>JASFXZ010000036.1:3410067-4010067 GCA_032209605.1 Mactromeris polynyma
GCTATGATTTTATGCGAGATTATACTTATTTCAGCCCGCAACTTGAGACTCGTGGAATTGACAGACATAGCTATGATTTTATGCCCCTGATTGAAGGCTTTTAGTTGTTGCACCATACGCTTGTTTCTGTGTAAGTGACTATTTTTGCAACAAGTTAGTGAATCAGCGATTTCAGATGTTTCGCAAGCAGAATGTGGATGAAATATTTCGGCAGGTCATATCTGGTGACATTTGGCTAGTCATTTGTCCTCCACCTCTGATTCTTGTGGAGAAGTTGTCAGCGGCTTGCGGAATGGCAAGTTTGTACTGATTGATAGTTAATTCCAGGAAAACTGGTTACTGACTACAATGTAATATTGAATTTCTTTTGAAAAAATGCTTTTTACTGGATAAAAACTTGACAAAACAAATATGTGATATGATTGTTGTGTTATTCAGACCCAGTCAAGCTGATGATGAAGATTGGCAGCACAGTGAGGAAACAAAGAGACAGAAATGTCTGAACAAGAACAACTCAATACTGAGTAGCCTTAGCTCTAGTCAGAGGTTTATCCAGAATCAGGTATCCATGGATTCTATGTAGATTACTGAACTGGAGAATAAGATAGATTTATTTCACATAAAATATACAATTCACGTGGCATTACAATATACAAAAACATAAAACCATGTCATAGGCATTGTATGAAAAGGATAACACAAAAAAGGGATACTAATTCCTTATTTCCATTTGAATTAATGTGATATGTCCTGCTAAATTATCCTTAGTAGTTTTTTGATGATCGGTCAGACCATTTCTTGCTTCCCTATTCCCATACATGTTTACCCATGCACCTCCTTCGTACCTGATGTTTTGTAGGCTGTTGTTTCCCTGGGGTCTGTGAGGGGGCATTGTCTGATGTGTGTGGCCCTCCCTGTAACAACTTAATCTCTCTTCAATTAATTAAACTGAGTTTGGGGGATCAGTCTCAAAATACAGCCTTGCCATTGGTCAATTTTAAAATTGTGCTCAGAACTAACCAATCAGATACTTTTAGCCAGGTATTCAAACACAAATACCTCAGACCTTGGTCTGTTCTCAGCAAGTATGACTCATTTTGTTACAATTGTTCCTTTCACAGTTCACAGTCCCTTCTATTTAGATATCATGTTTGAAGTGAAGATTTGAAAAAAGAACCCAGCATAACCAGGGCTCGTCTAGAATTTGTTTTCGAAGACACTTGTCCCGGACTGATGGAAATGTAAAATTTGACTTGTCTGTCATAGGAAGCTAGTTGTCTGAGAATAAATCAGTCAATTTTATACAAATACACATACTCAATGATAGCTTCTAAAATTAATAATTACATGTTTGTGTTTGTGCGATTCTAAGATTTGACTTTCAACTGAACAATTGCAGATGTTGGTTAGCTTTAAAAACAGACTTGTCCAGGACCAACTTCAACTCAACTGTTGGTAGCCTGATTAAGCATTATACTAGTCAGGGATGTCAGGCTAGTGGATTTCTGGAGCCCTGGTAACACTTAAAAAAGGCTCAGGCATTGACTTAGTCATGCAGGCTTAAGCACCCCTCATAGATTTTGTAACACTTGCAACTAAATTACATATGATACCAATCACAAATGCTATTTTTTGTCATTAGTCATTAATTTTGGTCTGAGATGTGAAGCGCACATGTATGCTCAATATTGAACTAGCACATTGCAACGATGTGAAAATGTTGCGTGTTATGTTTTGGCCTTTTTTATGCTGGATAAAACATACTACATGTAATATTTAATCCTTATTTTTTTCAGATAAGAAGAGCTGATTCTAGTTTTACAGAGAAAGAAAATACATCTGGATATGGAACGAAATTACCAAGAGGAGAACCGCCGAGATTAACGCATCTAGATGTATCATACGATACTCCTTCAAGGTAAATAAACTTGTATAGAATAGGTACCTCCGAAAATAAACGTTTTTGTATTTCAAAATGTCTTGCCAATTTATTAGGGCTGTCATTGATTAAAAAAAAATTCTTTATATTTACAGGACAATATCAGTCCCTGTATCCACAACGTGTACAGAAGCTGTCATCAGTGAGAGTTTACCATCTGTCAGTAAGGTAACAGAGGGACAAACACAGAAGGTTTGTACTGTATGCTTGAAAATTGTCGCGTACTGTAAATTAAAATTATGCTAAATATATTCCAATAAAAAGTACCAATGTCAACTTAGACCAGTGACAGAAGTGTGGCGACGAATCATAGGCATATTCTTCTTGGCTTTTGTGATCGCCCTGTGTCCGTCGTCTGTTGTTCACCATCTGTCATCAGCATTTAACTTGTTAACACAATAGAAGCAACATTTATAATCAGACCTTCATGAAACTTTGTCAGAATGTTTGTCTCTATGAAATCTAGGCCAAAGTCTTAATTGGGTCCATTGGGGCAAGAAACTAGGTCACTTTAAAATCCTAAGAAAGCTTTTTATAGACTCCAGGAATAATTATATTGTTCATGTTTACCATCAAGCCATATTGAGCAGTGGCACTTGGGTGAGCGATCTGGGGCCATCTTGGTCTGCTTGTTTTATGAATGGAAACAAGATCGAAAGTATGTCAAAACTGCCACATTCTATTCAGCGTTATTTTCTAACATTTCCGAGGGAGTTCCCTGTATGCCCCCATCTTTGTTAGGGAATATCCCTCCACTTCCCACCCCTTCCACCACTGCATACAGGTCTGTGATGCCCTTGTAAAATAAAAATTTACTTTATTACTTCAAAATGTGATTGAAAAATATTATAGATTGAAACAATTAGTTTTGGACAGTCAGGAATTGAAATAAATGATTCTGATGGAAATTGAATTATTGATTACCAGCATAGACTCATTGTTTTTTGTTTGTTTGTTTTATTCAGTCTCAAGATGGTAACGTATCAGTACCAGGATAGACTCATTGTTTTATGTTTGTTTGTTTTATTCAGTCTCAAGATGGTAACGTATCAGTTCCTATGGTAACAAAGTTGCCTTCAATGAAGAAAACTGCCAGTATATATTCTGGGTTAGGATCGCCGGCATCTTTCAAAAAGGTAACACTGGAAAACATGTTGTCGATTTTGGCCAGGCTTGCGTTAAATGTTTCAGAGCGCAAGCCCATTCAGACAAGTGAATCAGCAAAACACTGGCCAGGAAACTTATATTCAGACTAGCGCCTAGCAATATTTACTAGCCTGAAATCACAGTTTCTAGTCCTAAGTTTCAGGCTAGTGGGTTACAGTGATTTTTTATTATAATAGACATTGCAGATCATCTATGCTTAGAGCAGCATTACACTTTGTATGTAATTGATGTGGGTAAAAACTTGTTTACATATTTGGTAAGGAATGACTTTCTTGAATATGAAAGTATCATTTATTTCAGTGAATTTGAAATAATTTGCAATGAATAAGACATTTAACTTCTGATGTTCTTCTAAGAAACTTGGCTGAAGAACAACAGTTACTGTTGAATGTGATGATTTCTGACATTAAAACTTTCTGAAATACGTTCATGATGAAATGGACACCCTGATGTCGTTCCATGTACATTACCACAGTGAAACCTTTATAATAAGGCCACCATTGGTTCCTGGTTGTGAGGTGGTCTGATTGTTGTTAAATGTGGAAGACAATTCATATACTTGTACAGTCAACTCTCGTTATAGCGACCATGTTTGTTCCTTGGATTAACGTCGCTGTATTGAATATGTCGTTATATTGAATTTGATCAATTACCGAATAAGCAAATTCGTTCCCACCAAAATTATGTCGTTAAATGAATATTCCGTTGTAACGAATGTCAATATAACGAGACTTGACTACACATGACCATCTGGTCTTATTAATGAGGTGGTCTTAAGATGAGGTTTTGCTGTATACTTGATGATTTTGTCGTACTTCAGGTGCAGTATGCTAATGTTGTGGCTACTTTAGATGATTACGATAGTGACCGAGAAGTGGAACAACAAAGAGTTAAACAGATGCTGAAAGATCTTGATGATTCATTCAATACAAAACAAGGTAGGTACACATGCAGTGATAATTGTGACACCTTTCTGAGTTGTGAACTGATTAACGCGTATGTAACATAATGTATGGGAATCGATTTATCGTACGAAGCTTGGTAACGTCACTTTGCTACAGAAAGGTGTGAAATGCCATTAATATGAAACGACCATCAAGACGGAATGCAGGCCAAACAAGGGATCATGCATTATAACCTGTACATTCTGAAGCACTGCTGTGACACAGATTTGAGTTGTGGTATAGCTCATTAGAAAAAACTTTTCAGCAGCCCTGCATTAAGTTACGGCTAACAGATGCGAATGTTACGAAACTGTTATATATCCCAGACCCACGAATGTATCACATTCACTGCACACAGGGAACCAAATTTCAAACCTTAAGAACCCTTAGCCATAAACACCTTTACTGAACGCAGAGCTGTTGGACGTGATGTGATATGCACTCAAAAGATCTTTATTGACCGAGGCGATAATGGAGCCTTTGGTGTATATCAGTATCATGTACAACAGCTTAAAAGTCCATAAATTGTTTTATTACATAAATTTTGTCATTTCTTCCTGAAAAATTAAACAGTATATTTAACCAATGAGCTGAGTACTTTGATTCAAATAAATGCGGGAACCAAGGTTTATCCATTGTTTATACCTGTTGTTTGGTGCTGATGTGAAATGATCTCTGTAACTGAACAGCTTGAATGCACTAATCATGGTCGTTAGAAACGGCATTTTCCATAATGTTCAGGAGAAACTGACTGCCATATAAGGAAAGCTTATTGGGATTCCCCTCTTGCTTTTTATTATCCAGTAAATATCACTTGAGTGTTTATTTATAGATTATATGATAAGTGCATACATGCATTTACACAGTTTTTGTTAAAAAGGCTACATCACATTGCTCAGATTGTTTCCCAAATGTGCATTAATTCAAAACATCTTCATTCAATAATGCCAAGAAATAATTAACAGCTCTTGTAGATAATATTTTTAATTGTTAGTAGTTCATTTGTGCCCAGTTCTGTTTGAAAGGCTAGAATGGTGATGTGTTGTAAAAACAATTTTTTGTTGTTTTTGTTTTAGCAAAAACAGAGGAGACGAAGAAGACGGAAACAGTTCTTACTACTTCTACCATGGTTACCAGTGCAACAACATCGGTTACTATAGCAACTACAGCTACATTGAGTACAACAAGTACAACATCTGTTCTGTCTGCGTTAGAGAAACTGTCAAAGTCACCAGTACAGGAAACAGGAGGTATCACATGCCAGATTGTTGATCCACTATTATTGGTGCTGATTATCGGCCCCATTCCCCCTCGAAAACAGTATTATTTCCCCCCTCCATTCAAATTCAGTTTTCCTCCTCAGATCCAAAGAAATGACTAGAAAAATACAATTTTGTGACAAACAGACATAATATTTGATATGTTTTCGTGTTTACTAATATGTGCAACTAAATGTATGCCTACACCAGTTTGACCCTGATCAGAATGTCAGTATTAACCTCAATTGTTCATTAAATGTTTTTATTCGGGGTGGGGAGGAGGGGTAGAGAGCATGTTTGCCATGACAATTTGACTGAAGGTGATACATATAAAGATCTGAAGTCGTTCACCTCTGATACAGGTGGGAAACTATGGTAGTTGGGTAGTTACATGTGGAGATACATGCTTATACTGGAAGGTATCCCAGGAATGGACCACCATACTCACAGGAAATACTGTTGATTTACTATGTAAAACTGTCAAACAATTAAAATCCCCATTATTTGTTTGACACATATTTGTCAATGTTTTTCAGCTCCTGGTGTAGTCAGTATACTTGGTGCTGCGTCCACCCAGCCTAGTGTCACAGTAAAACCTGGGTTAGGTCATTCAGGTGGTGCATTGTTAGCAGGTACAGTAAATGTTGATAATCCACATCAGAAACCACAGTATTCTCAGGCTGTCAAGCGGTCCTTATTTTTCCTATTTTTTCCTTTTTCCTACTTTTTCCTACTCTTTAGTCCAAAATTCCTGATTTTTTATGAAAGCTACATGATGAGTTGTAATGCATGACATAATTATACCCCTGCAAACAAAGATTTTTTATCACATTCAAGATGGCTGACTAGCGACCATTTTGGATTTACTCAAATATATGTCTGACAAAGCGGTATTGTGGAGGGGTATTACTCGCTTCCAGAAATAGCTCTTGTTCTTAAATAACATCAAAATCTATCTAAAATAATATTTATCTTGTCTGTATTGTTGTAGTTTGATCATCTTAGTTTGCACCAACGAAAAGGTTTATATTGCGTTTGGCTTAGTTTCTTAGAAAGTGTAAGTCCTGATGATCATGTAACCCACAGGCGAGCGTCTGCTTGTGGTGGACCTTGCTATACCTCAATGAAGGGGTTTTTGTTATACCCATCTAAAATCTCAGTAAGGTTTGATCACTATGTCTGATCTCATATTCTTCTTGAATTATTAAGACAGTCAGACCTTGTTTATTCAACAACCTTCTATCCGAATACTCGGTATCATCCGAAATAAATATAAGGTTCTGAAGTATCTTCCTATGCCCATGGAATTGTAATAGGCAATTCTAAACCATGTATTATTTGAAATAAAAGTTCAGACCTGATGAATTCAAATGAACGAGGTCTGACTGTATGTATGTATTGTAAACATTGTATGGTGTTCGATTGTTTCAGGCACTTTTGGAGCGTCGGGAGCAGGTTCTACATTATCCACTGTTAGTAGTACCCAACCTGTAGCGTTGGCTGCTATCCCGTCGGGCGTGGTTGGTTCTGGCACGTCAGGTGCTGTCCCGTCAGGTGTAGTTGGTTCTGGCACGTCGGCTGGTGGTGGGTTGAGTTTCGATGCAAGCAAACAAGCACAATTGCTGAGTGGTCTACTTGCCAGCACTACCAGTACATCTGTTACAGTGTCGAGGTATTGATGTTTCTGTAGATGTCTGATATCACCAATTTTGTAAATAGGCTTATATCTAACCACACGAATGGCATTTCATTTCACAAAATGACTTTCTGTTGGTTTGACAATGGCATGGTTCTTACCATAGTTCATTTTGGACATCAAAATGAAAGAATGGCAGAGGATTTTCTAATTCACTGTTTTGATTACAAATAGAACTATGATAATTTTGGTCATCTAGCGTACACATGTATCAAATATTTTTTGGATGTATGTTTCATGTAAGATAGTGACCCATTTGTAAGTTTACACCTAGAGTTCTACAGTGACATCATTGACTTCCAGAGGTCAGTTACGAGTTTAATGTCTTCTTTCTTGCATAACATGTGAAATTTAGCAAAGTACATAATATTGTCATTGGCAACAATGTCATTCCTTGTCTGATATGTAAAAAAGTTTCTTTACATACATCAATGACATAAAATATTATTCTGCTTTAAGGCTACAGTATAGTCCAAGCATGAGAATTTTTCACAGAAATCTACGGATTTGATGCTCGCAAGGGCCATTTTTTTAACGCCTTCAGCGGTCCCCTTGCCGAATTTTCAGCTGATTTTGAAATTTGGCATTCTCTTGACTGATAGACGATAATTATATTCCACACCACAGTCATATGGATCTATTTATAGATTCTATGTAACACTTCCAACCATAACTTCTGTGATTGTATGTTTAATTTCACATCTTTTTTATTATCAATATCACCACTTTGATTGTAGATGTTTGTTCAAAACATATATTTATGATTACAATTCCATTTTCAGCTCTGCAATGACAGGACCTTCAGGAGCTGGTCGTAAGTCACCTGTTTCTGTATAAATGTGAAACCTAATTTAATATTTTTGTGAGATTTGGACTCTCCTGTGACAAAGCCTGTATTATTGCTGGTGGTTATGACTAGTATTCCTCAATGAAACTTTGATGTTACAAACTAAGCGCGTTCTCCTGTCAGAGTGTCTTTGGTTGCTTAATTTATTTGATCTATAGAATTTAATGAACATGAAAATGTTTATATGCGTTGCGTAATGTGCTTTTTCCATTTGAAAAAAAGGGCTAACCCTTACCCTTGAAAAAAAGAAGACTTGTTAGAATTCATTTACATTTGAGTAAAGTGTTTTTGACATGACATCATTTCGTAGTAGACTTTATCAGTTTGTTCTTAATATTTCACTTGCTATAAAAAAAGGAGATGTACGATATTAATATTTTTGGTATTAAATGAAACTAGAAAAATTTGTCTTAGCAAATGTCAAAACCTGAAAATGGATTAACTGGTCATTATATACTGGTTTTGTTGCAGAACAGCTCAATTGTTTTTAAGGAGAAATATTACTTTGTTTCCTATAAGGGATGTCACAATAGATTGGTACGTCAGTATCTTGCAATAGGAAGCCATGCTTTATTGTACCATCATATGAAATGTACCAATTTGTACGATACCTGCTGTCTGCTAGAAAGTTACTGGCTACAAATTCTTAGTATATGAAATTATCTAGTCATGAAAACCTCACATTAGTCAAAAACTGATATAAGAATGATAACAGTTTAGTTTTATCTGTTTGCTGCAAGTCATGCAAGTATTTAATTACTAGTCAAAAACTCAATGTAATTAAGATTGATAACTGATTAGTTTTAGGTTATGTTTGTTTATGTTTGCCACACATTTGAAAAAACTTTGGTGTTGAATAAAAGTGTTCCAAGTATTAAACTTGTCTACAGTCATAGCTTAGGTTAATGAAGTAATCTATTATGGTACATATTGCGATACATCGTTGAAGTATTGCAATATATTGTGGTATGCATCAGTTGATTGTGACACCTCTAGTTTTCAACATCAGTGTGAACTTTACTTTCATGTTTATGATTTGATGCAGGTCCTATATTGCCTCGTTTAATTATAATATATAATCACATTTGTTATTTTGGGGCATTAACAGTGCTCATGTTCATATATTGTTAAGTATGAATGGATAGACATAGAACATAAAATATTAAAATTGTTTTTATTCTGATTGAAAATCCTATTATTACGATTGTAAAAAGAACTTTTGTAGTTGAGTATTATTTCTATGAATGTTTAATAAATTGCCCGCAGCTTGCAATAAAAAACATTTGAATAATGTAAACTTCCTGTTTCCTTTAATTGTGCAGAAAACGTCAGTGCTGGTGGCTTCAACTTCAGTTCTGTGGTCTCAAATCCTGCAACATCTACAACTGCTGCTTCAGGTTTTGCTGCACCAGTTGTGTCAAGTTCTACTGCAGCACCTATTGGAGGATTTAATTTTGCAACCACTGGGGCTGCAGTCTCTTCATCTACTGGTGCACCAGGTTTTGGCTTTGGAGCATCTACAACTCCACAAACTAGTCAAGGAGTTTTATTTGGTGCTGGTCTGTCAACAACACCATCGTCTTCTAGTTTCTCTGGTTTCAATGTTCCGAGTTCTACTCCAGCACCCGCAGGATCATCTACTGGAGGTTTCTCATTTGGATCGAGTGCTGGTGTGTCTACAATTTCTTCACAGCCTGCGACACAAACATCATCATTGTCAGGTTTCAGTTTTGGCGCTGGAACTAATACAGGTATACTGTTTGTCTCATTTAGACAATCTTGGCCAAACTTATAACTTATATACAGAAAGTGAATCTTAATTTCTTTGGATCCTGTGGTTGTATTTATCCTGCAATTAAAATTCTACAAACATATTAGATATGAGTAGTAAAACCTCAATAATAAGACCACCCTTGGGACCCTTGAAAACTGGTCTTATTATTGAGGTGGTCTTAATATTGATGTTGTATAAAGAGCAAAATATCGAAAAAGGACTTGAAAATTGTGTTCTTAATATTGAGGTGGTCTTATTATTGAGGTAGTCTTTAGGTGAGGTTTTACTCTATTAATTACTGAACATGTTGATGCATACCCCACTATCTTATGTGTAACAACAAACTCCCAAGAACTTGTGTACCAATCAAATGTTCCCCACCCACTATGGTACTTAACATGGTTATCATCCCGAGCCACGGCTCGCCTTACTACTGAACACGACTTACTTCAGATCCAGTGGTGGTCTTATTAGAGAGGTTTCTCTGTACTGTCATAATTTGTTGAAAACTTTGGTGATTTGCATTCCCTAATAATTACTTTTTGCTGTAGGTACAGGTGCAAGCAGTAATGCCTCTAGTGCTATGAATCCTCCACCGTACACATTGAGTACTGCAGCATCTACTGCTTCACAGATCACATCTGCCACAGGAAGTACTGCTGCCCCTTTTAACTTTGGTAGTCAAAGCTCCTCTTCTGCTGCCTCGACATTTTCATTCGGCGCAGGGGCTACATCTACAGCTAGTACTACAGCAGGGGCTGGATTGTTTCAGATAGGGACTGTATCTACAACAAATTCAACATTCGGTAAATATATTGTTGCTATCAATCCAGACATTCTCAAAAGCCAGGCCCAACAGCCCTGACCGGTGGTTTTCAGATTGGTCTGGCCAAAATGTCAATACGACCTGTTTATGTTATGTTTTATTTCTGACTAAAATTATACCTATTAATTTGAAGAGAGAATTATTACATTGAGATAGTTGTGTTCCTCAAAAGGGACAAAGCCTGATTAAGAGCATTTTGTTCAATAAATCATTTAAAACTTCTTCTTTTCTTATATTTACTTTCAGTCCTCTCTTAAAGGTAGACAATGTTGTTTTAATAAAAAAATTGATCGTTTTAAATTTCGGAATTTCGCATGTTAATGTCTTCATACAGACAGATTCTTTAATTCTGCATCATTACTTTTCTTAGGAACCCCTTAAAACCATAAAAATATAAGCTTAAAACAGGTAAATCCTATCTTGGCCTAGTTGCCGAGTGAGAGCTATTTATATTTCTTGCCAATTTTTCAAATGCATTATGGGAACGTCTCATGAGATCACAAGGTGAAGATCGCGACATAAACAATGCCTGGTCCGTTGATAACAGTAAATAATTGGACTAAAATGATCACGCGCGCATGCCCAGTACAGTCTTAAAAATAGATTGAGGAATCCGCTAGCGGCACCACTTTCGGTTTGTGGGCCGGAAGTAAACTTCGTATTTTATCAATAGCCCGTTGCAACCTTTTGATTTTTGGCTGAAGTCTGTTAGTTTATGTTTGTCCTGTAATCCCCAAAACATTCTGATGCCTTTGATTTCAATGATTTCATGTATGTTCCATATATATCCCAGGTTAACACACTCATACTGGGGTATTCTCGAGACTCAAGTCAAAATCTTGGTGTATTGTAACAGATGTGAATTGTGACTTATGGCTCATCTATGTATTGTAACAGATGTGAATAGTGACTTATGTCTCGTCTATGTATTGTAACAGATGTGAATTGTGACTTATGGCTCGTCTATGTATTGTAACAGATGTGAATTGTGACATATGGCTCGTCTATGGCTGTTTTTATCTCAGTATTTTCTTCAGGGGCCAAAACAACAGAGCAAAGTTCAATGTTTGGAGCACCAGCATTTGGTTCAAGTAATACTTCAGCTGCTGTATCCGCCAATCCAACACCAGCATTTGGTTCAGCCAATCAGCCAATGGCATTTGGTTCAGCCAATCAGACACCAACATTTGGTTCAGCCAATCAGCCACCAGCATTTGGTGCAGCTAATCAAACACCTGCATTTGGATCAACCAATCAGACTCAAGCATTCGGCACAACCAATCCAGCGCCAACATTTGGTTCAGCCAATCCAAGACCAGCATTTGGTTCAGCCAATCAGACTCCAGCTTTTGGTTCAACCAATCAGGCACCTGCATTTGGTTCAGCCAATCCAACACCAGCCTTTGGTTCAGCCAATCCAACACCAGCCTTTGGTTCAGCCAATCAGACTCCTGCATTTGGATCAGCGAATCAGGCTCCTGCATTTGGCACAACCAATCCAGCACCTGCATTTGGATCAGCCAGTCAACGAACTGCATTTGGTTCTGCCAATCAGCCTCCAGCATTTGGTACAGCTAATCCAACACAAGGGTTTGGATCAGCCAATCCAACTCCAGCATTTGGGTCAGCCAATCCAACTCCAGCCTTTGGATCAACCAATCAGGCTCCAGCATTTGGATCAACCAATCAGGCTCCAGCATTTGGATCAACCAATCAGGCTCCAGCATTTGGATCAACCAATCAGGCTCCTAGTTTTGGTTCTACAGGTCAAGCATTTGGAGCTGCAACTTCTCAGAAGTCAAATACACCTGTATTTGGATCTACTAGTAATAGTTCTAGTGGTTCAACATTTGGAGCACCAACAGGGTTTGCAAAATCTCAGTCCATGCCAGTGTTTGGGACAACAAACAATGATAATAGTAATAATGCAAGTGAGTAACCTTCATTGTTGGCACAATTTTAAGTTTAACTTATTTCGCGTTATCTATTATACACCGTTTCAATTAATGGATTAATTGTCCCCAAAACGGCCAATGCTGCTTTACTTACGCTACACATCAACAAAAGTTTGTGTTTTTTGTAAAAATCAGACATTTTATTCTTGGGCAGCCTCCCCCCCCCTCCCGATCGCGTTATAATGGAGTTGCAGTGTAGTTGGTATCATCCGAAATAAATATCTGGTCCGGATGTATCTTAGGCACGTTAATTTGAACTTTGCAAATTACATATACAGGCCTCCTAGTGAAAACTGTAATAACCTTTATTTTTTAAAATCCTGTAAGACCTTTATTGTTTAATCAATATCTGGTCCTGATGTATCTTAGGCACGTTAAATTGAAATGGGCTATTTGAAACTATGTATTATTCAAAATGAAATTTCGGACCCAATGAATTGGGAGGAACAAGGTTTGACTGTATTTAGAATAATTTTACCAGTTAAACATATGTTGTAGTATATGACAGTATGATATTATCACAGGGAATGGATTGTTATTGATGTCTGACCATCTGGAATCATAGTTTGCTGTTGTTTTTCAGGTACATTCAACTTCGGAGCACCCGCTCCCAATGTGAATCCTTTTGGTCAAGGGCAGAAAACTCCTGCTAAACAGACTGGTTCTGCATTCGGACAGATCGCTACAGACGGTACGCCAAAGTCTCAGACAGGTGCCTTGTTTCAGTACGGGCAATCTAACAATAACAGTACTGTTGCTAAAGGTTTTGACTTCAGCAGTTCTACTGGAGGGGCTGCTGTGAATACTGGGGGCTATAATTTTAGTAAGTGATTGTTTATCTGATGCCATGTTCTTTTTTGCAAAGTTTTATTTTGATGTAGTAACGCCGATCCTGTAAGGCTTTCGGTAGCATTTCGTTATTGTTTTATTGGTTTAGAATTGTGAAAATTGGTTGATTTAAATGTTTTGCATTCTTGTTCTTTCGACTAATTGAGAGATGAAAGCAAAAGTCAGTAAGCTTATACACTCAACAGTTACAATCGGTCAGTAAGCTTATACACTCAACAGTTACAATCGTCAGTAAGCTTATACACTCAACAGTTACAATCGTCAGTAAGCTTATACACTCAACAGTTACAATCGGTCAGTAAGCTTAAACACTCAACAGTTACAATCGTCAGTAAGCTTATACACTCAACAGTTACAATCGGTCAGTAAGCTTATACACTCAACAGTTACAATCGGTCAGTAAGCTTATACACTCAACAGTTACAATCGGTCAGTAAGCTTATACACTCAACAGTTACAATCTGTCAGTAAGCTTATACACTCAACAGTTACAATTGGTCAGTAAGCTTATACACTCAACAGTTACAATCGGTCAGTAAGCTTATACACTCAACAGTTACAATCGTCAGTAAGCTTATACACTCAACAGTTACAATCGGTCAGTAAGCTTATACACTCAACAGTTACAATCGTCAGTAAGCTTATACACTCAACAGTTACAATCGGTCAGTAAGCTTATACACTCAAAGTTACAATCGTCAGTAAGCTTATACACTCAACAGTTACAATCTGTCAGTAAGCTTATACACTCAACAGTTACAATCGGTCAGTAAGCTTATACACTCAACAGTTACAATCGGTCAGTAAGCTTATACACTCAACAGTTACAATCGGTCAGTAAGCTTATACACTCAACAGTTACAATCGTCAGTAAGTTTATACACTCAACAGTTACAATCGTCGGTAAGCTTATACACACAACAGTTACAATCGTCAGTAAGCTTATACACTCAACAGTTACAATCTGTCAGTAAGCTTATACACTCAACAGTTACAATCGGTCAGTAAGCTTATACACTCAACAGTTACAATCTGTCAGTAAGCTTATACACTCAACAGTTACAATCGGTCAGTAAGCTTATACACTCAACAGTTACAATCTGTCAGTAAGCTTATACACTCAACAGTTACAATCGGTCAGTAAGCTTATACACTCAACAGTTACAATTGGTCAGTAAGCTTATACACTCAACAGTTACAATCTGTCAGTAAGCTTATACACTCAACAGTTACAATCTGTCAGTAAGCTTATACACTCAACAGTTACAATCGGTCAGTAAGCTTATACACTCAACAGTTACAATCTGTCAGTAAGCTTATGCACTCAACAGTTACAATCTGTCAGTAAGCTTATACACTCAACAGTTACAATCTGTCAGTAAGCTTATACACTCAACAGTTACAATCTGTCAGTAAGCTTATACACTCAACAGTTACAATCGTCAGTAAGCTTATACACTCAACAGTTACAATTGGTCAGTAAGCTTATACACTCAACAGTTACAATCGGTCAGTAAGCTTATACACTCAACAGTTACAATCGGTCATCTAGGAGTTCGGTATACTGCATCACAACATTTATTTGGACACATACAAACGAATATTCGAATATCCGTTGACATCCCTAAACATAAAATAATAAAGAATTATTGTTGTTGTTACAACCACCATGTGTAAAAGTTACATTAGAACAAATCTCCATACTACTGGAAAAATAGTTTGAACAAAAACATCTAGTTTAATGTCACAGCTAAGTGACTGAAATAAGTGTTGAGTTGTGTATACAAAGAAGCTGATGAATCAAGCTCACTTTCCCATCTCGATATAATTACGGACGATGATGGAAGTGATGATAAAGCCTTTTTACTATTCATAAGTAACGTGGCCAATTCTATTAATATTTGCAGTGGTAGTTTTTTTAGCAGGGACCTGGTTAACTTAAACATCTCGGATGACTTGGAGTGATTTTGCAGTCCCAACCATAAGGACATAAAGGGGTTCCATTTTACCCTTGAGATGACCCTTTGACCCCTGAATTACCCAAAATGCCACATTTTGATCCTTAATATTCTGACGGAAGGGTCATTGTCTTTTTTAATTATAAGTATTTTGACTACATGATGGTAAAATCTGATAAAAAATTATTCAAAGGACTACATTGTTGAGCAGGAAAGCCACTGTCAAAGCAGCTACCAGTGGCTAGAACAGCCCTTTTCTGAAAATAATTTGGCATTGTCTGAAAAGTTCCTGTGAATAAGATTCCATTTTACTCTTAAATTGACAAAATATTTGCCAAACTAAGGATTAGTGAATATTGTATTTTTATAGTGGCCTCCAGTTCTGTGCCTGTGTTTAACTTTGGTGCAACAGGTATGTAATAAATGGGACATAGGAAACTTGTGTGATATATTGGTGACATTACCTCGGCAGCATTTGAAATGTTTGACATATCATATAATGATGCACCTATCAATATTTTGCCCCAGGGTTGGAGGCTGACTCAGCTAAATTTGACAATTTGTCTTTTTTGGGATCTAAATGCTCACCCTAGAGCTAAGGATTTTGTCTAAATCCTGGCTGTTGGTGATGCTGATTCACTACAGAAATACCCACCTGTCGGGAATCATCTTCTGTCTAAAGTTCCATATATTCCCCCATGGGACAAAACATTGATAAGTGCATGATGACTACAAGACGGACTGTGTCTTGGATTTACAGGGCTTATTCTTCTTCTAGCTGTCCCCAGGGGACTGTATTTGGGCCCCATTTCCAATGCCAACTAAGCTCCCTTTTTCCCTATCCCGTGGAAAACTCAATTGAGATTGTATTTATTTTGAGAGGAGATGCAGAAAGAGGTGTGCAATCTCTTTTTAACAGTGAGACTTGGAGAGTTGAATTGAAACTCATTTTAAACATGAACAAATAACAAATCATTGTAATCTGTAGGGAATTGTTCAGAAACTTGACAGTTTATTGTGAAAAAGTACTTTCTGACCCAGACCCCTTTTCTAAAAAAAACTTTAAAAATCCCCGATTTACAATTCTTTACATTATTATACACAATGATAAATCAGACAAGTTTCTTACAGCCATAGATTTGCATACTGTATTATACA
Organism: Mactromeris polynyma; assembly: GCA_032209605.1. Taxonomy (NCBI): domain Eukaryota; kingdom Metazoa; phylum Mollusca; class Bivalvia; order Venerida; family Mactridae; genus Mactromeris; species Mactromeris polynyma. The sequence continues at coordinate 3,426,440 of JASFXZ010000036.1, forward strand.
GACTGGTATTCTATTGCTTTGTCACTGAAAAAATGCTTATTTATATCCATCTTGCATTTTATTACATGTAATCTGTGTATAATCTTACGATGTTTGCTGCAAATTACATATACATGAAACCTTTAAAACCCGTCATAACCAGTATAACTTTTATTTTTTCCTGAAAAAAATTACAAAAACCTGTTATTCACTCTCCTAAGCTTTACATTTTTTCACTCGTAATATCAAGACAGCATCCCATTGTCCTCGTGGCAGCGGGCACGCTGCTGGCTTGTCTCGGGCACATTGCTCCATCAAAATTAGCCTTAATTTACTCTAAAACCTTTGCTATATTACAAACTGTATCTTTTTCGAGGCTTGGATATGGTTCTAATTGAACATGAAACTCCTGTGGCCGAGTGGTTAAGTCATTCGCCTTGGGAGTGTTAGGTCAAAGGTTCAATCCCAATAGGGGTCCGTTCTGATATAGCAGTTTGGTGAGGGCTAGTTAAATTATGATTACCCTGTGCCTACTTGCCTGGTGCCTGGCATTAAAGGGTAGTAATCGGGAAGTAAATGTGCTCAAACAGTAGGTGTCTCATAAGTCAGAAATGGCTGGCCCTTTAAATAGGGGTGACACTATAATAACAAACACTTGACTTTTTACATATACAGATATGTAATAGTATGCATTTATGCTTCCCTCATTACCTGTAGTATGATTGCACTATGATAATTGTGTACTTGGGTCTATTTATCGTCGCCTCCAGTTTCCCATATGGGCGACATCTTTTTGGAGGATAGTGCATGATACAGAAGATGCCTCCGTTCCTAAAACACCCCTGGTTCTTTTACATTCCCAATGTAAAGCATCATACAAGGGACCTAGGTTTTTGTCTTATCCAAAAGACTGTTAGTAATGTTATTGGTGGAGCAAGGATCAAACCTGCGATCCCTGGATTACTAGTCCAGCACGTTATCACTGGACCACGGATCCGCTCTATGATAATTGCGGCTCCATCATATGATTATAACAAGTGTTTAAGTCAGTGTCAGAAATCACTTGAAATGAGTGTCAATAATCATGTAATTATCAGAAGTTGGTGTCAATGATGATCAGAAATAGGTGTCAGAAATCATGTCATATCAGAAATAGGTGTCAGAAATCATGTCATATCAGAAATAGGTGTCAGAAATCATGTCATATCAGAAATAGATGTCAGAAATCATGTCACATCAGAAATAGGTGTCAGAAACATGTCATATCAGAAATAAGTGTCAGAAATAATGTCAGGAATAGGTGTCAGAAATCACATCATATCAGAAATAGGTGTCAATAATCATGTCATATTAGAAATTTCAAAAATGAGTTGTATCAGAATAGTGGTGCTTTAATCTGTTTTGATATTGTTTTATAGACTTGTGTTTTATTTCTATCTTTCTAACCCACTGTATCCAAACTGCTTGATAACTTTTTTACTGTGTTTGAATTCCAACGTAAATGTTTTTAGTTTTACATCTTCATTTCAGTATACATGTATGTTCTAAATCTCATAAGACCTGCAGTGAAGCATTGTGTTTGATTGTATGTTGTTAATTGATCTGTGTTTAACACTGGTCTTAGTATCACAAGCAAACAATAAATTGAAGCACTGTCATAGACTGCCCTGGGGGCATTTTTCACAAACATTTTAAGACGGAAACTCAGACATGAATTATATTTACGAGCCTTTCTTTTTCATTAAATCTAAATGAATGAAATTTTATCTGAATAATTGTTGATGCCCTCTATACATTTTATTATATTTTTTATTAAAAGCTATACTGTAATAATAACATAGGATCAAAATGAACATTTAACATTTTAAAATCAGTCTTAAAATGTTGTGAATAATGCCCCAGGCCTGGTTAGCACTGTTGTCCAAGTGCCTGAATTTCATTATGGATGATATCACAGTGCTTAGGTATATAACCTTAGGCCTGCATAATTACCCCATTGTGGCTCTTTCAATATATAATACAATGTAAATGTGTTTACCCATTGTGATGTTGCCATTTTATATAAATATAGAAATACTAGTACTATGGATTGCAGTACCCCTCTGATAACCCTACCCACTTCCCATGCTCCTTCCCCTGCGCTTTGGAAAATTATCTTGACAATATGTATTTAAATCGAGGTTTCAAAACAATGTTAGGCTTTGCTGAGGTTATAAATCCACCAAGTGTATTTTGATATCATGCAGATTAGATTATGGTTTTATGTTATCACACAGTATTGTTTTTTGCAGATACACCTACAGCAACACCTAATTTTGGGACACCTGGTGCTGCACCAGGATTTTCATTAGGGGCCGGAGATACAGCTCCACGTAACCGTCCTAGGGCCCGGGGACGACGACAAGCAAGAAAATAAGATTCGGTTCATTTCTGCAGAGGATTGGATATTTTTTGCATGTAATCTTCGATGCTGTAGTATGATACATGACACAGACTGATTCTATATTTTCTAGTTGTGCGTATTTTTTTAACTTACAATTTCACGCCCCTGATACGACACGCCCCCGATACGACGCATATTGTACTCACATTGAGCGTCTGTAAGTTTGTTTGTACGTCCATCCGAGTCGCTTTGTATATCAGTTATAACTTTTAAACAATTGATTGGATTCATTTTCATTTCTTTTCACGAAGCAAGTGGATCTGTGTTTAATTTCATTCATTTTGTATATAAAAGATTTTTATCCCGCCAAAGGGAGAGTATTGTACAGCGTGGTTTGTCTGTCTGAAATGTATTGTCTCAACTGATTCTTTTAAACAGTTTCAAGTGATTCCACTTTGAGACTTCACACAAACATGGTTTATACACTAAGGCTACATGTACAACTTAATTTCTTGCACTGTGGCCTCCGTCTATGCTGCAAATACTGCAACTATGAAATAACATTTCTATGGGAAACTTCCGTCATCTGTCACTCGAACTGTCTACATTGCTCGTTTGAATACGTAAAATTTCAATATAAATGAACAGATCTTCTAACTACACTCCATTGTTTGTTTACAAAATCTACAGGAAATGCCGGAAATGGAGCATACAATATACTGTATTAAAAGCATAGTTGCCATATGTATGTGGCGTAAATGGTTCCCATGGTGATTTATTCGTTTCTGCTTTGTGTTCAGTTGTTAATTTATCAACTAATGTATTTTTATTCTAGATCGGAATGTTTCTTGTACATTTCAATCTTTCACAAACCTGTTTCTAGGTAATGGTTACCTAATAACAGTACTGTCTAGATGGGTTAGGTTCCTCCTTGGCATTGGCTTCGGTCATGTCCTCCCATGTCAGAGCAATTTAGTACTGGTTGTTAATTAATTCCAGGAAAACTCGTTAGGTCAACAGGTCGACGTATATGACTGAAAAATTGTTGAAAATGGCGTAAAAAAGTCTTATTTCATCAGTAAATGATAATCTGAGTTTCAAAACGCATATATGTATCTAGCAATGAATTATATATTCTTAATTTTAGTTTTTGGATGGGAAAAGTACTAAGAATTTGTTTTATATGACTGATATGAAGAAATGTCAACGTTTTTCAACAAATTTTCAGTGTTCCCTGTACCATGTAAGCAAGTTTTACTGTATTTTCAGTGTTCCTTGTACCATGTAAGCAAGTTTTACTGTATGTTCAGTGTTCCTTGTACCATGTAAGCAAGTTTTACTGTATTTGATAGAATGTACATAAACAAATATTTCTGTTTTGTATTTGAGTAAATAAATGTTGTAAAAAGTTGTATTGGTGTGACGTTGTTGCAAGTTTGTTTTTTGTCACTATAGTCACAAAATGATTTCGAATGCGAATTATAAAATGAATTTATTCTGTATACTAGTGGCTGGTAAAATTCTGTTGTTTCATTGTATGTAATATTGTAATAATTTGTTATCCTATCACGTTATTATTGATAATAAAACTGATATTGCAATTGTTTCTGGTTTTATGCACAGGAGATTGTCATGAGTTCTCTCCCTTTAGCTCTAGTTCTATGCATACATAAAGGAAGATAATTCTAGAAGGAATGAAGGGAGAGAACTCATGACAATCTCCTGTGGTGTTATGTACTAGTGGTAAAAATTCAATCCAGAACATGGAAGAGATAGATCGAGGTAAAAACCTGGAACATATTGTTCACGTTTCTTTTCAACGTCATCTAATTTACAATCCATATTAAAGAACAGCATTTTTATACAAATTCACAGCTGATCAACTCGTCTTGACATTTGTTCGATCATTTGTGATAAACTACTGCAAGCCATTTTATCAAGCATTTTGAATCGTAAAGATATCCATTGCTAAGCTTACTGTCCTGATATATCATCCAATCACAGACTTCTTTACAAGTCATTTATGAAATGGATGTTAGATAAAAGCAATATCCATATGTTACTGTCCGAAGCATCTCTAAACATACGCTTAAAAGTTTTGACCCTGGAAATTATTTTTCTGGCGCATAAAAAACAAGAAATTCGGGGAATACTTCCATCTCTAATCGTAAACAATTTTTTCGGCACATTAAAAACCCAGAATTCAAGGAATACCTCAACACTTGCATCTCTGAATAAATTGGAGCTTTTCGGTAATTAACATAATGAAGGAAGAAACTGAATATAAGAAATGAGTTAGCTGTGAATATATGCTAAAGGAGGTCAACAGGATATATAAGCATTAAAACAAATACATTTATCAGGTTACAGTACATTATGTACAAAACATATTAGCCATGCTTGCTCAAGTATATGATTGTCGTAAATTAGAACTATTGAAAACACCAATGGTATCTTGTGGCGAATCCAGGGGTTTCCTTCTCTTCGACATAGACGGACAAAGTGCAATAACAGGGTTTATTTTGAGAAGATGATCCATACCCTTCAAATTGGGTATTTGTGTGCGTTAATCTTAGAAATTGGGAAAAGGACTAGCCATTGCAGCAACATATTAGGAATATACATAAGGATGTAGTGATTAACGGACAATTGCTATTTATATAAAATGCTTATGAGAGAAACGCCTCTACCTTTGTCAATTTTTTACTAAATTGAACCAAAAATATTTCTTCAGATTTATTGGGAATTTTTACATTCAAATTTAAGGAAAAATATATACTTTTTGGCATTGGGAATACAGCTGAATAACGGCTATAAAAACAGCTGGAAAAATCCTGAATAGCCTCGTAGTGATTTACCTTGGCATTGATTACTCTAACCAAGACAGAATATTTGGATTTATTTTTAAATCACTTCTACAAGTATAAATCACTACACATCCATCACGTTCCAATTAGATGTAGCTCGAATGTATCCCAAGTTATTTTTCTTATTTTGACGTGGAAGAAATGGCAAGACATTTTGGATGTCTTTCAGATTCTTGAGTTTAGTTGAACATCTTTGTCTGTAAGAAGAGCTCTGTTTGTTGCAACCATTTGTAGGCTCCGTTCCCACTTCTTCTGATAATGTTTTTCTTTCGAAACACGCAACAAAGAAACCATTTGTTTGGCAGTCGTCGTACGACATTCGTAAACAGTTTCGTCCATGTGTGTATTTGACTTTTCCACGAAACTTCCAATGTGGCATTATATTCACAACATCAAACTGATCGGAAAACTGGGAATACACCTCTTCGACAACCTGTTCATTTTCCTGGTCATGAATGGAACATGTGGAGTAGACAACGCGTTTAACTCTCGGAAAATTCAGAGCATGTTTAACAATAGATATCTGGAACTTTGATAACTGCTGAAGTCTCTGGTCTGAGCAGGATTCATCTTCATCCGTAAATTGTTGCTGTCTGTTAATCATACCTGTGAAGGTGCAACAGATAAGTATAATATGCCTGTAACTTCTGTTTATGTATAACATGGAATCTCCCTTCATATGACATAGCATTACATTAAATGTCCCCTCAAATATCACAGCAATACATTAAATGTCCCCTCGAATACCACACCATTACAACAAATGTCCCCTCAAATATTACGGCATTACATTAAATGTCCCCTCGAATATCACACCATTACAACAAATGTCCCCTCGAATACCACACCATTACAACAAAAGTCCCCTCAAATATCACACCATTACAACAAATGTCCCCTCAAATACCACACCATTACAACAAATGTCCCCTCAAATACCACACCATTACAACAAATGTCCCCTCAAATACCACACCATTACATTAAATGTGCCCTCAAATACCACAGCATTACATTAAATGTCCCCTGAAATATAGCATTACATTAAATGTCCCCTGATATATCACACCATTACATTAAATGTCCCGTCAAATACCACACCCTTACACTAAATGTCCCGTCAAATACCACACCAGCATTACATTAAATGTCCCGTCAAATACCACAGCATTACATTAAATGTCCCGTTAAATACCACAGCATTACTTCAAATGTCCCGTCAAATCCACAGCATTACTTCAAATGTCCCGTCAAATATCACACCCATTACATCAAATGTCCCCTCATACACTATACAACAGTTCAATGTACATGTATAACAAGCACTAACTACACTATAATACAGCAGGACTGGGCGTATTCCAGACAACACAACCCTTAAACAGATAACACCAGTAAGTCCCTGACTCCCTTTTCTTTCTCCAGACTCCCATTTTCCACTTACTATGCATCCCTTGGACCCCTAAAATATGTCGAGTATAAACTGCATATCTGGGACCCTACAAATTGACAAAGGACCCCTCAATATATTTACGATCTTCAACGATACCAAATACTCAAAACCACCAAAAATTGAGTTACAGGGTTCTGGAAATAAGGCCATGATATATATTCAGGCTAGTAAGAAAGATTTCAGCCTAGTGGTTAGGCTGAGTAACTTGCCCAAATGGGCTAGTGTTCTGAAAAGATTAAGCCAAAGCTTGTATGAATAGAGCAAGCTAAGTGAACATTACATATACCGTCTCCCTTGGCCGAGTGGTTGAGGCATCCGCTTTGGGAGCGGGAGGTCGAAGGTTCGAATCCCGGTAGGGGTCCGTTCTGATATCGCCGGTTGGTGAGCCGCCAGCTAGTTAAATAATGGTTACCATGTGCCTACCTGCCTGGTGCCTGGCATTAAAAGGATAGGAATCGGGAAGTGAATGTGCTCAGAAAGTAGGTGTCTCATAAGTCAAATTGGCTGGCCCTTTAAATAGGGGTGACACTATAATAAATAAACACTTTACTTTACTTTACATTATTCTGCCATTGTACAGTGTTATATGTAAGATATTTACCTGATCCACTACAAGAAGGGTCTACCAGTATATATTCCACAGCTCGATACCGTTCATCCATCGTATCAACAGCCAGAAAATCCTTACAATCAGCTTTCACGCACGAAGCTTTTGCCATGCTAACCATTTTCTGTAATATCTTCAACCTTTTTGGATCTTTGTCAAAGGCAAATATAGTTCTACAAAAAAAAACAAACACATTTTTGCGAAAATTCAAGATGGCAGCCAGTCAAGACAATGAAATTGTTTATTATGAAAGGGTCGTAAAAAATCATCCAATCGGAATGTGCCAACAATATGCACAACTAGACTAAGTAGAAACAATTTGTGCGAGGTTTCATGGAAAACCATGTGACTGGACAACATGCTTGATATCTATATTGCCCTAATTTCACATTGTGTTGTGCAGGTATAATTATTCTAGCATATATGTTCAAATTGTTAAGAATTTTACCATGCATAAGGTAGGTACTAAGCGAAACACAAACACATAAATTTGTATGAAAAACTTCCCATTTTATCAGAAAATAAATCTGTTATCAGCTCTTCAGGCCAAAATTAAGAGTTTGTTTGTCGTCTCCTCACTAAAAAACAAATTGGCGCACAGCAGGAATTTCTCTTAAGTATTGATCAAAAGAAATATAGAAAAACAATGTGTTAATGCAGAAACTGCACTGATTTTTGTTTTTGACTTGAGATGTCCCATATTTATATTCTGACCAAGTTTCATGAAAATTGAATAAAAACTGTTGAATTTATGAAGGAATAAGAATCTCTAACATAATATTCTTTCCTACGATTTTACCTTGTAACCTATTTTTTTACCCAAGATGACCCATATTCACATTTGTCTAATAATATCATGCAGTCTGACCAAGTTTCATGAAAATCAGATAAACATGGTTGAATTTGGGTCAGCAAAAAAAAATCAAGAAAAATTGTCAACGACATATGAGTATGACATTTCTGTTTCTAAGAAACTGCTTACCCCTTATTTTTGATGATGGCAGCTAAATGCGTAGTCTTGTTTCCAGGGGCAGCACAACAGTCTATGACACTGGAACCCGGCGGAGGATTTAAGATAAATGCTGGGAAACAACTGGCCTAAAAAATGCAGAAAAATGCTATTCAGAAATCTGCAACTAGATGCTCAAATGAACTAAACTATTGCAGACATGAACTGTTCATTTAGGGTCAGCGCAGAAGGTAGATACCTAAACAAACATATTTTTGTGTGGCATCATGAAAGTAGAGGACTACTCTCCTTCCCAGTAAAACCCTCCCTCATCATGATGATGTGACGAGAGGAATGCCACACATATACTTGTACGGTATATATATTTTTTGTGATGGACTTCCATACAAAACTAAAAATGTGTCCACAGGACACAGATACCCCCACTACAAGCCTTTGTTACAAAAGCAAATGCTATTATTCTGTTCATAGTTTATGAATGTGTATCAAAATTACCAAGTGAACAACTTTACAGATTATGGTGATAAGTCAAAGGCCATAACTTTGAACTTACTGGACGTAATCATACATGAAACTGCAGGTGCACAACTACCCATGCTGGTGAACATCTCTGTTAAGTTTTGTGAGTATTGGTCCTATGCCTTTTAAGATACGCACAACACAATATTGCATGCTCTGTTTGCTTTATTTTCAATAAGTCAAGGGCCATAACTTTGCACTTACTGGGCAGAGTCAAACATGAAACCCCAGGTGCGCAACTTTACATGCTAGTGAATATCCTGTAAAGTTTTGCGAGTCTAGCTGATATACTGTTAGAGATATGCATGACACAAGATTGCATGCTGTGTATGCAATATTTTCAATAAGTCAAGGGCCATAACTTAGCACTTACTGGGTGGAGCCATACATGAAATCCCAGTTGCACAATTACACATGCTGGTGAACATTCCTGTAATGTTTTGTAAGTCTAGCTTATATACTGTTGGAGATATGTGTGACACAAGATTTTGTGACAGACAGACAGACGGACCATAAAAACAATTCTCATCCAAATGACGTGTTAACTGTGGCTACTGATGCATATAAAGAATACAAGACATTCATAGTGAACAAACATTACAATGCATACCTTGTCCTGAATAATAAGCTTTCCTGACAAATACATCGGGTGATGATGTAACTGTACAGACGGATGAAACACCAACACGTTTGTTATATCCACATCACAGATAAACTGGTTTGGTTCATCCAAACAGACAGATTTGCTGTAAATATATATAATTAACAATTTTACAATCAAAGGACTGAAGGTCCTGGGAGGCACTTCCAAAACAAAACTGCATGTTTTCCATATTATTGTATTAGAAATCAATATGCGACTATTCAGATAAACTCATTTGCCAAAAATGACGCAAAGAATCCAGAAAAGCCTTTGATATCAGGACTCCCGCCATTTCACAATTGGTATATATATCCCCGACAAGTCAGCCATTATACTCGTCAAATCTATAATATAATCAGAGGACTTTACATGCACTTTTTTCTTGAGATGATGAATATGGTGATATTTCAAGTAGACCATACAGTTGTCTATAATAGCAATGAGACGCTTAAGCACCTCAAAACACATACTAAACATCAACTCTGATTTGCAATGTTTTATGGACATGTGTTATAGGAAAGTCCCATATCCCTTTTGGCATTGTAATTGTTGAGGTACAGGGGTTCCATTTGACCGTGGAGTTGACCCTTTTACCCCTGGAATTTCCAAAGTCATATTTTGACCCTTAGGATTCAGGTTGAAGGGTCAATTTTTCTCTAAATTATAGATATAATGCTATAAAATAGTAAAATTCAGTCAAAAATTATCAAAATGGCCCTTGAGATTCCCTAGTGAAACCCCTCATGCATTTATCATTTTGTCTCCCCTTGCTTTATGGGTGACTGCACACTTTGCACACTTTGTATGTAGCATTTCCTAATCAATGTCTGAATTAGAAATCTACTCTTTTATTTGGGATGAGTAAACTGTGTCATGAACACAAATTCTGTGCTATTATTCACAGCATTGTCAGAGAAGCAGAAAACAATTGAAATTTGTGAGAAAGACTTATTAATTGAAAAACACATTTTCTTTATATTTGCCAGTCATTTCAACTAATAATTAATACAATATAATTGTCAATCTAATGTAGCAGATTACAGTTATAGTTGTACATACTTGTTTTCTGTAAGCAAATGAAAATTCTGCTGTAACTCTTTCATGATATCTTCCTGTTTACCACACAATGTGTTGATTCTTACATACTTAGGCAATGTCTTCACTGTAAACAAAGATAAATATAAATATAACATAAATAGAGAATGTGAACTGCAAACAGACATTAATGAGTTATTCTATGATAAAACCTATATATTGGTGATAAAAATACATTTTCATGTTTTTACATTTTGTAACAGATTTTTTTTTAGTTCCATTTAATACCAAAAAAAATGGATGTCTACCTTTCTTTTCATACAAATAAAATTTTAAGTACAAAATGCAAAAGTAAACTACAAAATTATGTTGCGTCAAAAACCCATTATTCAAATGTACATCAAAAATAAACACCAAATATCTTCTGTTTAATGGAAAGAAACACAACACCATTTTCTTGTTCATTTAATTCTATTAATTAAAATTAAGCAACAAAGACACTTCTAAGAAAGCGCATACTGTGAAATCATTTTAATTCGCGCAGAAGAATTTTCGTGTATTTCGCGCTAGAAGCGTGTCCGCGCTATTATTAAACTTTCCGAAACTTACATGGTTATCCAAATTTATAACTGTTCGAAATATGTGTATATGCACTTTTGTTTTTCTTTTCATAATATGTCGCTGTTTTTTCCCACAATCTTGGTGGAATACTTGGAAACATGGAATATTTGGACACACTTTGATTACAAGTATGTAAGAGTGGTTTAAATGGAACATTAATTCATAAATTGATTCTTTTTTGTTTACGATTTTTATACAAAGTACATACGGCTGTATAAAATAATTGTCATCCGGAGTGCACGCGCTGCAAACTTTTTTCATCATACTTTAATTCTTGAAATATATTAAATTACAGTAATTAAAACCAACACTGTTGGCATATAACTAAATTTTGATTGTCTTTTGCAGTGAAGACAAACACATAACAATAAGGTTATTGTGTGAAGGAATTAGACGCACTTGTCATTGTTGTTTTAGAGTAATTGCCAGGGCGCCATTTATGAAAGATCTCCAACACCTTTATATTGTTTATCGATCTTTTGATGTTTCTACACTTTTTATCGTACAGTCGTGTCAATTAACGCCAATTAACAGTTGGACCTGTCATATTGTTTATTCCAAGGGTACTGCTCTAAATGACATGTCATATGGTACAAAATAATGACACGCGCTGCAATACCCTTATTTTTGTATGATTTTTTCTTTAAAAATTTAAAATGCGCGAAGTTAGGCCTGCGCGAAACTGCCTTTTTTTGCCCTTTGCGCGAAATTTGACCCCAGTACTTTGTAATGCTAAAATTTCATTGGGAAATACTTGACGTCATAACCAATGTCACAAATACAGGTTGTGTTGTGGAAGCGTCCAAACAAGCCTTAACTACAAACTTATCTGGTTATGTGGTTAAATATGTCTAATGCAACCAATTAATGAATTACATTTATATAACAAATACATTCATGATTTGCAATATTACAATATTTTATTATGTTTCATACTTTGCTCATGTTGCAATACATAGTTCCTACATGATGTAACATCTACAATATTTACCTCCCTTGTCCTTTACTGTCGGCCATTTTGATAGGCAAAACTGATAACTTATATTCCCTATAAACTTAAAGGAAATTTGCCTATCAAAATGGCCGACAATTCAGAACAAGGGAGGTAAATATTGTAGATGTGGGAACTATGTATATGTGAGTATATTCATGCATCATGTTTGGATATACTGCCGTATAATGATAATGTAATAATGATGAACAATGTTGTTTATGCTAATAAAGCATTGAATTGAATTGAAATTGAATGTAATGATAAAAATTTATGTTAAGATTTGTGTTGTATAAATATTCATACTTTTTGTTGCAAGTATGTTTGCCTATCTTCAATAAAGTTTGTGTAAGTTATGACTAGGAATAGAGTATAAAGCTGAATATTTCAACATGCACTGCAGTATCAAGGAGATGAACAAAATATTAAATACAATAAAGAGTTTTTCAACATATCCTGGAATTCATTAATATCAAAAATCTTAATCTTACCCTCATTGGAAGTTGGAAGAAGTTTCTTCAAAGTTTCTTTGATGTCAGTCATTCCTGCATCCATCTTTAATCGTTCGCACCGACTATGTAAGGATGACTTATGTCTCTGTAGAAGCATCTGAAACGTATCAACCATATAAAAACTGATCCATAATTTGATGATTACAGCCGGCCTATACCACACAAAAATTTCCAAAGATCATTTATTTATATATATGCAAACATTGACCAGTTGACCATTTTCACACATTATTTGTACAATAGAAGCATTGTGACTTGCTTAATGCATTATACGTTGTTGATTTTTAAATCAAATCCTGTTTGGGAGTATGTATGTATGTTGGGTTGACTGCTGGACTGTCTAACTACTAGTCTGTTTTCCTGACCAGGCAACATCTGTCATTCAGTTTGATGAACAGTTAAAGTGGTTGCCACATGCACTTTCTCTTGGTTTTTTCTCAATTATCACATATATATTTGGAAATTACTCCTATAAGGGCTTATCAGTTTTGCCTATCAAAATGGCTGATGATTAAGAACAAGGGAGGTAAATATGGTAGATGTGGGAACTATCTTTTGTGATACACAGATCTAAGTTAGACTGTCATACTAGAGTACACTTACCTTGTATTTACCCTTGATACCTTTCCCAAGAATATGTTCATACAGTAACACAGCCAGTAAGTTCTCATTGTTCTTCAACTTTTTGTCCTTTAACAATCCACACTCAATAGCAATGTCAATCAGGAGCAGTCGGTATCTCAGAGTCTCACACGACAATGCAAACAGTGCCTTCTTATTCTGTAAAATATAAAAAAATTGCAAAATTAAATCAATGTGATGGCAATATAAATATGTTTAGTTGTTCTTGTTGTAGTTATGCTTGACATCTTCACATGTGTTTAGGTGAATATCTATAAAGGGGAGATCGTGTTTGTAAACTAAACTATCTGATTCCGCACATGCGCAGTTAACTGGTGGGCAAAAAGGTACAAAGCGGCAGTGCCGTACTATACAACCAATATAGAATGCAAAACACGACGGTAGCCATTAGTTTCTTTAATATTTGACATACAATAATAACTATGGTAATGCTCCGAGCTTTCCAACAACATAAACATATTGAAAATCAGAGAATGTTTTGGTGTTCAAATTAGACTCTGAAAATGGGCATTTTCCTTGAAATACCAGATCATAGGTTATGCTCTCAGCTTTCCAAATATAAAAAAATATTGCAAATCGGTGAATTTTCTGCATCAGAATGTGGCTTTGAAAATGAGCACATTTTACGACAAATTATTTTCAATTTGTTTAGGTTCGAAAAAAACGGCAGTGGGTATTAGAATTCGCATCAATCAATTTATGTGCGTAAAGTTGGTACCAAATGAAAGATAATGCTCCCAGCTTTCTAACAATGTAAAATATTGAAATGTGCGAATTTTTAGAAAATAATTTTTCAATATGACTTTGACATTTATGTATGTGTGAAATGCATCAATAGTAATTGTTACCATGTACACATATCTAACACTTGAAGAAAACAACGTGAAATGTTTATTGTGCTTTTATTTACCTTATCTTAATATATCACATGTTAAACAGTTTGTCAATCAACTTTGTCTTGGCTGGCACTAGGTTTAAGGAGTTGGTAGTCAGATTTGATAAATAATTAAATTGTATGGGAATAAATCTTAGCGAAATGTATTGGTTTGAATGGAGTCTAATGGATTCTTGGCTAGCGCTATCCTAGATTTTGACATTATACATAACGCATATTATCATTGTTCGGCAGTGCAGTCAACTTCTCTACCAATGACAATGACTACAAAGCCAAGACTCAGTTTTAAATTAGACAAAATTCCTGTACAACTCATGTGATACCACTTAATTCTGCATGATTTTTTTTTTCACACATCTTACAACATTTTGAATGGCATCTGGCAATTTACATGTACAGACTTATTTTATTGTTTGAGACTAAACTTTTGGAAACGGTTCAAATTTGTCATTTTCTAAGCATTTTATGAGATGCATCCTCATAGCGGTAATATCAAATCGAACATTGATGATTTCACATTTAAAGTTGCAATGCACAAGTTCTGTAACATAAGCGATGGCAAATACACATCAATCCGATGTGTTCGTTTGTCTTTGTACATCAGGTATTATCCCATTAATCACAAGTTTTTTTAAGATTCGCCCTCATATATTTGTGATGGCTGTATGCTGATATTTGTGATCACAGTTCTGTTGTTCTTTAAACTGTCTAAACCATAAATGGAGCCAGTTGAATGTTTTTATATGACGTTATCTATTGGTAAACTTCCGTCCATCAGCATATAAAAATAATTGATACTTCTCAACTTAATCATATATATGTGGCTGATGGTGACAGCAAAAACTGATAGTGTTGGGTGTCTGCTTTGGGTGTTAGGGGTTCCGAGTTCAAACCCATGTGGAGGTCATGTGTTTTCCTCTGGGATCTACAATAGCAGTGTACATATTTGTTTAGCATGACTGTTACGATTCCGTTGTTAATATTTTCGCTCTATGTAATAAGCATAATATGCGTGAAACGACAGTGTGGTCTAGTACCAGTGGTCGCGAATACATATTACTTTACACTATTTGCTCTCGTATGGAATTATTATTTATTAATGATCAAATGTACCTGGACTGGAGATGAGTAAACTAAATTTTTAAGAGATCCCTTCCGCTTTAACACATTGTTAATAACAGTTGCGGCTTCCAAATACATTTCACTTATTTACAAAATGTGGTATATCTTTCCACATCATCCAAACGCTTGACTCGATTGGTCGATACTAAACGGCAGTAGTACGGTATCTTCCGGTATTTGTGTTAAGGCGATATTCACTGGAACCCCTTTAAACCAGACGAGCTCGGAGCTCGGGACCGGACGAAATTTCCGGTTTAAAGGGGTTTCCGGACTAAAGGGGTTTTGAGAACTGGAAACGATTTGGCACTTTTTTTTCAAACAGGACATATGGATCTTTATTTTGTTTAGTTTTAAAAAAATCCATAAAACTATTAAATCTGAATGTGAAAATCGACTAAAAATACATTAATAAACTTCTTATCATTTCAATATCGAAATTGCTGAATAAATTGATCGTTTAAATAATCTGTATTTAATTACCTTGATGAGTTGAACTTTGTCATCTAACGATAATTCAGTATAATAATATAATAATAATAAAATCTTTATTTTAAGAAGGTTGTTACACATTATGATATAAATATAAAACTATAAAAAACATCATATTTTCAATGTGGCCTTCTGTAAACAAAACATAATAATAATTAAAATTTAACATTTGCACATTATAATCACATGTATATAAATAAGATTTTCATTGTATTTCAATATAACAATTTAATTCAATTAATTTACTTACCGACAGACAATCGATCAATTATATCATACAAATTGATGTGAACATAATATCACGGACATATAAACCGTTTATATGTCCGTGATAATATATATATTTATATATTATGTCACAATTAATAAAATGAAACGCAATTACTGCGATGCAGTTTTTAAAAGTGATTTTTATATTCGTGTTTGAAGGATGTTAACCTTCCGCATTTCTTATGGCATCTGGAATGTCATTCCATACCTTCATACTGTAATAAGAAAATGAATCTTTAAAATAATTAGTGTGTGGTGTTTTCTTTATACATAAGTCATGTTTTGAAGCCGATCGAAGTGAATAGTGTTCATTTGCAAAACCAAGTAACTCAGTCAGGTAACAAGGGGCCATACCATTTCGCGTTTTATATACAAGAGCGCCACAGTGGTATTTACATCTGTCTGTAAAAGTTAACCACTGAAGTTCTCATAATAATCCATTGGATGGCGATCGCTTGGGTTTTTTAAGAACAATTTTTGCAACTCTTCTTTGCAAGGTATTTACTTTATTTATGTGACGATTATTGTCTTAGTCCCAAATATAACAACAATAGTCAAGTATTGGAAGTATATACGCATTGTAAAACATACGTTTCATCTCCTTTGTGAGGTAAAATAATATATTCTTTAGAAGCAAAATTTTAGAGTTGAGTTTTTTGCATACAAACTTTATTTGTGTATGCCATTTTAAGTTATTATCTATATAGATTCCAAGCAGTTTTTGAACTGTTACACTTTCTAATGCTATTCCATTCATAGTTAAATTTAGAATGGCAGCTTAATTGCTTTGTCTTATTTGGCGTGCCGACAACCATGCATTTTGATTTATTTGGATGTAAAGACATGTTATTTATTTTGCACCAATCAACGTGATTTAAAGTGAAGTGTTTGATGTTATATACAATATTTTTATAAGAGTATAAATAACCATCTTTAATACACAAATTATCAAAATTTCATTAGATTTTGACCTATAATTCATTAGTAAATGAAGCACATTTGACGGCACCCCCCAAGAATCGTGAAGTGAAATCGACTGACTCGTCAGTTTCTTGTATGCCCCCATCGCGCATCTGTCACAGCACTGAATCTCCTATGCAAGGAATTCATCAGTGAATTTATACTTCTCATGGGGATATTGATCCACTCTTCAAACAATGAAGTCCTTAGTTGATCGAGAGTAGAGGGGGTATTCCGACACCCCTTATCCTCCTGTCAAGTACGTCCCACAGATGTCTGATTGGGGACAAATCTGGACTGTATGGCGGCCAGTCATGTTATGGTTTGCAGGAGTCTTGACAAACTCTGGCTACATGGGGCCAGGCATTATCATGCTGGAAGATTAGGTGACGCTGTTGCATAAATGGAACTACAACCGAGCGGAGGATTTCATCCCTGTATCTTACAGCAGTTAAAGGCGTATCCTACAACAAGGACGTTTTTTTTCTAACGCAGACATTTCCTTTAAACCTTTGTATATTTTATCAGTGTAATGTATCTAACCAAAATATGAAATAAAAATGATAGGTCACCTTGCTAGATTTTATTATAATTAAAACGTGAATATTTCATATGAATATAGAGCAAAATCGATACAAGTTTACGCAGAGATTTTCTTACAACTTGGTATACTAAATGAGAGTCACTGTCTAAATGAAAATATGAAATAAAAATAATAGGTCACCGTGCTTGATTTTAAGATAAAGATTGTTTTATTGTGTTTCAAATGTAATATATATGTATATGGAAAGTGAAAGTTTAAAAAAAATACCCTTAATACACTTGCAATGGTAACCCATTATCGTTTTACATTTTCATAAAATGTGTTAGTTTTAAAGATTTATTGAAGATCATTTTATAATTTTAAATGTAGAATTTTAAATATCAATGACTTTTCGTTTTTTAATAATAAAGTATATGGAAAAAGAAAGTAGAAGGAAATGCAAAACTATAATGAAATCCTTCAATTAAACATAATGATATCATTATTTGTATTCACTATTGTGCTTGGTGACTATTAAGTTCAGTAAAAATCTTTGCATCGTAAAAGAATATAGTAAACAACTCCCTTATACATGTACGTATTTAACCCAATGCAAACACTACAATAATCGAAAATAACATGCGCATTAAAGTTGCGCAATTACAACTCCCGGATCCGTCTTTAAATTCCCGGGTACCACAATCAACGGTGACTTTACCCCGTGAGATATCCCACCCCAAAACCTATCCCTCTCAAGAACACAAGCGTCAGCGAAGTATCCCCCACGACATCGGTATACACGACGTCCGGACGAAAAGAGTGAACCGGAACTCATCTGTGAAAAATGAAGCATTACACGCTTAAGTAACTTCTGGCACCGGTTTGAGTGAACAGTTACTAAGATAGTCGTCTGACCGGTTTTCATAATTTTAGGCAAAATTTTAAATAATTCTTGCATATATTGTTACCCTGCGTTTCTTTATCCTATTAGTATATATGAATGTACCGGTAGTCACATTCTGTTTATGGGGACATATACCCTAGAATAGCCGTATTTGCTTTTTAGCAATATTTTTGAAACTCCATATTATAGCAAGGTGAAATGTACACTATTTTATCGTTATACCGTCCTTCAACTAATACTGCTATAATTTTGTAAAAATGTTGAAAAATAATGAAGTTATTTGAACTTTTAGTACTGTCAAATTGTACATGTTGGTGCGGTAAATCAGGCTAATTGCACAAGCATTAATTTTGCAAAAGAAACACAGGTATACAAAGATAATAATCAAATCTACCTCATGCTATCGAGATATTTTCAAAAAAACAAAAAAAACAAGTTTTTATTCCAAAATAACAACAACAGATTTTAACAAGGGGTAAGTACGGAATATCTCCTTTTTTATAGTTTTAATTTATTTTATTGGTATAATTTTGAAAAAAAACTCGAGAGCATAAGCTAGCATACTTTCTCTCCTTTCCAAAAATACTTTCGATATTAAAAAATACTAAACCGAATTTGTTTGCATATTTACCGCAATGTAAAACATCATCAAAAGTCATACTTCATGTGCAACTTTACTATGGCAGTGTATAGAGTTAATCCATAAATGTGCATATTGATGAACTTGTCAAAGCACATGGTGACTTCTCCACATCATTCTTTATAATCCTGTGTCAGCGTTTTACTTTTTGCAAACAAAGTGTTTACTATTAATATTGTGTGTACTTTATAATTAAATAATATAAAACAAAAATACAGTTACATTTGTATTTTTAATTATCTAATTTTTGTAATGCTATATATATGTTTACAACAATCTTATCACTTTTTAATTGTGTGTATTTAATTAATTATCATACATAATATTACACTCAAAATCTCAAAATTTAATTATTTGATTACCTCCCTTAAATTTTGCATGAAAAAATGCTTCAATATTAAACCTCTACAGCTATCAGAGAAGACAATAAAAATGCTATGTCCATTTAAAAAAGGTTCTAACATGCTGTATTTAAACAATAAACACGAACACTTTAGGTCTTAGTTGCTATGGATAACAGTCATGAATTCATAGTACATTTATATCAAAGTGTTCAAGTACTCTAAAAATGAAACAAACTGCATGTACAATTGTTGTGTAGTTGTTAGAACTGAAAATTACTCCTGTTAAGTTTATGTAAGGTTTACTTATATTCTATCTATCAGAACAGAACAGAACTTTTATTTTCAAACACAGATTGCAAAACAATATGTTTTGCAATAACATGTGGACAAATGGTAATAATAAACGTATATACAATGACGGGCGTAAACACAAGGATTTGGAGGTGGGGATGGTGATCACACTTTATAAAAATTCAGTCGAACAAATTAACCTGATCTTGACCTTTTTTTTAAATGAGCAAATTCTTTAAGTTTCTGTTACATTATCAGCCCCCTTCTCCTTTTGACCCGGTCAAATCCGAAACAAAATATATTCAAACATGTGAAAATAGAGGTCACCATGATGGTATCGAGACTTTTCAACCCCAAGACTTTTCAACCCCAAGACTTTTCAACCCCTAAAGTAAAATATCCAAGACTTTTCAACCCCACTGTCATTTTCAACCCCTAATTAGCCTAAGACTTTTCAACCCCTGTTAAAATCAAGACTTTTCAACCCCTAATAAACCAAGACTTTTCAACCCCTCGAATATGTTTTTAATTGGACAATTATCACATTTGTTACCTGGAAAATGTTGACAAACACGTTGTTTAAGTTTAATTTTTTAAGTTTATTTACATTCCAAAATGAATACTTATGAAGCATATATACACAAAAATAAACGGATCGTTTTCATGTTAATACCTTAACTTATTTATTCTTTAAGATATCTTAAATTGAAATTATTTGAATTAGAAGTTTATAAAAGTTTGGTCTAAAAGTCGGACCGTTTTTTGAAAAAAATACGGCCAAAATGGAAAACACGGCCACCCCTCTTAATTTCTTTATTTTTTAAGATATCTTAAACATTCTTTTTGCATATTAGAGGACAACATCGTAGCTTTCTTAAATTGAATTTTTTTGAATTAGAAGATTATAAAATTTTGTCTAAAATATGACCGTTTTTTTATCAAAATTACAGCCAAAATGGAAAACACGGCCACCCCCTTAACTTCTTTATTTTGTCAAAGGTTTTTTCAATATTTGTCCAAAAGTTAGCAACTGAACAGAAAATACGGCACTATCCATTAAGTTCGTTTTAATCAAATATATGAAAATATATATATTTATTATTGTTATAACTCGATTTATAAAATTATCATAATTTACACTACAACTTTGCATGAAACAGAACAGGACAAAAATAAATAGCAATACACTGAGCAAAAGTTCTAATTGGTCACCTACAACTTTTTAACTTTTCTCGGAAATGGATAAAGTAAATATAACAAAACAAAATGCATCGTTTACATCAATAATTTGCGCATATTGTGTGAAAAAATCATAACAATATAACAGAAATTGAAACCGCTACACTGTCTTAAAGACAGTAACCCTCTTATTGAAAAGTCACATAACTACTGGGAATTGTCAATATTTTGTATGACCTCTCGCAGCTATAACAGCTTGGCAACGACTTCTCATAGATGTAATATACCGCTGGAGGTATCTTTGAGGGATTCCATTCCATGCTGGCTGGACAATTCCACCCAATCTCTGTAAATTGGGTTGCTGTGGAAGGGCTCTTATTCGACGTTTAAGCAGGTCCCAAACATTCTCAATTGGGTTCAAATCTGGAGATTTGGCTGGCCATTGCATAACTCTTATTAGCCTGAAGCATTTGTTGGGTTGTTCTTGCGGAATGACAAGGGGCATTGTCTTGCGCTAACGACATCCCTCGGTTAGCTCTGATATGCGGGATGAGAACCGGAGCAATGACTTGGTTTTGGTAGCGTAGTGCAGTAAGATTGCCATTAATGGATATATAATAAGAGTCTTCGTGTGCATTGAAATACCCGCCCAAAACATCATTGATCCTCCATTAAACCGATCGCATTCCAGTACACAATTTTCAGCGTTACGTTCCCCCCTCCTTCTATAAACTCAAGTACGTCCGTCTGCACCACGAAGGCTGATACGAGTCTCGTCATCAAAAAGCACATGAGCCCAGTCTGCCCTTGTAAATCTCAAGTGTCTTCTTGCCCACTGCAAACGAACTTGACGATGTCGTGCATTTAGAGTGACGCCTCTCCGTGGACGTCGGCATTTGACTCCAACTTCACGCAGACGATTCCGTATTGTTTGAGCGGTAACAAGACGACCATGTACACCAAATGTTTGCCTAGCCGTATCAGTAGCAGTAGTCCTATTACGCAAGTGTGAAACTCTGACGTATCTGTCCTGGACTGGAGTTGTAACACGGCGTCTAGGTCATCTGCGGCGATCTGCTACACTTCCGGTCTGATTATATTTGGTCCACAGTGTCTGTATGGTAAATAACCTCCGGTTTAACGCCCGTGCCACCTGAAATAAATAAACAATAGGTAAGGGATTTCATATGTTAAGAGCTGTTGTATTTTTCCAAATAAAAATCCAAAAAAATATTTTGTCACATTTAACAGTCAAATTTATTGTGACTTCCGGTTTTCAATGTTACATATGCAATTTTAATATACGAATGGGCAACAGGGTAGAACCACTGACTTTCAGCAAACCAACCTGGACACTTTAAAATGACTGCTTACAAAGGTGATTTAGTTTAAATAATCATTATTTGAAAATATGTCATAATAAAACATAAATGTATTCAATAGTTTTAATAATTGAATCAATTTATTAGGTAAAAGTCATTACCTGGCGTAAAGAGGCTCCAGCGGTTAACATTCCAATAGCGCGACCACGCTCCTGTAATGACATTCTCGCCATTTGTTTTGTTTTTCAAATAAATTAATCGATACACATTCCATTTCTGTCCACATGTAACGACAAACAATATTTTCACGTGCCGCACGTGGTTGAAATGTGTTTTTGTCTTTTCACTACACATGGTCAGTTTTGATAATATAAACCGGTTTTGAAATCGGTGTTCGACAGCGATAACTCTTACAATATTACTTGTAAAATATTATTTTAATACAACTTAGGGTTTTCGAAATAATGCACTTTAAAAAGTGACCAATTAGAACTTTTGTTAAGTGTATACGCAACTGATCAGTTTATACAACACCTATTAATATAATAGGTGTTGATTAAATCAAATGTGCATATCTATCAACTAATTTAATTATCGCACTATTCGAAGTGCGTTAACATTAATTAATTGAATTGTCACACCTAGGCTAAGATAAGCAAAGCATGTTTATTAAACTTTGGAGAAAAGTAGAAACCAATTGATATAAGTTATATTTTATAATTTTATATCAGTTTTCTTGCCAAAAAAGTATGTCAACACTTCAATTTCACACACTTGAAATTTAAAATTATAGACAGTCATTACGTAGTTGTTATATCAAATGATAAGTCTGATATTAATGAGAAAATCGTGTTTCCAAATTCCATATAATTCCCCCCCCCCACCTTTATTACTCTAATCAAAATTGGTGATAAAAGAGAATATATATATATTAATAATTATAATTAAATCACGATTTCGTGTTTATAAATTCGAGTGTGTAGACCTTCATTTCTCTGTCAAATTATTGTATGCAAATTGCATATTTGTAAAAATCTTATCATCTTATCTAATCACCCGCTACAGCGGCTTCTCACCTTGGTAATCACCTCGTTAAGCGAGCATGCGTCATTACGTAACACAGTCAACAAACATAACAATACATTGTCTTTATCATAATTGCCCTTTCCTCATGTCAATATAATGACAAATTAAAGGAATGCAATTTTCGAATTATCACATTTTATCATTTGATCTGTTATGTTTGAAATATAAATATATTCATAAACAATAAAAATATTATGCCAAACAATACACTTATCTGAAACACAGGGGTTGAAAAGTCTTCGATATAGGGGTTGAAAAGTCTTAGAAATAGGGGTTGAAAAGTCTTCAAAGTAGGGGTTGAAAAAGATAAATGTAGGGGTTGAAAATATTCAAACTAGGGGTTGAAAAGTCTCAACAGGTAGGGGTTGAAAAGTCTTGAAATCAGGGGTTGAAAAGTCCTGGGGTTGAAAAGTCTTCATTTGAAAAGTGGGGTTGAAAAGTCTTGGGGTTGAAAAGTCTGTAAGCCACCATGATCAGATTAATTAATCCTACGAATAAAATCAATATAAAATTAGTTAACAATTAGGTATGGCATCAGCGCAATGCACCAATATACATACACATGTATCACTAATACATTACTCTGTTGTCATATCGAATCACATAAATAAGTTTCAAGTTTAAGTTGAAGACATCAGGAGGCAATTATCAGTTCAGAGACATTACGACAAAGGATAACAACGGATACAAATAAACAGTAGCACGAACAAACATCAGGTAATATTTACAAATATAACTGTGTATTTGCCCTGGATATGGATATTGACATAATAACCAGGTCGCACGGACTGCACGCATTTGTGTCAACGGTATAGACAGATATGGATTAATATGCATCGTGCTTAGGATTTTGGAGTAGTTTACAGGTTGGCAAAGGTGAGTCTTAGTTTGTACAAGTACACAAATTTAGAAATTCTTAGTAAGAAGATAGTTTGTTTTCTGAGATAAATATAATTGACAATTATGTCATATCATTCATACTTGTCTAGTAGTTGAACATTATATATAATAGGAGTGTATAGTGATACAAATACAACATGGATTTATAAAAATAAATTTCATTTTAATTTCTAGCAAAGTGACGCATGAGTTTCTTTACAAAATAGCTTAATTTAATCAGCAGTGTAGTGTCATTCGTTGATAAAAGTTGTTTAAATTTAAGTACATTTGGTCGATGAAAGTAATTCGTCGGTAAATATTTTTTCCTTATTTCATTAAAGAATGGGCATGTGAGAAGATAATGTAATTCGTCACCAAGGTCATTGGAGGAACAGAGTGGACATTTTCTCAGATTATGTGGTTTATGGTTAGGTGTCCATCTACCAACTTCAATGGGAAACCTGTGATTCCCTGTTCGGAAATGAAACATAGAAACTCTCTGGGTAGGTGTAAGTTTTGTCAGGTAGTTTTCAAGAGATATATTTTCTTTGAATAAACTATACATTTGTCCTTTGGATGATGAGTCAAGATGTGATCTCCAAGTTTGGATAAACTGATCAGTTAATACCTGCTTTACTAATGTATCAATGTTGGCATTTGCGTAGGGTTGATTTATCCATACATAAGAATGTCCAGTGGTGTCTAAGATCGTTTTGATATGTTTTAACCATTTAAAATTATGAGTTGATTGGTACATAGAATGGTAGCAAAGTTAAGAAACTACCTGAAGATGAGAAGTAGACTCCAAGGTATTTGTATTCTTTGACTATTTCAATAATTGAACCGTTGATAGTAAAGCTGTATTTATCAGGTCGATTCGTTCCAAAAATGATAATTTTTGTTTTAGAGTAGTTAATATTCAGTCTCCAAGTATTGCAATATAAATGAAAGTCGTTAAGGACTATTTGGAAGTTCTGTTCATTATCTGAAAATAGCACCGTATCATCAGCGTAGAGTAAAACTAATAATTTCAAAAAATGTATGGTATCTTGAGTATTGATGTTTATTTGTATACCGTCATTGCTAGGTGAAAGAAACTCTTCCAAGTCATTCAAATACATAGAGAATAAAATGGGTGACAGATTTTCTCCCTGTCTAACACCACATCCACTGGCAAAAAAAGCCGATGTTTCTCCATTAAAAGAAACGCACGACTTTATGTTAGCATACATATTTTTGATAACATTTAATATTTTCCCTCTAATGCCTAATTTAAGGATTTTTTCCCACAGCCCTGCTCGCCAAATTGAATCAAACGCAGCTGAAAAATCGATAAAGGAGCAAAATAGTTTTTTTCTTTCGGATCTAAGTTTCTCAATTAGAAAATGTAAACTGAAAATGTGGTCCGTGGTGGAGTATTTTGATCTAAAACCAGCTTGGTTCTCATTGAGTAATTGGTTTTCATTCAAAAAATCATTAATTCTAGTATTCAAGATCGAGTTAAAGATTTTTCCTAGGCAACTCAATAATGTGATTGGACGGTAGTTTGCAGGGTCTATTGGTGAACCTTTATTTTTATAAATTGGTCTAATGGTGCCAATCGACCATGATTCCGGTATGATACCATACTCGAGAATATAATTAAAAAGTTTCATATATAACGGAGACATAGTATCTTTTGTACATTTAAGGTATTCATTTAAGATTTTATCCTGATCAGAGTGTGCTTTCCCATTATTTGAACGAGAAATGGCTGATAAAATTTCTTGTATACTGATTTGTTTATTTAAAGAATCTGTTGTGTGTATAGAAGGAGTGATGTTTTCATTATTTCGTGGTGTGTCTTCATAATTTTCGATGTTAACATTCTTAAAATAATCGTAAAACTCTGAGATACTCGGGGCGATATTATTCGTTTTTCTATTCAAACTATTTAAATAACGCCAATAATCCTTTGGCTTTTTTGAGTTCATGGACCGTAGCTTATTCTCCGTTTCTAGTCCGTGTTTATTTATCCAAGTGTTAATTGTTTGTTTATAAAAGCGGCTAGCTTTATTAAGAGATACACGATTTCGTTCAGTTTTATGTAAATGATAGGTTTTGCGAGCTATATTATATACACGTCTTGCTTTTTGACATTGAGGTCCGAACCAGGGTTTATTATTATTATGGTTTTTACTATAAGAATTTCTTATGTTAATTTGAAAGGTATTCTCGGCACATTCAGAGAAGAGTTTCGAAATTTTAATGGTTACATCATTGATATACTCGCTATCTATATTACATGGTGGGTTATTTAGAATTGTCTTGATTGTATTGATTTTATGTGGATCAAGGTTAGCTACAAAATCATTTTTCTTGTCATCTTTCCATAGAGTTGATTTGTTATTCTTACGGACGGTTGCATTTGTGGGAACATTATCAGCATATTGGAAATTAAGAGTGGTTGACAACAAGCAGTGGCCATCTGAAAAAAGTGGGTCAAGTTCAATTACTTCGAACGTATCAATATGGGTTAAACAATGTATAGTGGCTAGAGAGTAGTCAATAACTGAACTATTACGGAATGTCAATTTTCCTATCACTTTGTCTTTTCCTACCCTACCGTTTAAGATAAATAGGTTATTAAGCTTGCACAGATCTAACAACTTGCGACCGTGAGCATTAACTTTGTTACATTGAGAATTCCTAACTGTTGGAATATCAAATTTGGGTTACATATGAACATAATTGAGGGTGGTTACAATATCATCAGAAATATCAAATTCTTTGGACAAAAAATCATCAAACTCTGCATAATCGGGTAGATTTGAGGTATGTCCATTTGCATCACCTGTGATATAAACATTATCAAATTGGTTACATTTAGCAGCTACATCATTAGCAAATTCATAGTATTCATCCTCGTTATAAAAACGAGATTTCTCGGGTGGAATATACATTCCACCAATAACAATATTTTTCTGATCATAGTCAATTTTGAGCCAATAGATATATTCACAATTTGAGTCTAATATCGAGATGCAGTCAATCATAGAGTTATGGACGAAAAACCCAATTCCACCTGATTTCCGTTTGTAATGATCCGCTCTTGGTTTGGAATAATATGTGTAATTTAGTACATTCAGGATATCAAACTTGTCCACTTTACTTTCAAGAACACAAAATATAGTATACTTTTGTATCAGGCTAACAAACTCTGGTATATTTAATCTTGACTTAATGCCACACACATTCAGAGATCCTATAGTTATCAGTTTCCTTTCCGAACTACTCTCTGTCGCTTGGTTCCTCCTATAATTCATATTGTAGTCATTCTCAGGTAACACTAGATTTTTATATACATGTATTGGTATGTTGTTAACATTATGTTGCAATTTGTTGGTAAGTGTATGACACTCTCGTTCCGTAGAACACTGATCGTGAATTTCGTCAGAATTATATGCAGGCTTTATGTTGAAACATTCACTATTAGACACTTTCGTTCTATTTTCAGGAAAGTGAACACAGTGAGTTGTCTTTGATGAACTAGGCAATAGCAGACATTCATTACAGAAGAACACAATCCCCGGTGATCCCTAGTGGGATTCATTATCTGGGATGGAAGAATTACTGGACACAGAATGTTGGATATCAGAAGTGACTGGTGGCCCTGACCTAGAGGCATTGGCTGTTTCAGGCTCTTGGACTAGTCTTTGTATTGGAGCATGTACCTCAGTGAGATAACCAGGTGCGGACCTAGTGTTGACTGGTTTCTTGGGAACAGTTTTAGTGACTGGTGAATTAGGTTCAGTAATAGAATCAGTCTCATGGTTTGATACATGGTTTGATACATGACTGTCGTAGTGGCTGCTTTTAGGACTATCATTATCAGCAAGTGTCGCATGTTCCTCTGACAGATCTTCCATGAGATGTTCTATTGTTGTCTTGACAGTATGAGAATATCTCTCCTGTATACGTGTCTGGATGTTTGTATTCCGAGAACCTCTGAGTGTTTCATACCAGTTTGGGAACAGGTCACTTACAACTTCACCGTGGATTTCAAGTGCAGCAGGGAACTTAAGTTTAACATTTTTGCTTCCATACTTTTCAGGGGCTTCCTTGTATGCATGCCATAGTTCCTTACGGGCTTCCCTAATTTCACGGGGATAGTCTCTAGATATGCCATAATTGGTGCTCTTCAGGAGATATGCCTTGCTCATAATAGTGTCAGTATCACTGGTATCACAGAACGAAACGATGATGGATCTATGATAGACTTTACCTTTTGCACGTGAAACGTTTTTCTTGCCAATGCGATAAGCTTTGGAAATCATTATGGAATCTAGATTCAGGTGATCCTTCAAGAACGTTGTGATTATCGTATGGCAGTTATCTTCATTGACAGATTCTGTATGGCCGCTAAATATCAAATTGTTACATAGCAACTTAACTTCAGTGTCTATACTTTTATATTCAAGAAGGCGAAGACGGGCCTCCGTAACATCACATCTTGGCGCTTGAAAATACATTGTTTGGTTAATTGCGTCAAGTTTATAGTTAATATTCCCAAAGTTATTCATCATATCGAACATAGTATTCATTTTGTCATCAATGTTCATTTTAATAAAATCTTGTTTAGATGGAACTCTGTTACTACCTGTCGACGTTGTACTGCTCGATCGACGAGTCCGTTTTTTGGGGTTTGCTGATGAGTCTTCCATGAGAGGCGCATAATTTCCAGTGTAATCTGCCATATTCCGTTTATACTGTTAATTTCCTTCACAAATATATCCAAATATATCCAAAGTTCTATATAAATTAAATGTTTCACTATTTTTTTCAAAATTAAGCGGGAGCGATGAAAACAACGTCCGCCATTGTTCATATACCGGAAGTAGACTGTCAATAATACATGTACACAGAATGAACAACTCTGTTATCTCACAATATGTTTGATTACTCTAGTTCATACATTTTCACTACATCACTGTCCTTGGTAACAAACATTCTATTCATTCCCTGATGAAAACACACTGAGCGTGGACACTGTAATCCATCTCCATGCTTCACAACCACACCAAGTTTGTTCCCATTCTCACTGAATTGTACCACCTTATGTGAACTCCATCCAACTACAAACATGTTTCCTCTACCATCAACACATACACCATCTACACCCGACAGGTCAGTGTCTGTAATAGTGGACAAATAATTTCCCATCCCATCAAAACATACAAGTCCATTGTTCCAACCTCCAACAAACATTCTGTCTCCACTTTCATTGAATGTAACATGTCTACTATTGTTGAACAGCTTATTACCAGCATTGGCTTGTGTAATTGTCTTCAACAGGGTACCAGTCATATCATAAACATAGAGTGAAGCACCATTATCTGTCACATAAAGCTGACCATCCTTGAAAGCAATACCAAAACAATAATGAGACATTTTAATTTGTCTTGTAGGAGTCATCTTGTTATGAATGGAAACAAACTGGATCTTGTTGTCACATGCAACAGCAACTTCATGTTTACTGATACAACATACACCATAAGGTGCAGAATCTAAAGTACAATAGTCAACAACTGACATCTTCTGTATATCAATACGTTTTAGTTTCTTATTGTTATAATTTGTGACAAGTAGTTGGTTATCATGTGTCAGACAACATCCACAGGAATAGCATGCCTGAGAATCATGAGAAAGTTTTATGTTAATATCTCTACTTCCTTTGATTTTGTAGAGGTCGTGTTTCTGCTTTCCATGTTTCTGTACTTGACCAATACCTTGTAAAGCTTGGATATTGTAGGGGTCGTGTTTCTGTACTTGACCAATACCTTGTAAAGCTTGGATATATTCCATCAATGATTGGTCAGGAATGAATGATATCTGTACGTCTGTATTATGTTGTAATTCTTGCTTCATCTTCTCACCGTCTGCTTCTTTCATTTTTATTTGGGAAATTTTCTCACAAACAAAACGTTGTGCTCTATTTCCTTCTGATTGATTAAGCTTGTCGTCTGTCGTCTGCAAATCTTTACAGATGCTATCAACACTTTGTTTGTCGTGTAGAATTTCTGTTTCTAGTTGTTTGTATACAACTTCTATTTCTTTGCGTGATGACTTGGCAATTTTACTCAGGATGGCTTCTAATGCTTTTTGGAATGTACTGACTTGACCTAAAGCCTCTTTCTTCGCTTTATTCAAAGTTTGAAGTTGCATATTTTTAGATTTACTTACAGTCTCCATGGATACCATCATATCTCTCAGAAAACTGTGCGTCCGTTTGCTGTCAGACAACTTAAATATGGTGTCAATCATGTCTGGTATGGAATGAATGTGACTGTCTTGACAAAACCTGAAAATGATTTTTAATAATTAGCTCTACGTTCTGCATATCTGTTATAAAATGTATAGGAAACTTATTTAAAACATAGGAGGTTTTGACAATGTTCGTAAGTAGCATATTGATTTTATTTGAATTGTTAAAAATGCAAAATAGAGCATCGACATACTTAAAGTATATACATCATGTATTGCTAAATTCATGTAACGGAAATGATTGAATACATGTAATAAAAAAATGATCATGTGATGTAATTCTACACGTCTAATATTTTGGATTACGGTCTTAACAGCCTTTAGGGGACGTGGGTTCGAGCACAATTATACTGTCTTTTGGAGAGGTAAACATAGTTTGGGGTTAGACGGCCACCCGGTTAGCTCAGTCGGTAGAGAACTATACTATTGTTTAGGGGGTAGTGGGTGCGACCCCCACATCGTGCACACTTTTCCCCCTTGATTTACTTCAATGGTGGCAGCGGTGTTTGATGGTCCACAGTGGTTGAGCCTCAAATGCCGGAAGAGGAGGAGTATAGTGGTGTGGGGTTAGACGGGTTGTTCCCCTTAATTTACTTCAATATTATTGACGTTGTCAATACCCGTAAGGGGAGTCAAGACAGTATGAATATATTATGAACAGGTTTTTAGCGTGTGGTCGTGTTCTGCTTTCCGAGTGTCACCAAGACGTGTCGCTATTTTGTCGCTATTTGCAAGCAATGTTCCAATATCACAAAGTCAGCTAATGTTTAACAAATTTATTTGCAGACTGATAATTAACACTAAATATGATTTTTTCACAAAGTTAATAAATATTTCACAAAGTTATCAAATAGTTCACTAAGTCATAAGATTCATAAATATAGTACACAAAGT
This sequence comes from Mactromeris polynyma, assembly GCA_032209605.1. Classification (NCBI taxonomy): domain Eukaryota; kingdom Metazoa; phylum Mollusca; class Bivalvia; order Venerida; family Mactridae; genus Mactromeris; species Mactromeris polynyma. Next base: position 3,457,763 of record JASFXZ010000036.1, read on the forward strand.
ACAAAACGTTAGAGAAACACAAAGTAAATTTACACAGAGCAATATTCCTAAACCTTACTGTATCTTATTATATTATATTATTATTAAAAGTTCCAGGCTTTAAATACTGTTTCTCAGATGTGACATGTTAAGTAGAAGAGGAAGCCAGTGTCACACTATATAATTAAACAATATGAGATAACTATGTTAAGATATTATTGAGTAATTATTTAACAATGGAAAACAATACAACAAAGAAAGTTTGTCACATGTCATAAATGATATGTCTTGATCTCAATGGATAAAATATAAATGAGAAGATAAGTAATAAATTAAAATTCATAGTGGGTAAATTGACATATGTCAAATATTGAGATGATCTGCTGAGCAATTTAAGTTAAAAGCCAATTTTTAAATAACATGATTAACAATTTGTTGTGTAAGAATTTCTGAATAAAAATGACAAAATTTGCATCATAATAAATAGATAGAATATATAAATGTAATATGTAAATAAAATTTTACTTGTGATCTTTAAAGAAGCATGTATTGCAGCCAACTACATCATGACCTTCACAGTACATGTCCACTACTTTGCCTTTATGTATGCTGCATCGTTCTGTTGGAATTTCCAACAAACTGGATGGCTGGCCGCTCGCTTGTTTTCCTTGGCTGACATCCATCAAAGTGTGACTTCTCAATGCTGGGAGTTTATGCGCGTCGGTACAAGATTGACAACAATAACTACATTCTACACAATACTTCACAGCTTCTACAGTCTTGTTGTATTCTGCACATGTAGTACAGACGAAATCAAATGTTTCTTCAAACATTTTCAGCTGAGATCGCCCTCCAAACGCCATTTTGTATGTTCGACTTTGAACCCTACTTTCGCTTTACGGACTGAAAACAAAACGGAAATGCGCGTTTAATACCATTTACCATTTATTGATAGCAAATCGGCATATAAATACGCCTTTAGCCATTTACAAAGTGATAAAAAAATGGCCTAGGCAAGCATAGTGACATACAATTCCAACATATTATTACATGTATTATAAAAAATAACAAGTATACATATGTCATTAATGAATATTCTATATCAAATATAACAGGTAGCATTTACGAAGCAGCAATGTTTGACAGTTTCTCCTGTCTAAGTTTCATAGAATGATAAATGAAGTTGGCTGTGTTAACAAGTACTTTTCTGTTTTTAGAAGAGAGAATATCAGTAAATTTATGAAATGAGGCCCATGCTAAATTTGGTAAGTATTTAGATCTCAAATGCCTATATAGAGAACAACCTAGTAAAAAATGACTCTGATTCTACAACGTTTTGAGAACATACTTTACATTTTCTGTCAGATCTATCTATATTGTTAAACCTACCGGATTCTATTTCAAGATGATGTGCACTAATCTAAATCTGGACATTTCATGTCTAATTTTTTCATTTGCTATTAAATCTATATATTGTTCATATTCAAAAACAGTTTTGAATTTTATGTAGTATTGCATTTTAGTTTGTGCATGTAATGTATGCTGCCATGATTGGATATATTGATATCTTAGTCGTTGTCTCAAGCTAGGTAAATAATTGATATTTATATCAAAATTATTCAAAATATATCCAAAACCTAAGCGTTCTACTTTGGATAGCACTGACTTAGCCCATGTCTGGCTATTTCTGTTGTGCATATTACATTGTTCGTTAAAAATACGAAACATCATTGAATGTGGAGATTTCATGATTTTTAACCAATATTTGAAAGAACGTTCTTTACAAATAACAGATAATGGATAACGTCCTAGTTCTCCCAGAACCGCGGCGTTAGAGGTCTGGGAACGCACTCCTAAGATGCGTTTACAAAATTTGAGGTGTAATTTATCTACTTCACAATAATTATACACCCCCCAGATTTCACATCCATATAATAGAATCGGAGTTATTAAAGAATCAAAAAGTGATAGCTTACTTTTAACATCCAAATTTACTTTACTAAATACGGATAGCAGATTATTATAAGCTCTCATAGCTTGATCATTTAATGTTTTAATAGCTTGTGCCATAGAACCCGTATATGTAAACGTTATGCCAAGAAAACAAAAATTATCAACAATGTCTATTTTTTCACCATTTATATATCAGTTAAAGTCAGTTACGGTCTTTCGTTTTTCAAAAATGCATACTTTCGTTTTGTTAACGTTAATTTTTAATCCCCATTCACAAGAATAAGTATAAATATTATCTAATTATGCTTGAAGACTAATTGCATCTGTAGTAAATAACGTTATATCATCTGCAAAAAGTAACATATATACAGACAAATAGTTAATATCATTTTCGTTAAGGTTATCAAAATTGATATAATCGCATATATCGTTCAAAAAGAGAATAAACATCAGAGGTGAAAGAGGTTCACCTTGTTTTAAACCTAATGTTACGACAAAGAAGTTTGAGTGCGACATTTTATTGCAATCTTTGACGCATGCTTTTACATTACGATATATAGATTGTATCATTGATATGGCTTTACAACTAATGCCTGATTGTACAAGCTTAATCCACAGAGCATCATGGATAACAGTATCGAACGCTTTTTCATAATCAATAAAAATGCAATACAGTTTCTTATTTTTGGATAAGATATTCTGAATAATAGAATGCAAAATGTATACACAGTCAGTAGTACTTCGGTTATTTCTGAAACCAAATTGGTGGTCATTGAATATATTTGAATCTTCACACCATTTATTGATTCTGTTTCGCAGCGTAAGAGAAAATATTTTCGATACCACGTTAACTAGTGTTATGCCTCGGTAGTTATTTGGGTTCTGTTTATCACCCTTTTTGTGGATAGGGACGATTACACCTTTGCACCAGGAGTCAGGATATGTACCACTATTATATATATGATTAAAAAAGTTGACTAGATATGGAGATATAAATTCTCTAGAATCAATGAAAAAATCTGCAATGTTATTTTCGTAATCGCAGCTTTTGTTTCTCTGAATCGATGCAAGAGTTTTACTTATTTCATTAATAGTAAATGGACGGTCTAATTCTACAATGTTTAATTCATCTGATCTTTGTTCATGTGCATCTAAACGAAAATTACTCTCATTCTGTATATCTGAAAGTTTACTAAAATGTTCTACAAAATCATCCAAGCTTATATCTTGAGAGGTAATATTTGATTTATTTTTGTACTTATTAATATATTTCCATAATTTTCGAGGATTAGATTTACTTAGTTTGGCAAGTGATTGTTTTTCATTAAAGCAATATACCCTTTTTGCCTTGTTTTTGGTTTTTCGAAAAAATGTTCTACTTTCTAAAAATATAGTTCGATTTTCAATAGTGGGACTGCGCTTGTACATACGTTTACATTTAAAAAAAGTATGATTTTGCACGTTTGCAGTTCTCATCGAACCATAACGAACGTTTTACTTTATTTTTCCTAGCTGTATTAATCTTAATAGTTTTCCCATTTAATTGGAAGGATATATCGTACACAAGTTTTGAAAAATCTTCTATAGTTGTGTTTATATCGGATTCCCCTAAAGTAAGATTCTCTGATAATTTATCAAAAATATGTTTTTTCTCATGAAGTGTCTCATGGAATAATTCAGTATTGTTGTCATCCCAGATTATCTTATCATAACTAGACTCCACAATGTTAAAACAAAACATATACTCAAAGGATAATGAAAACTCAAGAGCACAATGATCTGAAAATTCAGTAAGTTCATGTACATGCATAGCATCAAAGAGTGAAAAATTGTTAAAGTCTGTAACAGTATTACATAGTCAACAACACTAGCCCCTCTGAGGTTTCTGGATCCATTATAGCACGTGTACTGCCCTGGTTCTAATCGTCCATTCGTGATACACAAATTTGCTTGTTTGCATAGTGATAAAAGTTTGTTTCCGAAATTGTTACACAACGAGTCACTTGATTTTCGTGCAGGAATATCACGGACATCACTGTCGCTTTGTGGCATTTGAATAAATCTTTCTAAGTCAATATTTGGAACATAATCCGGTTTTTGACCTACTCGGGCATTAAAGTCACGGACACCTGATACAAATATTTCACCTGTGGATTTGTGTAGTTGCGTTTCGGAAGGGGCGGTGCTGGCCACGGGGGGAGATGGTCAGCTGTGTAAGTACACTGGTTCATATATAATTTATCATAGATAGATATATTTATTTGCGCATTGAACACTGAAAAGTATTTTTTACAAAGCAGCAATAATCATTTTTACAGTAATAAGCATCGTGACAAATGGCGAGAAAGCATGTAATTTAGGTTTGTGAATTTTAGAACTTTCATTTTTTCGAGATATAAATCATGTTTTTGTTTATTTGTTTTCTAAATAGACATAAAATATTACAGAAATTTACATGTGTTCTTTTACATGCGTTCTCGGGAGAGACAGTGTATGCGATATACCGCAAAATTTAGGCATATATTACATATAACAATTATAGAACAACATATTTAAGCCAAAATAGTATGACATAGAATTATTATAATGCAACACAACATATTGTTGAGCCATACAATTCATGAGCATATATATTTACTCATACATACACATACATACTCACACATACATATATAGATATACAAGTATATACATAATAGGCATATATCCCTACACACACGCACACACGCACACGCACGCACGCACGCACGCACGCACGCACGCACGCACGCACGCACGCACGCACGCACGCACGCACGCACGCACGCACGCACGCACGCACGCACGCACGCACGCACGCACGCACGCACGCACGCACGCACGCACGCACGCACGCACGCACGCACGCACGCACGCACGCACGCACGCACGCACGCACGCACGCACGCACGCACGCACGCACGCACGCACGCACGCACGCACGCACGCACGCACGCACGCACGCACGTTAAATTAAACAAATTATGAATGTTATGGTTTGAAATAACTTTCATTATACAATCAATAATCCAATTGTTATCCAATTTAATTCAATAGTTCCTTTATGAATCCAAATTTAAATTGTTTGCCGATTTATACGTCTCATGTTTACCTAGGAACCGGAAGTAAAAAAAAATAATAATAATAGGGTATGACTAAAGTACGCATTGGAGATTTTACGGCGCATTGGGCGCATTGGGCGCATTGGAGATTTCCGATTTTATTTTATGTTATATGAAGTGTTATTTAATGATATAGGGATGAAAAATATTAATATTAGAAGTAATTCATAAGTGTTTAAAACAGTTCATACAAAAACATTGTTATTGTTCAAGATAAATTACACAAAATCTAAAAAAATCTCCAATGCGCCACTTGACTAAAATACGCATTGGAGATTTTACGGCGCATTGGAGATTTCCGATTTTATGTTATGTAATATTAAGTGTTATTTACTGATATATGGATGAAAAATATTAATATTAGAAGTAATTCATAAGTGTTTAAAACAGTTAATACAAAAACGTTGTTATCGTTCAAGATAAATTACATAAAATCAAGTCAAGTCAAGTGGTGCATTGGAGATTCCCAGCGCATTGGAGATGATAGACCAAATTTCAGATGTCATATTGTTTGTTATTAGTGTTGAAACGTTTTCGAAATTATTTCATCAAAATTGTCGGGAAAAACAATGTAATCATGTCTTTTAAACTTTTAATTCAGTATGTGAAAATCACATGCGCATTGGAGATTATCGGCGCATTGGAGATTCCCGGCGCATTGGAGATTCCCGGCGCATTGGAGATTTGTGGTGCTATTAACAATATTAGTTGTTAGTTTTTGTGTACATTAGCAATTTTGCGGTGATAAAACAGTTAGATGGTAATAGTAAAAAGAGCGTTCGGTAACCATCCATCATATTTTTATTTGAGTACTTGAGACAATCAACAGGTGCATAAATGCATAATTACACATACTGAAGTGCAATTATCAATTAGCGCAAATCATAATTGGTCATTCTTAAGCGAACGAAAAGCTTTGTTTCGTCGACAAAAGATACCGACATCCATTAATTGCATGCACATGAATTTGACATAGGTTGTAATTGATTGAACAATATATCTAGGGATGATATGAATTTATTGAATTATATATAATTTTTCTAAACCTGAAAATCATAATTATGTTGGTCATGTCTGGAGTTTTTGGAACTCTACTGTCTATAGTTACTCAAAATCTTTTGCAATTCTCACAGTGTGTTATTATTACAGCTGTAAAGCATTTGTTATTTCTGCCCATTTCCGTTCTTGAAAGGTATAATATCAACAAAATCAACTTCAAATGGCAGTTTAAAACTAAAATGAATTTATTGAACATATCAACTGTGATGAATATATTTACAACAAACAATGCAGTGTTATTTATTGCATAAAATACAACGTTATATAGTAAATAAAGACAATGCCGACACACAGAGTAGAATGAAGAATTTTTCATTTTGCATTGCATCCACAAGCTACACATATACTCAATACCTTATCCGTACGAAAAGTTGTTGTTGTAATTTACTGTGAATATCCCCAAGCTGCATATATACTCAAAACCTTATATATCGGATAAGTTCTTGTTATAATTTACTGTGGCTATCCCCAAGCTGCATATATACTCAATACCTTATATATCAGAGATGCTTTTGTTTAAATTAACTGTGGCTGTCCCGAAGCTGCATACATGCTCAATACCTGATAAATCAGAGACGTTCTTGTTGGTATTTACTGTGGCTATCCCCAAGCTGCATATATACCCAATACCTTATATATACGAACAGTTGTTGTTATAATTTACTGTGGCTATCCACAAGCTGCATATATACCCAATACCTTATATATACGAAAAGTTGTTGTTATAATTTACTGTGGCTATCCACAAGCTGCATATATACCCAATACCTTATATATACGAAAAGTTGTTGTTATAATTTACTGTGGCTATCCACAAGCTGCATATATACCCAATACCTTATATATACGAAAAGTTGTTGTTGTAATTTACTGTGGCTATCCACAAGCTGCATATATACCTTATACCTTATCCTTACGAAAAGTTGTTGTTGTAATTTACTGTGAATATCCCCAAGCTGCATATATACTCAAAACCTTTTTATCGGATAAGTTCTTGTTATAATTTACTGTGGCTATCCCCAACCTGCATATATCCCCAATACCTTATATATACGAAAAGTTGTTGTTGTAATTTACTGTGGCTATCCCCAAGCTGCATATATACCCAATACCTTATATATCAGAGAAGTTATTGTTTTAATTTACTGTGGCTATCCCCAAGCTACATATATACTTAATACCTGATGTATCAGAGACGTTCTTGTTGTAATTTACTGTGGCTATCATCAAGCAGCATACATTCTCAATACCTTATATAAACGACAAGTTGTTGTTGTAATTGACTGTGGCTATCAACAAGATAGATAGATAGATTTATTCGGTAAAAACATGAACATAACGTGACACTTCATAATGCAGACAACTTATAAAATATTATTATCAATGCATAGACGATAGAAACCATGAAATGCACACACAATACCAAGGATAACACAAAAAAGAGAAAAATGATTTTCACTTATTTCCATTGTGGTCCTTGAAAATGGTGGCAGTAACCATGGAACAGTCATGTTATTTAGCAAAATTATTAAGTACAAAGATAACAAATCTAGACAAATTTCCTAGCTTATATCACAGAGAATTACATAAATTATATCACAGAACTTATTGACCTTATCACACTGCATTCGTGGCCTATACATGTATTATAACAAAACACTTGCAACATAAATTTTTAAAAAAAAAAGTGAGATCATAAATGTAACCAGTATGGAATGTAATTGCCTTGCAAAAACTGTAAAACAAACTTAACATCACAATGAAATATGATAAGATATGAAGTAATGCATATGAATAAGAAATTTATATACTAATAAAATGAATTTATTATGATAGCTAAAACTGTAAATTTAAAATGACCTTTAAGACTGCAATAGGTACTGTTTGATGGCAGACTTGAAATGGTTTGGTTTTGAAATATTCCTTATATTTTGAGGAAGACTATTCCACAAATTAATACCATTGTATGAGAATGTCTTTGTCCCAAAACTACCTACCCTAGGCTTGGAGAAACGACCAGTACCCACAAAGGCAAAATTATCCGCAAAATGATCAGACACTGGCTGAGCTACCTTATTAGACCTTGTACAGCAACCGTGCACATCACTTAGTGGTTTAAAATGCTCACCAAGATACTCAGGGGCAAGGCCATTCTTTACCTTATGGACATGACAAAGCATAATTTGCTCTACCATTTTTGACACAAGTAGCCAACCTAAACTTGAAAATTGCCCTTGACCAACATGAGACCTGTTATCCATCTGTAAAACCAACCTGATCATCTTATTTTGGGTAGTCTGGAGTTTATTTTTAAGAGACTGGGTAAGACCTGGATACCAAAAGGAACAAGCATAGTCATAGTGGCACTGTATAAGGGACATAACCAAGAGTTTTCTGGTGTGCATATTTAAGAACTTACTTTTCCTGTATAAGAACTTTAACCTGGAGTTTGCCTTACTGATAACTGACTTGGCTATGGACTCACCAGACAGACTCTGATCTATTTTAGCACCAAGGTACTTAACAAAACTTGATGGAGTAATTGGCACCCCATTACAAGACACATTTAGCTGGGGATTAGACCTTAGTTTGGGCTTTGATCCAAACAATATTGATTCTGTCTTGCCAAGGTGTAGGGACAGTTTGTTGTCCACTAGCCACTCACTAATGAGTTCCAGGTCACTTGAAAGAATGGATTCAATTTCTGATATGCTTTTACCAGCTACCAAGATGCCCGTATCATCAGCATAGAGCAATATTTTATTGTTAACCACAGCGGCCATATCATTCACATATATTAGAAATAAAAGAGGGCCAAGGATGGAACCCTGAGGGACACCACATGTGACAGTGGCCTCTGAGGACAATGTGCCAGATACGTCGACAATCTGATGGCGATCTGAGAGATAGGATTGAAACCATCTAACAGCGTCAGCATGGAGACCTATAGCCTCAAGTTTCATCAGTAAAATACCATGATTGACCGTATCGAAGGCCTTCTGAAGGTCAAGTAGTACCATTCCAACCATTTTACCTTCATCCATTTTAAAACGAATAAAATCAGATAAATGGGTAAGACAGGTGTCTGTGGAGAAACCTCGCCTGAAACCAGATTGGTAGCTGTAGAGAAGTTTTTTATCATCTAAATAACCTTCTACCTGATCATATATGACCCTCTCAAATATCTTTGAAACAATACTTAAAACTGAAACAGGCCTGTAATTTCCAACCTCAGTCTTGTCACTTTTCTTATAAAGGGGAATGACCCTGGCTGACTTGAGGTCGTCAGGAACAGAACCCTGGATAATTGACAAGTTCACAACATGAGTGAGGGGACAAGATATGATAGAAGCACTATCCCTAACAAACCTAGCAGGAATGCCATCTAAACATGTAGCCTTATTTGCACTTAGTTTTTCTAAATGTTTCAAAACTTTATTTTCAGACACAATAGAAAATAAAAAACTGCATATATACCCAATACCTTATATATCAGAGAAGTTCTTGCTTTAATTTACTGTGGCTATCCCCGAGCTACATAAATGCTCAATACCTGATAAATCAGAGACGTTCTTGTTGTAATTTACTGTGGCTATCCACAAGCTACATATATACTGAATACCTTATCCGTAGGTAAAGTTGTTGTTGTAATTGACTGTGGCTATCCCCAAGCTACATATATTCTCAATACCTTATATTTCAGAGAAGTTCTTGTTTTAATGTACTGTGGTTATCCCCAAACTGCGTATATACTCAATACCTGATGTATCGGAGACGTTCTTGTTGTAATTTACTGTGGCTATCCCCAAGCTGCATATATACTCAAAACCTTATATATACGAAAAGTTGTTGTTATAACTTATCTAGCCTGATCATTGTGCATCTTGTTATATGAATATGATTTACCACATTTCATATGTTATTCTACTTTCACTTTGACTTTTCTTTTAAATATATAGTTATTGAAACATTATGTAGTAAGATGTTGACGGGATACGCCATCTACATGAACAAACCGTTATACGATATAACACGACAATGTATTAATTTATTAAAGTAAGTTACGAGCCAAATGAATTGATTGCTTAGCGCAATACATTCATATAGTAGTCTTAAAAGGTAAACGCAGAGTCCAACAAGCAAGGGATGTCTTAACTGGTGGTATTTTAATGGTTACACCGGTAAGCGTGAGGATAGCTTTCAGTAAACCGCGCGTATGGAAAAAAGGCCGATCCGTAACAGTACAGACAAAAAGTCTGAGGTATAAAAAACCTAAGAAAAATATAGACGATTAGGCGCCGGATGCGATAGATCGAATTACTAGATTTTAAAGTAATGAAAACGTTTGCTCGCAGCGTCAGTACATACAGAGCATAGCCATTCTTATATATTTATATTGTTGAAAAGGCATCTAAGATGAATTGCCAATAAATAAGATGAAAACGATCATATACAACCTATATAATTATATAGCTATGTGTTGTCAGACGTTTCAACCCCAAGACGTTTCACCCCTATCACAATTGAAGACGTTTCACCCCCATCACAATTGAAGACGTTTCACCCCCATCACAACTGAAGACGTTTCACCCCCATCACAATTGAAGACGTTTCACCCCCATCACAATTGAAGACGTTTCACCCCCATCACAATTGAAGACGTTTCACCCCCATCACAACTGAAGACGTTTCACCCCCATCATAACTGAAGACGTTTCACCCCCATCACAACTGAAGACGTTTCACCCCCATCACAACTGAAGACGTTTCGCCCCCATCACAACTGAAGACGTTTCACCCCCCATCACAACTGAAGACGTTTCACCCCCATCACAACTGAAGACGTTTCGCCCCCATCACAACTGAAGACGTTTCGCCCCCATCACAACTGAAGACGTTTCTCCCCCATCACAACTGAAGACGTTTCACCCCCATCTCAATTGAAGACGTTTCACCCCTATCACAACTGAAGACGTTTCACCCCCATCTCAATTGAAGACGTTTCATCCCATATATCAATATTATAACTAAAATTAAAATATATAATGTAAAAAATATATTGATAAATATAATTAAATAAGTTTGATTTATGGTTAAAATGCATAAAATATGTGTTATTGTATTTTTTATTTTTTTATTTATTACAATTAATTTTTTTTTTATTTATTGTTTAATCAGTTGTTCTTGTCAAATCAGTTATGTTGTTCACACTCACGCATTTTTACTTTATAAATTAAGTTTATTAAATCACTTTTAAAGTTACGTTTGATGTTTAGTCATTAAGCACATTTGTATTGCAGCTTCTTTTGATTTTAACTTGCGTCCCTTTTTTGTAATTATCCACCCCTGCACCAATTTATTAGTTTTTCAAGACTTTTTGTCGATTTAAAATCTGGTGCACCAGAACCTTTTTAAAACGGTCAACAATTCTTTATTGTAAAGTATGTACTCTATCATAATCAAGGCAAGCCTATAAATATAACTAAATATACAATCTCCTTTACCGTGTTGTGCATTTGCTTATTTCTGAGTTGACCTCTGACTCGTGATATGGAATTATATGATTTATCACATTGATCTTATCGGTTAGAATTTCGATAAATTCTGTCGTGAGCTTTATTGGAATTAGCTGCACTTTTAACGCCAGTGTCCCCATCATCAGACATTCAAAATCTAACTCACTTGTGGTGCAATCACCGAGAAAATAGTCTTAAATATTTTTTTCCATAAGCTTTTCTAATGTTATAAAGTGAAATTACAGTCAAACATGACGATGTTATGGGTCTCACAATGCTGCGGAGACGATGTTATGGGTCTCACAATGCTGCGGAGACGATGTTATGGGTCACACAATGCTGCGGAGACGATGTTATGGGTCACACAATGCTGCGGAGACGATGTTATGGGTCTCACAATGCTGCGGAGACGATGTTATGGGTCTCACAATGCTGCGGAGACGATGTTATGGGTCTCACAATGCTGCGGAGACGATGTTATGGGTCTCACAATGCTGCGGAGACGATGTTATGGGTCACACAATGCTGCGGAGACGATGTTATGGGTCACACAATGCTGCGGAGACGATGTTATGGGTCACACAATGCTGCGGAGACGATGTTATGGGTCTCACAATGCTGCGGAGACGATGTTATGGGTCTCACAATGCTGCGGAGACGATGTTATGGGTCACACAATGCTGCGGAGACGATGTTATGGGTCACACAATGCTGCGGAGACGATGTTATGGGTCTCACAATGCTGCGGAGACGATGTTATGGGTCTCACAATGCTGCGGAGACGATGTTATGGGTCTCACAATGCTGCGGAGACGATGTTATGGGTCTCACAATGCTGCGGAGACGATGTTATGGGTCTCACAATGCTGCGGAGACGATGTTATGGGTCACACAATGCTGCGGAGACGATGTTATGGGTCACACAATGCTGCGGAGACGATGTTATGGGTCTCACAATGCTGCGGAGACGATGTTATGGGTCTCACAATGCTGCGGAGACGATGTTATGGGTCTCACAATGCTGCGGAGACGATGTTATGGGTCTCACAATGCTGCGGAGACGATGTTATGGGTCTCACAATGCTGCGGAGACGATGTTATGGGTCTCACAATGCTGCGGAAATTGATAGTTTTGTTTACCACACGTGTTTATAATTGCCAAAAATCATATTTTCATAAAGCGTACTTAAAAAATTAAACGTGTCAAACTCCTGTAAAAATGACATGCACGATATGTGTACATTACCAATTATGGTTTGAACAAATACCAGAATTTTCAATGATATTCTTACTAATTAATTAGTTACACATATACTCTTATAAGACGTAGACCTTGTTTTACATTACAAGAAAATGATGTGATATGTACGTTTTCTCTTATAGATATGATTTCAAAATAAAAAACAATTCCAATCTTTGCAAATTATCAATTACTCAAATGATTTACAATAATCGATTGGCTGGAGGAGACCCCTGAACTACATTAGTTGTACGTTCTTGTTTTCCTGATTTAAGGGGCTTCCGGATTAAAGGGTGATTTATATAGTAAAAAAATGGAACCGGACGATTTGTCCGGTTTAAAGAGGTTCCGGTTAAAGGGGTTCCAGTGTAATATGCCCTAGAAAATAGCCATATTTGCTTTTTAGCAATATTCTGGAAACAACATTTTATAGTGTGAAATGTACACTGTGACACTCGTTATACAGTCCTTCAACTAATACAGCTATAATTTTGTAAAAATGTTAAAAAATAATGAAGTTATTTGAGCTTTCGATACTGTCAAATTGTACATGTTGTCCGGTAAATCAGGCTAATTGCACTAGCGTTAATTTTGCAAAACAAACACATGTATCCGAATCTGAATCTGAATGATACGTGGTAGAATCCAATACTGGCTTTAACACCACGGGGGAGTGCGCTTAACCACTTTTGTCAATGCTAATTTGAAAGAGTTCACCGAGTCTGAGTTCACTATATTATCACGGAGTTTGTTCCAATCAAGTGCTGTTCTCACAAAGAATGTATACAATGTACAAAGAAAATAATCAAATCTACCTCATGCTATCTAGATTAAAACAAAAACACCATAACATTAAGATTTTATTCCAAAATAACAACAACAGAAACAAGGGGTTTAAAAAATGTAGCTTTTTATATTTTTATTGATATTATTATCATGTTGTTTTATGGCGCATCGACAGCTTTGGTCATTTAGCGCGCAAGAAATGTGAAATTATGTGAAACTAAAAAAGGTAACGTGATATACTTGTAAATGTTAAATAGTTAGCGGACTGGTTGAAGGTCAACACAGCCAACGAGAAAAAATGTACTGTGAAAGGCGTATTTCATGGAATACAGTCCAGCTTTATTAAAAATAAGTTAAAAATAAAATAAAAGACTAAGTTTCTTCATCAGAGAGCATGCTCTCACCGCCTGAGACAGAGATTCCATCACTGTCATCCTCCATGCCACTAAGACATTCAAACTTGTTGTTGACGGGGGTTTAATAATTTTTTGTTTTACATGGTTTTTTACATGGTTTTGGTGTGGGTGATGGTGGTGAAGATTTGTGACCTGCAGGTTTTTCTTTAGGAGGTTGGGAAGTGGGTTTGTTGTTATTTGTGTTTACTGGTGCAGATTTCACCTTAGGTTTGGTAGTAGTAGGGGCAGGCGATGTGGCCTTAGATGGAGTGGGTTTTGGTTCCTTGGTAGTAGGAGGGGCTGGTGATTTGGTTTTTGGAGGAATGGATTTGGGCTTTTTCTGGAATAACAGGTTTTTTTGGTTGATTGAGTGTTTTTGGTGCAGGTGGAGGAACCATTGGGGCAGGCTGTCTCTGTGTCTGTACAGATGAGGGGGCCAGACCTTTAAGGTCCTCTGCAATCTGAGGATACTTTTCTATTAAAATTTTGATAAGATCACTACAAGAGTGACAAGGAGGGATGTTCGCCAAAGGGGCAGCTTTGTTGGCATAGCTAGCACTACTGCTAGCCTGTGCCTGGTCCCTCTGGCGGTTCTTTATTGATATAATCACAGACATATAAACCATGGTTTATAATTTCTCTCCTTTCCAAAAATAATTTTGATATTAAAAATACTTAAAAGAATTGTGTGTGCATTTACCGGAATGTAAAACATCGTACACGGGACCTCAATTTTCTAAGTTTCGTCCGAAAGACTGTTCGTTCTATTAAATATTAATTAGCGGTGGAGCGGGGGATCAAACCTGCGATCCCTGGATTACTAGTCCAGCGCATTACCACTGGGCCACGGATCCGCTACATCCGGTATTTGCACCGTGTGACGGTGAAATCTTACGCATATCTATGTGGGAACGGCCCCTGGTTAAATATTGTCTCAGTTAATTGATGTTTCATTGAAACTCGAAACTGTACAGTGAAATCCAAAGTCGACGGAAGAGCATTGAAACGTTTGTAAGTTTTCAAATAAAGACTTATTTATCATCAGAAAGTGTACAAAAATAACATAAATAGAATGATTTATCAGGGGCTATGTAGCTTTTTATCAACATTATAAAGCAAAAACAAATACGTCCTCACCTCTTGTCACGTGGCAATATCTTCATGAATTTCTCCTTTATATAGAATTAGCTCTGCTCTTAATTGACGAAACTCTGAGAACATTAATCACGCAATGAAAATTACTCGCTCATTGAACAATAACCACTAAAAATCCTATTTTCTAAATCATATTTGTCCCTCAGACAGAGAGAGAGGTGGGGGAGGGAGTGCGTGACGCGGTTGCAAAATAATGCCACTAATTAAAAGCTTGTATAATCGCTGCACCGGCTTTATCACTTTAATCAGATGTGCGCGCACTGTTGGATACCGATCACGCGTACACCGCAATATATATAGTGTATTCGAGATTATAGGGAAAAAATGCCAATTTTTAACAAAAAACGTTAAAAGACAGCATAATAGAGCACTCACATTAAATCAAAAGGGTATGCTGGAAAGTACACATTTTGAACTCTAATATATCTCTGCACACAGTACATGTATCTACCTCTATTGGAAACTATTTAAATTCAGAGGTATTGTTTTAGCCCCTTCTTATTACAATGTAAAAGTTGGGATCTTAAAAACCACCAAAAAAGGACAATGAAGTAGAAATCAAAGAAATATAATATTTACACCATCATAAATTTGTTAGCACACGAAAGATACTTTTAACAGATTTTGATTTATCGTGGTTTGAAGATATTTTCCTTCTATAATTCTATAGGAAGTTGGTCGGACAGCAGTGACACGAACGTTGGGTATGAATACATGTATGTATACGGATTGTATAAATATTATACCCTGATATTTCATAGAACTGTACGTAATGTAAACAACGCTGGTTACGTGTATTTAGAAGTAGGTCTGTAAAATCATGTATTTTATGTTAAATTTATAAAAGTTATAATGCCTATACAAACACATGGACGTATTTCTAGCGTATTACCTAGATGCACAATGAGTACATTACCTAGATACACAATGAGTACATTACCTAGATGCACAATGAGTACATTACCTAGATGCACAATGAGTACATTACCTAGATGCACAATGAGTACCCTACCTAGATACACAATGAGTACATTACCTAGAGGCACAATGAGTACCCTACCTAGATGCACAATGAGTACATTACCTAGATGCACAATGAGTACATTACCTAGATACACAATGAGTACATTACCTAGATGCACAATGAGTACCCTACCTAGATGCACAATGAGTACATTACCTAGAGGCACAATGAGTACCCTACCTAGATGCACAATGAGTACATTACCTAGATGCACAATGAGTACCCTACCTAGATGCACAATGAGTACATTACCCAGATGCACAATGAGTACATTACCTAGATGCACAATGAGTACCCTACCTAGATGCACAATGAGTACCCTACCTAGATGCACAATGAGTACCCTACCTAAATGCACAATGAGTACCCTACCTAGATGCACAATGAGTACATTACCTAGATACACAATGAGTACATTACCTAGATGCACAATGAGTACATTACCTAGATACACAATGAGTACATTACCTAGATGCACAATGAGTACATTACCTAGATGCACAATGAGTACATTACCTAGATGCACAATGAGTACATTACCTAGATACACAATGAGTACATTACCTAGATACACAATGAGTACATTACCTAGATGCACAATGAGTACATTACCTAGATACACAATGAGTACCCTACCTAGATGCACAATGAGTACCCTACCTAGATGCACAATGAGTACATTACCTAGATGCACAATGAGTACATTACCTAGATACACAATGAGTACATTACCTAGATACACAATGAGTACATTACCTAGATGCACAATGAGTACATTACCTAGATGCACAATGAGTACATTACCTAGATGCACAATGAGTACATTCCTTTTAGTACGTTGTGACTTGTTTACCGAGATTTCAGTACGTAACGTACTGTCAGGCCATACATATAATGTATCTTTGCGTCACACTGACCGAACCAGAGGGTACTATATATACATATACAATAGATTGGACAAAGGGAGATAACTCATGACAATCTCCTGTGGAACGCACCATCGAGAGCGACCAATGCCCTTTCCTATGTATATTCCGTGTTTTGATACAAATTCTTACAATCGACCCCGATATTATGTGTAGGGGTACAAGATACAAACATTTTGTAAGGATGGCCTTACTTATCAAATAATGATACAGGTTATCAAAACAAAATAAACAAAGATTTATGTCACATAAGATATCATTATAACCTGGCCGAATTTTGCGACGCAGATGTACTCATTATATTAAACATCATTAGATTTCTACCGGAGCTAATTGGAGAGCTAATAGGATTTCTACCGGAGCTAATTGGATTTCTACCGGAGTTAATTGGATTTCTACCGTAGCTAATTGGAGAGCTAATAGGATTTCTACCGGAGCTAATTGAATTTCTACCGGAGTTAATTGGATTTCTACCGGAGCTAATTGGATTTCTACCGGAGCTAATTGGATTTCTACCGGAGCTAATTGGAGAGCTAATTGGATTTCTACCGGAGCTAATTGAATTTCTACCGGAGTTAGTTGGATTTCTTCCGGAGCTAATTGGATTTCTACCGGAGTTAGTTGGATTTCTACCGGAGCTAATTGGATTTCTACCGGAGCTAATTGGATTTCTGCCGGCGTCCATTGGATTTCTACCGGCGTTAACTGGATTTCTACCGGAGCTAACTGGATTTCTGCCGGCGTTCATTGGATTTCTACCGGCGTTCATTGTATTTCTACCGGCGTTAACTGGATTTCTACCGGAGCTAATTGGATTTCTACCGGCGTTAATTGGATTTCTACCGGCGTTACTAAAAAGTGAACAATGTTTGAAGACATAATGAGTTTAACCCTTATTCCTGAATCTTGGAGTTTCAGTATATCAGTGTCATTACTTAGTTTATTGGTACTTGTTGGAACTTTCATCTTATACAAATGTATAAGTCTTGTATCCAGCATACGGCGACTACGACATTGGTTCAAAGATACTCCAGGACCCACAGACAGACATTGGTTTTACGGAAATCTCCACTTGGTATGTTTTGTAGATTTACTGTGGGAAATCAATGACCATATAGCGGTAAAGTGTGAGGTTAACTGACTGTTAAATCGCTTTAAACCCCAGTATTTTACATACAGTTCCAAGGCGGAAAATCGCTGTGTGGTTATTATTTCTTTTTTTATGTTTATATTTCCCATTTCCCCACGTGCAGTTCCTTAACTTGATATAATATTCATTTCCCACTTTCAGCCTTTGATTACTGACTTTCCTGGCTTGTTTCGTGATTTGTTTCCGCATCGTTGTCCCCCTAAATTATCTTAAGTTGTTTTATGATCGGTCAGACCATTCTTTGCACCCATATTCCCATACATGTTTGTTATTGCAACTCCTCAGCACCTAATGTTTTGTAGAATTCTGTTTTCCCCGGAGGTCTGTGTGTGGAGGTTTCTCTTACACAGACCGTGCCAAGGCAGTAATTCTATCTGCATTCATCATTTATGTTTGTCTTGTGTCCTTTTTCGGCACAGTCGTACTAACATGGTTTTGCTATTTGCATATCAGTGTTATGTAAACGAATAAAATATTGCGTTTACCTCTAAACCAACTTCTCTTTAACCGAACAACGTTTGTAACCTTGACGCGCATTGGTTAAACTTTCGAGAAGGGGTACGTTACCTTACCGAAATCCACTGAATTTCGGTGATTATACCGAAATCCATTTTGGATAAGGAGTAACCAGCAATCGTAACATCTCGACAATTTTTTACGAAGCACAACAAATCTTAATCTTCAAATTGCGCCGACCATCTTTTATGAAGATATTTCTCCGTTGTTCTTGTAGTTGTTCCCATGCGTGTTATTATAACGCCTCTTTGTGTTTTGTTTGGCTGGCTGTGAACATTGCATGCGGATTTCCTGCTTGACTTTATTTACACATTTAATGTTACCGATGTATTGGGGCATACAAATAGTTATATTCCATGAAATTAGAACTAAAATACAGCTTGACGGAACGCCGAAGTTTTCCGAATGATAATATGTTTGTCCAGAGAGAAATGTATTAGGGTTTAATATTTCGTCTTGTTTGTCCTTCAAGGAATGTAAATATTTACTATCGATTAAAAATCAGTTGAGAATATCGATGATCGTTGTTGTGTGTACAATGTCTATTGATCAAACGTTCGTGAAACATGCTTCCATCGGCTGACCACCTCAAAGTTTGTTAACAAGCGTTCTCAAGTAAATAAATATATACATGTACATACATAATGCATATAAATATTTACTGAGAATTAAAATTCATGCAGTAATTGAGAAATACCAGAAAGTAACGCTATATATAGGCATGGCTTGAAATAATCGTTTCCTATTTGTAAATCAATTTAGTCATTTTTTTCCAGTTTCCAAAATCTCCTGCTGGTCGAATCAAGTTTATCTTGGAACTTGGAGCTTCATTCCGGCGATATTTCTGTTTGTGGATTGGACCTGCCAGAGTTACAATTGTAGTCAACCATCCAGCTACAGTGAAAGCAGTCATGAAGACGTCAGGTAAGACTTGCTTCATGTACACATTAAACGAGACACTGAGAGGGCACATTGTAAGTCATATATGGTGGCATATTCCTACTTAATTAACTAGATAATTATGTGGTTAATTAGATAAGTATTGTGATAAATGTTCATACCAGATAAATATCTTAACACGAAAAAATGCCATAACATATAAAAGACATGTCTATGAGTACAGTCCCAGAGCATGTGACATACACGTCTATGAGTACAGTCCCACAACATATAATAGACATGTCCGTGAGTGCAGTCCCACAGTGTAAACTGTATGTAATATACATGTCTGTGAGTACAGTTCCACAGTGTTTACTGTATGTAATAGACATGTCTGTGAGTACAGTCCCACAACATATAATAGACATGTCCGTGAGTGCAGTCCCACAGTGTAAACTGTATGTAATATACCTGTCTGTGAGTAGAGTCCCATAGTGTTAACTGCATGTAATAGACATGTCTGTGAGTAGAGTCCCACAGTGTTAACTGCATGTAATAGACATGTCTGTGAGTAGAGTCCCATAGTGTTAACTGCATGTAATAGACATGTCTGTGAGTAGAGTCCCATAGTGTTTACTGCGTGTAATATACATGTCTGTGAGTGCAGTCCCACAGTGTTAACTGCATGTAATAGACATGTCTGTGAGTAGAGTCCCACAGTGTTAACTGCATGTAATAGCCATGTCTGTGAGTAGAGTCCCATAGTGTTAACTGCATGTAATAGACATGTCTGTGAGTAGAGTCCCATAGTGTTAACTGCATGTAATAGACATGTCTGTGAGTAGAGTCCCATAGTGTTAACTGCATGTAATAGACATGTCTGTGAGTAGAGTCCCACAGTGTTAACTGCATGTAATAGACATGTCTGTGAGTAGAGTCCCATAGTGTTAACTGCATGTAATAGACATGTCTGTGAGTAGAGTCCCATAGTGTTAACTGCATGTAATAGACATGTCTGTGAGTAGAGTCCCATAGTGTTAACTGCATGTAATAGACATGTCTGTGAGTAGAGTCCTACAGTGTTAACTGCATGTACTAGGCAGGTCTGTGAGTAGAGTCCCATAGTGTTAACTGCATGTACTAGGCAGGTCTGTGGGTAGAATCCTACAGTGTTAAATGCATGTAATAGACATATCTGTGAGTTCAGTCCCACATTGTTTACTGCATGTTATATACATATCTGTGAGTACAGTCCCACAGTGTTTACTGCGTGTAATATACATGGCTGTGAGTACAGTCCCGCAGTGTTTACTGCGTGTAATATACATGGCTGTGAGTTCAGTCCCGCAGTGTTTACTGCGTGTAATATACATGGCTGTGAGTACAGTCCCGCAGTGTTTACGGCGTGTAATATATATGGCTGTGAGTACAGTCCCACAGTGTTTACTGCGTGTAATATACATGGCTGTGAGTTCAGTCCCGCAGTGTTTACTGCGTGTAATATACATGGCTGTGAGTACAGTCCCGCAGTGTTTACGGCGTGTAATATATATGGCTGTGAGTACAGTCCCGCAGTGTTTACTGCGTGTAATATACATGGCTGTGAGTACAGTCCCGCAGTGTTTACTGCGTGTAATATACATGGCTGTGAGTACAGTCCCGCAGTGTTTACTGCGTGTAATATACATGTCTGTGAGTACAGTCCCGCAGTGTTTACTGCGTGTAATATATATGGCTGTGAGTACAGTCCCGCAGTGTTTACTGCGTGTAATATATATGGCTGTGAGTACAGTCCCGCAGTGTTTACGGCGTGTAATATATATTGCTGTGAGTACAGTCCCGCAGTGTTTACTGCGTGTAATATATATGGCTGTGAGTACAGTCCCGCAGTGTTTACTGCGTGTAATATACATGTCTGTGAGTACAGTCCTGCAGTGTTTACTGCGTGTAATATATATGGCTGTGAGTACAGTCCCGCAGTGTTTACTGCGTGTAATATACATGTCTGTGAGTACAGTCCCGCAGTGTTTACTGCATGTAATATATATGGCTGTGAGTACAGTCCCGCAGTGTTTACTGCGTGTAATATACATGGCTGTGAGTACAGTCCCGCAGTGTTTACTGCGTGTAATATACACGTCTGTGAGTACAGTCCTGCAGTGTTTACTGCGTGTAATATATATGGCTGTGAGTACAGTCCCGCAGTGTTTACTGCGTGTAATATATATGGCTGTGAGTACAGTCCCGCAGTGTTTACTGCATGTAATATATATGGCTGTGAGTACAGTCCCGCAGTGTTTACTGCGTGTAATATACATGGCTGTGAGTACAGTCCCGCAGTGTTTACTGCGTGTAATATACATGTCTGTGAGTACAGTCCGGCAGTGTTTACTGCGTGTAATATATATGGCTGTGAGTACAGTCCCGCAGTGTTTACTGCGTGTAATATACATGTCTGTGAGTACAGTCCCGCAGTGTTTACTGCATGTAATATATACGGCTGTGAGTACAGTCCCGCAGTGTTTACTGCGTGTAATATACATGTCTGTGAGTACAGTCCCGCAGTGTTTACTGCATGTAATATATATGGCTGTGAGTACAGTCCCGCAGTGTTTACTGCGTGTAATATACATGTCTGTGAGTACAGTCCCGCAGTGTTTACTGCGTGTAATATACATGGCTGTGAGTACAGTCCCGCAGTGTTTACTGCATGTAATATACATGTCTGTGAGTACAGTCCCGCAGTGTTTACTGCGTGTAATATACATGTCTGTGAGTACAGTCCCGCAGTGTTTACTGCATGTAATATACATGTCTGTGAGTACAGTCCCACATTATTTACTGCATGTTATATACATATCTGTGAGTACTGTCCCGCAGTGTTTACTGCATGTAATATACATGTCTGTGAGTTCAGTCCCACAGAGTCTTAACTGCATGTGTTAGAGAACAGTTCGGCAATGTACTTCATATTTTAAGTATATATTTCATTTTACACAGAGCCTAAACCGACAAGTTTTAGTGGAATGTATCGCTTTGGGATCCCATGGCTTGGAAAGGGTTTGTTGATTTCAGACGGTTCAAGATGGGCGAGAGCGCGACGATTGTTAACACCTGCATTTCATTTCGATATTCTAAAACCATACGTTCCCATTTACAACAATGCTGTAGAAAAAATGATGGTAGGTATATTGTATTTTCTTTGTATTAATTTTTGCTGACCACAGGGTATTGTAACGAACTATCTCCCTTTTAAATGACTATTTAGTATAATTAAGTATACAATGTATATAATACGTAATATATACACATATACTATAGAAAGGGCGATAACTCGTGACAATCTCCTCTGCGAGTGACACGCAGAGGCAAATGATACAGTTATAACTAAATTTCTATGATCGCACACGTAGGTAGTCCTTTATAACATGATTGCTATGTCAAATTATGAATGCAAATTATGAATACATAAACAGAAATTGGCTAGCAAACTTCTGTTGAAAAATTCAAAAATACACATGTGTGTCAATAAAACCATCTTGACAACTTGACAACTTGACATTGGAGCATTTCTGTCCAAAGTATTGTTCAACCATTTAACTTACTATCATTCAAGTACATCAGTACATTGGATAGGTAAAAACTGGTATGTATACAAATTAATGTATTAATTCATTTCTTCGTCAGTTATCTTTTTGAGTGGCTGTGTATTTAGTACGCGTCATTTTTGATCGACTTCTTTATAAATCTTTTAGTAAGCTTACCGTTATATTTTCAGACTAATCTAGAAGAATTTGCCAATCAACAAGAACCATTTGAAGTTTTTACAAACATCAGTCGGTGTACGTTAGATGTAATATTACGATGTGCATTCTCTTACGAAACAGATTGCCAAATGCCAGGGTATATACCTTATGTTTCTATTAATGTACATGTAAATGCATTTTTATGTATACACGTTCATAGTTCACTTCTCTTATATGGCAGTTCTGTTACGGAGTAGCATTGATGACAATTGCATGTGCACCATACCGTACTGTGGGAATTGAACAATTATTCTACACACCAACAAAAACTTTTGTTTAGATGATCAGCCATACAGTATTCCAGCACAACCACTTCTAACATTTCTAACAACCAGATGGTTGGCTAACAAACCCGCTCTATCCCACAAAGCCCCACCCGCCAAGTTTTCCCCCTCCAAGGCTCGCCCCGCAAAAATCCCGCTTATGGAATATACATTGTACATGTACATGTATAGGGATGACATATAATACTCGTACTCATTTAGCCGAGACACATAGCGCAGTCGATGGAGTAATTTTTTGTTGTAATTCTGCTTGTATATTTTAACATGCTGTGGTACATATTACATCATCAAAGGACGTGCATTCATATGGCATCTCATTTCAGGCCTCCACATCCGTATCTTGTCGCCGTCGATGAATTGTCTGAAATCTGGTGGACGCGAGAAAAGTGAGTTTTCTGTATCTTTTTTTTAGTTTTACTTCAGAGAACTTCAATTACACACATCCAATAGTTTGAACGTTTCTTGATTTATCCATGTTCTGTGTTGGGGGAATCGTTCAACAGATACTTTCTTATTTGAGCGCCGGTGTACAATTTCCAACCTCTTCTTTAAGTGACGTCATTTTCAGAAAACGTCACATGTGACGTCACAATGTACTGACTGTAAGCAATATTTGTCCCTTATGGCAATATAACAACGAAGTGACCATAATTATGAAGTAAATATTGTTTCCTGCTTGCATTTTAATAGTGACATCACATGTTGCGTTTTTTGGAAATGACGTCACTTAAAGATGAGGTTGGAAATCGTACAGCAGCGCTCATTTACACTTTCCGTTTTATTTGGTTGATGGTAGGATAAGCGTGATGTTGACTGTACCCTTAAATCAGGTTTAATCCAAACTGGCATTTTGCCACTGACCGGTTCGAGGCGGTTCTCCTATCTTCAATCATCATTTATGTTTTATTTATAACTTGTGTCCCTTTTGCGTCGTGTTCACATGCATGTGCAGAATATGAGTCATGTCATGCGAGTTTTGACTTTCGGAAATTTTGTGTTTTTATCGTATCTTTAAAATACCGTATTTACTCGGATAAATAGTTTTTGTTTTGTCCAATTTTACCAACTAATAACAGAGACATGACGATTTTCGTTGCTTACCCGTTACTGAAATTTGATAGTTTTGACGTCGTTTTATTTTCCTGAATCATTTAACTTTTGTGGAAGTTACACGCTTTGCATGTGACATTTCCTGCTTGACGTATGTATTCGTCTTTAGATTTATTTGTTTCATTGTCTGCAGGAATAAATAATCAATTATGTTTTATGCTATCCGTGGATTTAAATTGCCCCAATTCAAATGTAATTTGCGAACCGATGCATCGAACATGCATGGTATTGTAAACAAATCTTGTTTACGTAACTTCAAATTTGACTGGATTACATGTATCTAGACTGTTATATTTAAATCATAACGATCGTAAACAATTGTTTAGGTGGTCAGCCAAAGATTTTTGCACAATGGACATAATGTACGGTTACTCTCAACTACTTTTGCATCTAATAAACAACTATAGCTCTAAACTAAATCTCTGGATGTACTCTAACATTACAGGCGCCTTCTTCTCTACCCAGATTTTATTTTTAATCTGTCATCAATGGGTCGGAAGTTCAAAAAACATTGTGATTATGTACATGGTGTTGCTGAAGATGTGATTCAAAGTCGCAAGAAAGCACTGGTGAGATGTCACAACAACATATTTTTTTCTATAATTATACAGTGGAACCCCACCAAACCGAACACCTTCCGAACCAAAGAAAAGGTTCACTTTAGAGGTGTTTCGGTTTAGAGGGTTTTTTGTCAGTGGGAAGGCCAGTTTGAAAGAAAGATGCAATAAATGAATAGAACATTGTATAATGTCAATGCATTTTATTTTACAGTAAATAACATGATAAGCTGTGGTTTGATTTCTTTTACTTTATTCATTTAGCATTAATATTCCTTGTGTTTCTCTAAGAACCTATCATTTAAACTGGTACAGATATCCATCTCAGTGGTTCCGGTTTGGAGGGGTTCCATTGTGTTTCTCTAAGAACCTATCATTCAAACTGGTACAGATATCCATCTCAGTGGTTCCGGTTTGGAGGGGTTCCATTGTATGTCGTTGTACATCTCCTTCTCACGAATAAATCAAGTATAAAGTGAGCAATATTGGTACAAAGAAGACCAAACAGGCCTTGTTTACTAAAAAGTTAAAAGTAAATTAATTTGAACTGTGTTCTTGGTTTTTTGTTAGTTTCTCAAAGTACATCTATGTACATACACAGTAGAACTAGCTTACCAGGAACATTGATGTAAAGAACACTTGGATATAAGGCAGGAATTGTGAATGCATATTTTAAATGAAAAAGCACTGCAATGGAAAACAAACGTGTTTAAACCATGCTTTGTGGAATAATTATCCACGTATGAAGTCTTTTGACTTTAAGAACTTAGTCAACATTTGTACACAAGATGTCCACGTAAATTAGCACACCGACGGTCAATATTCTCCAGGATATAAATGCAATAATATTTCGTAGCCATGTTAACAAAGAACAGCCAATGTTTGATTTAATTATTTAACGTTCTGTACATTTTGGATATAAGTTCTTCAGAGTTTATGTTCTTTGTTAGTATTTAATCAAACAATATGTATTAAGATTACGGTTCTGTCGCATTAACTCGTATTTACAGGAATCATCAGCTGGTACAACAACGAGCACTAACAAGAAGTATTTAGATTTTCTGGATATTTTGTTGACAGCAAAAGATGACAATGGAGATGGGATGTCTCTACTGGACATTAGGAACGAAGTGGACACTTTCATGTTTGAAGGTATTATTCTCCATAATTGTTTTGATGGTAGGCCAGACCATTCCTTGCACCCCTAGTTTATACATGTTTACCCTTGTACCTCCTCAGTCCCTAATGTTTTGTAGAGTGTTGTTTCCCTGGGGTATATCAGGGGAGGCTTTGTCATATGTATGTGGCGTTCCCTGTAACAACTTAATCTCTCTTTTATACTCCTACATTCTGTACTCGTACTGATGCTTAACCTTTCATTGTTCTTGAAGGTCATGACACAACTGCTTCATCTATCTCTTGGACGCTGTATGCCCTCGCTAAACACCCAGAATACCAAAGAAAGGCACAGGAAGAGATCGATCAAATATACTCAACAAAAGACACTGAACAAATTGAATGGTATTAATGGTTTATATTGTTGTTAGATGCAAAATATGTTTATAATATATATAATTAATAAACGAGGATAGTTTATTTTAGTAATTTGATTAAATATACTCAATAGGCACTGTCTTACAAGTGTATGTAGCGTTCCCTGTAGCAACTTATTCTCTCTCTTTTCTCAAATATGTCGCCCTATATATATTTTGGAATTGTTATATAAATTTGTATTATAATATAATTAATGGTGTCGTTGTACATGTACTTACATGTTTGGCGATTTTATATAGGAAAGATCTTGCCAAAATGGAATATCTAACCATGTGCTTGAAAGAAAGTTTAAGAAACTACAGCCCAGTACCGTTCATTCAACGTGAATTCACTCACGACTTCGAGATTGAAGGTAGAAAGTTTCCTGCTGGTACTCCAGTTACTGTACACATATACGGAGTCCATCATAACAAAGATGTTTGGACAGAACCGATGACCTACATACCTGACAGATTCTCAAAAGAAAATGTGGCAAAAATGGATTCATACCAGTTTGTACCATTCTCTGCAGGACCAAGGTATGGAAAGTCCTTTTTTTCGAAGTACATGTATATATACGATGTATTAGATTTACACAAGTTATTGCCGCTTTAAAATCCTAGCTCTGCATTTCTGTTGTGGTTCCAAAACAACAATACAAATCGTTTCATTCAATGTATCACATCCTCATTCACATTACAAATCTTCTAACATACTTTATATTTTGCAGAAATTGTATTGGTCAGCATTTTGCTTTGAATGAAGAGAAAGTGATCCTTGCTAGACTTTTGAGAAGGTATGTTGTAAATGTATCTCCAAAGTAATGGCACCATTTGTCCTTATGTACGTTGACATTTGGTGTGTCCAACCAGTTATGGCACCATTTGTCCTTATGTACGTTGACATTAGGTGTGTCCAACCAGTTATGAAGAACTGAGCATGACATGAAACGGACAAACTGATGGACAAAATCAACTATCACTATCAACCAGTACTTACTTGCTCTTCGGCAAGCAACTGACAACTTCTCCACATATGGAGGACATGACTGTAGTCTATGTGAGGGAAGGTGACTAGCACTCTACCAACTGAGCTAGCCGGGCAGGTTGGCAATGACATTTAAAGTTACCTGATGAATGATGTTTTTATTAGTGCGAATATTTCTAGGAACCAAATTAAATAATGGATAGTTGTATTGTACTATTACATATGATTTTTCATTTGTGCTGATGTATAATAATACATTGTACATTTATAATGTTTCATTGATATAAATGGGTTTTTTGTATTTTTACAGGTATTCGTTTTTTCTTGATCCAAGTCACGTGGTACAGATGAAAATTGCAGCAGTTTTAAGAACCGAGAGTGGAATAATGATGTATTGTACAAAACGAAATCAAAGCAAATAAAACTTTATAAATTGTAATTGGATACAACATTTAAAAAGACTAAAATAGTGGTGATGTAGTGTGAAATAGTGGTGATGTAGTGTGAAATAGTGGTGATGTAGTGTGAAATAGTGGTGATGTAGTGTGAAGTCGGTGATACCCGGTAGTGAAATGTACAGATCATTTGTGTTTAAAATATTTATTCTTCAATGCTTCTTTGAATCACTTAAATATATACATTTTCTTTGAATTGTATCTCATTGTTGAAAAAGTTTGGAGGCACTCTTGTCAGATCAATTTACTTATTTTAGTTATCGATGCAGCCGTACTAACAATGGCTTTGCTATTTGCATATCAGTGTTATATAAACCAATCAAATCTTACGTTAACCACTAAACCAACTTCTCTACAACCAAACAACGTTTGTAACCTTGACGTGGATTGGTTAAACTTTCCATATGGGGTACGTAACCTTACCAAAATCTACTGAATTTTGGTGAATTTACCAAAATCCATTTTGGGTCTGGAGTGACCAGCAATCGTAACATCTCGGCATTTTTTATGTTGCACAATAAATCTTAACCTTCTAAGATATTTCTTGTTTACATTTGGCACTATAAATATATGTCTCGAGTTCAGATTTTCACCTTAGAGTGAAGCCGTTTCGAAGTCCCAAATACTAGAGGGCCCGAAATCTATGTGCCTAGTCATGTATGAACACAATATTGATGCATTTTATATGTTTGCAATATCTGTCACAAGTGATATAATTTTAGTTTCTATGAATAGATAAATACTGTAAACAGTGTTGTTGTTAATGTATTTATTCAGTTTTCTGTAAGTTCACCCAGCCCTTCCAGGTATCATAAGTAAAAACAGCACAGGCTATGTAAAGAGAGTTTTTATTATAAATTCTACAGTTAGATAAAATAGGAATGTAAACAAATGTGAACATAAATGAAATATCACAATACCTGTAAGAATAGAAAATTACACAGGGATTTAATATATGATAAATCTTGGCTCAACAGATGAGTTGTAAGAGAAAAAGTTAGAGGT
This sequence comes from Mactromeris polynyma, assembly GCA_032209605.1. Taxonomy (NCBI): domain Eukaryota; kingdom Metazoa; phylum Mollusca; class Bivalvia; order Venerida; family Mactridae; genus Mactromeris; species Mactromeris polynyma. Next base: position 3,487,218 of record JASFXZ010000036.1, read on the forward strand.
ATTTCACTTACATGAATCAGCATTCTACAAAAGCTTTATTTAACATGAATCAGTATCCCACAAAAGCTTTATTTAACATGAATCAGTATCCCACAAAAGCTTTATTTAACACGAATCAGTATCCCACAAAAGCTTTATTTAACATGAATCAGTATCCAACATCAGCTTTATTTAACATAAATCAGTATCCAACATCAGCTTTATTTAACATGAATCAGTATCCCACAAAAGCTTTATTTAACATGAATCAGTATCCCACAAAAGCTTTATTTAACATGAATCAGTATCCCACAAAAGCTTTATTTAACATGAATCAGTATCCCACAAAAGCTTTATTTAACATGAATCAGTATCCCACAAAAGCTTTATTTAACATGAATCAGTATCCCACAAAAGCTTTATTTAACATGAATCAGTATCCCACAAAAGCTTTATTTAACATGAATCAGTATTCAGTAGATTCTTTACCCACATTCACATTTGCATTATGAGCTTAATATAATTACTAAACTACCAGTGAAATTCTTTTTAACAATACTCAGGCCTTGACTGCAGTACAAATATAGATGACTGTTATCAAATATTTCCTTAATTATCACACCAAAAACATGGATTTACTGGCTGTTAAATGGAAATACCCAGACATGAACATTGCATGTTGTTTATGAAAAATGCAAGTTATTAATGAAAATGTATATTGTTTTAAATGGCAAAATCATGATTTGAATGGAAAATGTATGTTGTTTATGAAAAATGCAAGTTATTAATGAAAATGTATGTTGTTTATGAAAAATGCAAGTTATTAATGAAAATGTATGTTGTTTATGAAAAATGAAAGTTATTAATGAAAATGTATGTTGTTTATGAAAAATGCAAGTTATTAATGAAAATGTATGTTGTTTATGAAAAATGCATGTTATTAATGAAAATGTATGTTGTTTTAAATGGCAAAATCATGATTTGAATGGAAAATGTATGTTGTTTATGAAAAATGCAAGTTATTAATGAAAATGTATGTTGTTTATGAAAAATGCAAGTTATTAATGAAAATGTATGTTGTTTATGAATAATGCAAGTTATTAATGAAAATGTATGTTGTTTATGAAAAATGCATGTTATTAATGAAAATGTATGTTGTTTTAAATGGCAAAATCATGATTTAAATGGAAAATGTATGTTGTTTATGGATAATGCATGTTGTTAAAGAAAAATGCATGTTATTAATGAAAATGTATGTTGTTTTAAATGGAAAAATCATGATGTAAATGGAAAATATATGTTTTATATGAAAAATGCATGTTGTTAATAAAAAACTGCCATGTTATTAATGAAAATGTATGTTGTTAATGGAAAATGCATGTTGTTTATGAAAACTGCATGTTATTACTGAAAATGTATGTTGTTTTTAATGGAAAATTCATGATTGTATGTTGTATATGGAAAACGCATAATATACTAGACCACTAGCACAATAATAACCCACAGAGGTATAAATATTAAGAGTGGCTATACTTAGTGATAAATCAAGAGATGGTAACTTTGACTGAAACAAAATTCAGCACTAAAGGAGGACACATATATAATAATAGTGGTACGTTAATGTATATAAGTGGAGTATAACATGGTTACACGATTATCTCCCTTATATTGAGTCGTCATTTTGGCAAAGGGTATATTTATTCATAGTCACACGGACATATAAACGCTCATTATTGCGGATCATTTTTGTAGAATTGTACGAGGTGTTCCGATCGTTTGACCTTGGAAGAATATCTCACTGCTCCCAAGAGTTCAAACAAGACTATAAATCCATATACCAGCCTGAGTCGAATCCATGGTTTATATGTCCGTGATAGTCACTAGAAATAAATGTATTATTAATTTTACATGACTTGTGTTCAACAAATCTCTCGGTATAAGGGAGATAACCTTGCAACACTACATACAATGTTTGAACAAGTTTAAAGTAATGTTTATGTGTGTGTGAGTTACTTTCAATTAAAAAAATAACTGAACTAAAAGTACAATAAAAACAAATAGAAAATGGGAGACACAGAATAAACAGTAAAATCTAACCATATAAATAAACAAAACCCACTTACCAGCCTTATATTGTGAAACAAAACATCAAACAATAGACTATAAAAACACAACATTATAGCACTTTTCAATAGAGTGAAAAGTCCCACATTAAAATGAATCACAGAAGTTATTATCTATACAATATGGAACCATATCTTTACATATGGTTAATAATTGCCCTAAAACTCCCAACACATTAGACCATTAAGAGGGACTGGTCCTTTCCTGACTGAGGTTGAATTTGTTAATCCTTGCAACTGGGAAATCCCAGACAAAAAGGGTAGCCATCATGCATTTCAGGGGCTCAGATTTAGTGTGAATTGAGTGTTAGTATTTAGCATCATAACTTAAAATTGATTTTTGTTTAATCTTAAAATTTACCTGGAACTAGTCAGACACAGGTATTTCCTATGCAAGGGCTAACTCAGCGGGTATGTCAGTGTAGAAACTGTCTGTATCGCACACTTGTATTTGTGGTTTTAGAAAACACATATGACAAGTTACAATGTACTGTTGTCGAGTACATCTGTATGAAGGCAATTACCACCAATTTCACAGATTTACGACTAAGCATATTTTGACATAAAATCGAGGCTATCTACCTATTATAACTAATACTAGAAAACATAGATGCACACACAAATTTCAAAGAACATGGCTCAGAGAACAGCAACACTGAGTAAGCAATGTCATTCAAATCCTCCCACAAAAATCTCCACACTCGGACTTAACCGAGTGAATTATAAACTTTGAGTGCCGAGTAACATTAATGTAACTTGGACATACCAACAGGAACACTTCAGTGAGAAATAATGGAAATGACGTGATATCTGATTTACATGAAGAAGAACACATAACACTTCTTACTGTCTGCCTAGTTACAAAATTTTACGTTTTATGAATCACAACCAACATACTAATGACTCAACAAAATGAGACAGAAGGTTCAAACCTGACCATTTCTAAAGGCAAAAACAAGTATATTTTTTTTCAAAATTCAAGCCGTTTTCAAAGAGTTTTTGGATGTTACAAATTCAAGTAGTTTTTTAAGGATTAGGCATCAAATTCAAGGACTTTTCAAGACCTGTGTGAACCTTACAAATCTATCATTGTCTTGTATCATTTTGGGGACATATCTTTATTGCACAGCTGTATAGACATAATAGAAAAATGTTGCTGAATGATTATACAACTATACATATACATGAGTAGAGTGACATGACAGGGGGGTAAAGTCTGAGGTCCCCTGTTCTGCTAGGAGAGAGACATGACAGGGGGTAGAGTCTGAGGTCCCCTGGTCTGATAGGACAGTGACATGACAGGGGGTAGAGTCTGAGGTCCCCTGGTCTGATAGGACAGTGACATGACAGGGGGTAGAGTCTGAGGTCCCCTGGTCTGCTAGGACAGTGACATGACAGGGGGTAGTGTCTGAGGTCCCCTGGTCTGCTAGGACAGTGACATGACAGGGGGTAGAGTCAGAGGTCCCCTGGTCTGCTAGGACAGTGACATGACAGGGGGTAGTGTCTGAGGTCCCCTGGTCTGCTAGGACAGTGACATGACAGGGGGTAGAGTCAGAGGTCCCTTGGTCTGCTAGGACAGTGACAGAACAGGGGGTAGAGTCTGAGGTCCTCTGGTCTGCTAGAACAGTGACATGACAGGGGGTAGAGTCTGAGGTCCCCTGGTCTGCTAGGACAGTGACATGACAGGGGGTAGAGTCTGAGGTCCCCTTGTCTTCTAGGACAGTGACATGACAGGGGGTAGAGTCTGAGGTCCCCTGGTCTGCTAGGACAGTGACATGACAGGGGGTAGAGTCTGAGGTCCCCTGGTCTGCTAGGACAGTGACATGACAGGGGATAGAGTCTGAGGTCCCCTGGTCTGCTAGGACAGTGACATGACAGGGGGTAGTGTCTGAGGTCCCCTGGTCTGCTAGGACAGTGACATGACAGGGGGTAGAGTCAGAGGTCCCCTGGTCTGCTAGGACAGTGACATGACAGGGGGTAGAGTCAGAGGTCCCTTGGTCTGCTAGGACAGTGACAGGACAGGGGGTAGAGTCTGAGGTCCTCTGGTCTGCTAGGACAGTGACATGACAGGGGGTAGAGTCTGAGGTCCCCTGGTCTGCTAGGACAGTGACATGACAGGGGGTAGAGTCTGAGGTCCCCTTGTCTTCTAGGACAGTGACATGACAGGGGGTAGAGTCTGAGGTCCCCTGGTCTGCTAGGACAGTGACATGACAGGGGGTAGAGTCTGAGGTCCCCTGGTCTGCTAGGACAGTGACATGACAGGGGATAGAGTCTGAGGTCCCCTGGTCTGCTAGGACAGTGACATGACAGGGGGTAGAGTCTGAGGTCCCCTGGTCTGCTAGGACAGTGACATGACAGGGGAGTTTTCCAGAAAACGTCACATGTGACGTCACCATGTACTGACAGTAAGCAATATTAGCTCCATACGGCAATATAAAAACGAAGTGACCATATGGAGCAAAATATTGTTTCCTGCTTGCAAATAGTGACATCACATGTTGCATTTTCTTGATATGACGTCACTTATAGATGCGATTGTAAATCCCATAACAGGAGTCATTGTTTTTACCATTGTATTCTTTCTCAGACAGTAACAAAATATTGCATAACGATGAGGCATGTTCCAGAGTGGACAGCTGGACATACAAAATGTATGTTCCCAGAATTCTAGAGCACAATAATAGTAAGACTAAAACAGTCATGTTACAGATGTATGAAATCCCTGAAATAGGAACATAATCTTGGTCAGAAAAATACCCTTTGATGTTAGAACATATATGATTGGTTTGGATGTCAGTTTTTTATGAAAGACGACGTCTGATTGGTCAAGAGCTATGATCATCACTAACAACACTAGAATCACTAGGCACCCTCGAGTTCAACATTTTCTGAGGTTTTCTAACATTCCAATGTAAACATTCAGCCAGACGATCAAACCAGTCTTCAATCTGATCTTTGGCACATACAGCAGGTAATGGAAACTGTGCTGTAGTTATCCTTACACTGAAATAACACATCAACTTTGTAAGTTTACCATCAATTTGTCTAATTTCTAAACAATTCACTGCATATGAGGTCAAAGTCTGATTTTGTTGTCTCTTCATGCAGTCTTCAAATTGACCAATGAAAAGGCTGTATTCTGAGACTGATCTCCAAAATCAAGTCAACAAAACGAGTACATGTATTTTTGTTTCTAAGATCATAAATCGATGTTTGAACAGACTGATTCATTGTTTCTAAGCGTATTCTCAAAATTGACCAATAGCAAGGCAGCATTCCACGACCAATAGCAAGGCAGCATTTCACGACTGGTCTTCAAACACAGTTTTATCCTCATATAATCAACTGAACTCATTAAGTCTGGTTCTCATCAATCTTAAATATCAGTAAATATTTGAAATTCATTCATTTGAATTAAATAATATTCAATTTAGTACATATAAATCAATGCCTAAGATAATATTTTACCTATCACCCTGTCTTATTTCCTGTCTGTTGCGACCATCAAATGATACCATGGCTGAATTACGAGCATCAGGTGACAACATAATCTGCAAATTGTGGAACATATACTCAAAATGTACTCCATAGTTTTTCAGCGAAAGGGTGAAATAATATAACAAATTTACACATAAAAAAGAAACTGTTTTCCAAATGAAACAATTATTCTATGAAATAAACATGTAGCATTTATAATATTGCATCATATGATGTTCCAGCAGTTTGTACGTCTCGCCATATTCCTTCAAAAGATAACAAGATTGAAATGATAACACCATATTCCTTCATAAGACAACAAGACTGAAATGATAACACCATATTCCTTCACAAGATAACAAGATTGAAATGATAACACCATATTCCTTCACAAGACAACAAGACAGAAATGATAACACCATATTCCTTGACAAGACAACAAGACAGAAATGATAACACCATATTCCTTCAAAAGATAACAAGATTGAAATGATAACACCATATTCCTTCATAAGACAACAAGACTGAAATGATAACACCATATTCCTTCACAAGATAACAAGATTGAAATGATAACACCATATTCCTTCACAAGACAGAAATGATAACACCATATTCCTTCACAAGACAACAAGACTGAAATGATAACACCATATTCCTTCACAAGATAACAAGATTGAAATGATAACACCATATTCCTTCACAAGATAACAAGATTGAAATGATAACACCATATTCCTTCACAAGGTAACAAGACAGAAATGATAACACCATATTCCTTCATAAGACAACAAGACTGAAATGATAACACCATATTCCTTCACAAGATAACAAGATTGAAATGATAACACCATATTCCTTCACAAGGTAACAAGACAGAAATGATAACACCATATTCCTTCACAAGATAATAAGACTGAAATGATAACACCATATTCCTTCACAAGGTAACAAGACAGAAATGATAACACCATATTCCTTCACAAGACAACATGACAGAAATGATAACACCATATTCCTTCATAAGACAACAAGACTGAAATGATAACACCATATTCCTTCACAAGATAACAAGATTGAAATGATAACACCATATTCCTTCACAAGGTAACAAGACAGAAATGATAACACCATATTCCTTCACAAGACAACAAGACAGAAATGATAACACCATATTCCTTCATAAGACAACAAGACAGAAATGATAACACCATATTCCTTCACAAGACAACATGACAGAAATGATATCACCATATTCCTTCACAAGATAACAAGACAGAAATGATAACACCATATTCCTTCACAAGACAACAAGACAGAAATGATAACACCATATTCCTTCACAAGACAACAAGACAGAAATGATAACACCATATTCCTTCACAAGACAACAAGACAGAAATGAAAACACCATATTCCTTCACAAGACAACAAGACAGAAATGATAACACCATATTCCTTCACAAGATAACATGACAGAAATGATAACACCATATTCCTTCACAAGACAACAAGACAGAAATGATAACACCATATTCCTTCACAAGACAACAAGACAGAAATGATAACACCATATTCCTTCACAAGACAACAAGACAGAAATGATAACACCATATTCCTTCATAAGACAACAAGACAGAAATGATAACACCATATTCCTTCACAAGACAACATGACAGAAATGATATCACCATATTCCTTCACAAGATAACAAGACAGAAATGATAACACCATATTCCTTCACAAGACAACATGACAGAAATGATATCACCATATTCCTTCACAAGATAACAAGACAGAAATGATAACACCATATTCCTTCACAAGATAACAAGACAGAAATGATAACACCATATTCCTTCACAAGATAACAAGACAGAAACGATAACACCATATTCCTTCACAAGATAACAAGACAGAAATGATAACACCATATTCCTTCACAAGACAACAAGACAGAAATGATAACACCATATTCCTTCACAAGATAACAAGACAGAAATGATAACACCATATTCCTTCACAAGACAACAAGACTGAAATGATAACACCATATTCCTTCATAAGACAACAAGACTGAAATGATAACACCATATTCCTTCACAAGATAACAAGACTGAAATGATAACCCCATATTCCTTCTCAAGACAACAAGACAGAAATGATAACACCATATTCCTTCACAAGACAACAAGACTGAAATGATAACACCATATTCCTTCACAAGACAACAAGACAGAAATGATAACACCATATTCCTTCACAAGACAACAAGACAGAAATGATAACACCATATTCCTTCACAAGATAACATGACAGAAATGATAACACCATATTCCTTCACAAGACAACAAGACAGAAATGATAACACCATATTCCTTCACAAGACAACAAGACAGAAATGATAACACCATATTCCTTCACAAGACAACAAGACAGAAATGATAACACCATATTCCTTCACAAGACAACAAGACAGAAATGATAACACCATATTCCTTCACAAGACAACAAGACAGAAATGATAACACCATATTCCTTCACAAGACAACAAGATTGAAATGATAACACCATATTCCTTCACAAGACAACAAGACAGAAATGATAACACCATATTCCTTCACAAGACAACAAGATTGAAATGATAACACCATATTCCTTCACAAGACAACAAGATTGAAATGATAACACCATATTCCTTCACAAGACAACAAGATTGAAATGATATCACCATATTCCTTCACAAGACAACAAGATTGAAATGATAACACCATATTCCTTGACAAGATAACAAGACAGAAATGATAACACCATATTCCTTCACAAGACAACAAGACAGAAATGATAACACCATATTCTTCATAAGACAGAAATGATAACACCTTATTCCTTCACAAGACAGAAATGATAACACCATATTCCTTGACAAGACAACAATACAGAAATGATAACACCATATTCCTTCACAAGACAACAAGACAGAAATTATAACATCATATTCCTTCACAAGACAACAAGACAGAAATGATAACACCATATTCCTTCACAAGACAACAAGACAGAAATGATAACACCATATTCCTTCACAAGACAACATGACAGAAATGATAACACCATATTCCTTCACAAGACAACAAGACAGAAATGATAACACCATATTCCTTCACAAGACAACATGACAGAAATGATAACACCATATTCCTTCACAAGACAACAAGATTGAAATGATAACACCATATTCCTTCACAAGACAACAAGACAGAAATGATAACACCATATTCCTTCACAAGACAACATGACAGAAATGATAACACCATATTCCTTCACAAGACAACAAGACAGAAATGATAACACCATATTCCTTCACAAGACAACATGACAGAAATGATAACACCATATTCCTTCACAAGACAACAAGATTGAAATGATAACACCATATTCCTTCACAAGACAACAAGACAGAAATGATAACATCATATTCCTTCACAAGATAACAAGACAGAAATGATAACACCATATTCCTTCACAAGACAACAAGACAGAAATGATAACATCATATTCCTTCACAAGATAATAAGACAGAAATGATAACACCATATTCCTTCACAAGACAACAAGACAGAAATGATAACACCATATTCCTTCACAAGACAGAAATGATAACACCATATTCCTTCACAAGACAACAAGACAGAAATGATAACACCATATTCCTTCACAAGACAACAAGACAGAAATGATAACACCATATTCCTTCACAAGATAATAAGACAGAAATGATAACACCATATTCCTTCACAAGACAACAAGACAGAAATGATAACACCATATTCCTTCACAAGACAGAAATGATAACACCATATTCCTTCATAAGACAACAAGACTGAAATGATAACACCATATTCCTTCACAAGATAACAAGACAGAAATGATAACACCATATTCCTTCACAAGATAATAAGATTGAAATGATAACACCATATTCCTTCACAAGATAACAAGACTGAAATGATATCACCATATTCCTTCACAAGATAACAAGACTGAAATAATAACATCATATTCCTTCACAAGATAACAAGACTGAAATGATAACACCATATTCCTTCACAAGACAACAAGACAGAAATGATAACATCATATTCCTTCACAAGATAATAAGATTGAAATGATAACACCATATTCCTTGACAAGATAACAAGACAGAAATGATAACACCATATTCCTTCACAAGACAACAAGACAGAAATGATATCACCATATTCCTTCACAAGACAACATGACAGAAATGATAACACCATATTCCTTCACAAGACAACATGACAGAAATGATAACACCATATTCCTTCACAAGACAACAAGACAGAAATGATAACACCATATTCCTTGACAAGATAACAAGACAGAAATGATAACACCATATTCCTTCACAAGACAACAAGACAGAAATGATAACACCATATTCTTCATAAGACAGAAATGATAACACCTTATTCCTTCACAAGACAGAAATGATAACACCATATTCCTTCACAAGACAACAAGACAGAAATGATAACACCATATTCCTTCACAAGACAACAAGACAGAAATGATAACACCATATTCCTTGACAAGATAACAAGACAGAAATGATAACACCATATTCCTTCACAAGACAACAAGACAGAAATGATAACACCATATTCCTTGACAAGATAACAAGAATGAAATGATAACACCATATTCCTTCACAAGACAACAAGACAGAAATGATAACACCATAGTCTTCATAAGACAGAAATGATAACACCTTATTCCTTCACAAGACAGAAATGATAACACCATATTCCTTCACAAGACAACAAGACAGAAATGATATCACCATATTCCTTCACAAGACAACAAGACAGAAATGATAACACCATATTCCTTCACAAGACAACAAGATTGAAATGATAACACCATATTCCTTCACAAGACAACAAGATTGAAATGATATCACCATATTCCTTCACAAGACAACAAGATTGAAATGATAACACCATATTCATTCACAAGACAACAAGATTGAAATGATAACACCATATTCCTTGACAAGATAACAAGATTGAAATGATATCACCATATTCCTTCACAAGACAACAAGATTGAAATGATAACACCATATTCCTTCACAAGACAACAAGATTGAAATGATAACACCATATTCCTTGACAAGATAACAAGACAGAAATGATAACACCATATTCCTTCACAAGACAACAAGATTGAAATGATAACACCATATTCCTTCACAAGACAACAAGACAGAAATGATAACACCATATTCCTTCACAAGACAACAAGATTGAAATGATAACACCATATTCCTTCACAAGACAACAAGATTGAAATGATAACACCATATTCCTTCACAAGACAACAAGACTGAAATGATAACACCATATTCCTTCACAAGATAACAAGACAGAAATGATAACACCATATTCCTTCACAAGACAACAAGACAGAAATGATAACACCATATTCCTTCACAAGACAACAAGATTGAAATGATATCACCATATTCCTTCACAAGACAGAAATGATAACACCATATTCCTTCACAAGACAACAAGACTGAAATGAAAACACCATATTCCTTCACAAGACAACAAGACAGAAATGATAACACCATATTCCTTCACAAGACAACAAGACAGAAATGATAACACCATATTCCTTCACAAGATAACAAGACAGAAATGATAACACCATATTCCTTCACAAGATAACAAGACTGAAATGATATCACCATATTCCTTGACAAGATAACAAGACAGAAATGATAACACCATATTCCTTCACAAGACAACATGACAGAAATGATAACACCATATTCCTTCACAAGACAACAAGACAGAAATGATAACACCATATTCCTTGACAAGATAACAAGACAGAAATGATAACACCATATTCCTTCACAAGACAACAAGACAGAAATGATATCACCATATTCCTTGACAAGACAACAAGACAGAAATGATAACACCATATTCCTTCACAAGACAACAAGACAGAAATGATAACACCATATTCCTTCACAAGACAACAAGACAGAAATGATAACACCATATTCCTTGACAAGATAACAAGACTGAAATGATAACACCATATTCCTTCACAAGACAACAAGACAGAAATGATAACACCATATTCCTTCACAAGACAGAAATGATAACACCATATTCCTTCACAAGACAACAAGACAGAAATGATAACACCATATTCCTTGACAAGACAACAAGAATGAAATGATAACACCATATTCCTTCACAAGACAACAAGACAGAAATGATAACACCATATTCCTTCACAAGACAGAAATGATAACACCATATTCCTTCACAAGACAACAAGACAGAAATGATAACACCATATTCCTTCACAAGACAACAAGACAGAAATGATAACACCATATTCCTTGACAAGACAACAAGAATGAAATGATAACACCATATTCCTTCAAAGACAGAAATGATAACACCATATTCCTTCACAAGACAGAAATGATAACACCATATTCCTTCACAAGACAACAAGACAGAAATGATAACACCATATTCCTTCACAAGACAACAAGACAGAAATGATAACACCATATTCCTTCACAAGACAGAAATGATAACACCATATTCCTTCACAAGACAACAAGACAGAAATGATAACACCATATTCCTTCACAAGACAACAAGATTGAAATGACATCACCATATTCCTTCACAAGACAACAAGACAGAAATGATAACACCATATTCCTTCACAAGACAGAAATGATAACACCATATTCCTTCACAAGATAACAAGACAGAAATGATAACACCATATTCCTTGACAAGACAACAAGACAGAAATGATAACACCATATTCCTTCACAAGACAGAAATGATAACACCATATTCCTTCACAAGATAACAAGACAGAAATGATAACACCATATTCCTTCACAAGATAACAAGATTGAAATGATAACACCATATTCCTTGACAAGACAACAAGACAGAAATGATAACACCATATTCCTTCACAAGACAACAAGATTGAAATGATAACACCATATTCCTTCACAAGACAACAAGACAGAAATGATAACACCATATTCCTTCACAAGACAACAAGATTGAAATGATAACACCATATTCCTTCACAAGACAACAAGACAGAAATGATAACACCATATTCCTTCACAAGATAACAAGACTGAAATGATATCACCATATTCCTTGACAAGATAACAAGACTGAAATGATAACACCATATTCCTTCACAAGACAACAAGACAGAAATGATAACACCATATTCCTTCACAAGACAACAAGATTGAAATGATATCACCATATTCCTTCACAAGATAACAAGACAGAAATGATAACACCATATTCCTTCACAAGACAACAAGACAGAAATGATAACACCATATTCCTTGACAAGACAACAAGACAGAAATGATAACACCATATTCCTTCACAAGACAACAAGACAGAAATGATAACACCATATTCCTTCACAAGACAACAAGACAGAAATGATAACACCATATTCCTTCACAAGACAACAAGACAGAAATGAAAACACCATATTCCTTCACAAGACAACAAGACAGAAATGATAACACCATATTCCTTCACAAGATAATAAGACAGAAATGATAACACCATATTCCTTCACAAGACAACAAGACTGAAATGATAACACCATATTCCTTGACAAGACAACAAGACAGAAATGATAACACCATATTCCTTCACAAGACAACAAGACAGAAATGATAACACCATATTCCTTCACAAGATAATAAGACAGAAATGATAACACCATATTCCTTCACAAGACAACAAGACAGAAATGATAACACCATATTCCTTGACAAGACAACAAGACAGAAATGATAACACCATATTCCTTCACAAGACAACAAGACAGAAATGAAAACACCATATTCCTTCACAAGACAACAAGATTGAAATGATATCACCATATTCCTTCACAAGACAACAAGACAGAAATGATAACATCATATTCCTTCACAAGACAACAAGATTGAAATGATAACACCATATTCCTTCACAAGATAACAAGACAGAAATGATAACACCATATTCCTTCACAAGACAACAAGACTGAAATGATAACACCATATTCCTTCACAAGATAACAAGACTGAAATGATAACACCATATTCCTTGACAAGACAACAAGACAGAAATGATAACACCATATTCCTTCACAAGACAACATGACAGAAATGATATCACCATATTCCTTCACAAGACAACAAGACTGAAATGAAAACACCATATTCCTTGACAAGACAACAAGACAGAAATGATAACACCATATTCCTTCACAAGACAACAAGACAGAAATGAAAACACCATATTCCTTCACAAGACAACAAGACAGAAATGAAAACACCATATTCCTTCACAAGACAACAAGACAGAAATGATAACACCATATTCCTTCACAAGACAACAAGACAGAAATGATAACACCATATTCCTTCACAAGATAACAAGACAGAAATGAAAACACCATATTCCTTCACAAGACAACAAGACAGAAATGAAAACACCATATTCCTTCACAAGACAACAAGACAGAAATGATAACACCATATTCCTTCACAAGATAATAAGACAGAAATGATAACACCATATTCCTTCACAAGACAACAAGACAGAAATGAAAACACCATATTCCTTCACAAGATAACAAGACAGAAATGAAAACACCATATTCCTTCACAAGACAACAAGACAGAAATGAAAACACCATATTCCTTCACAAGACAACAAGACAGAAATGATAACACCATATTCCTTCACAAGATAATAAGACAGAAATGATAACACCATATTCCTTGACAAGACAACAAGATTGAAATGATAACACCATATTCCTTCACAAGACAACAAGACAGAAATGAAAACACCATATTCCTTCACAAGACAACAAGATTGAAATGATAACACCATATTCCTTGACAAGGCAACAAGACTGAAATGATAACACCATATTCCTTCACAAGACAACAAGACTGAAATGATAACACCATATTCCTTGACAAGGCAACAAGACAGAAATGATAACACCATATTCCTTCACAAGACAACAAGACTGAAATGATAACACCATATTCCTTCATAAGACAACAAGATTGAAATGATATCACCATATTCCTTCACAAGATAACACGATTGAAATGATATCACCATATTCCTTCACAAGACAACAAGACAGAAATGATAACACCATATTCCTTCACAAGACAACAAGATTGAAATGATAACACCATATTCCTTGACAAGGCAACAAGACAGAAATGATAACACCATATTCCTTCACAAGACAACAAGACAGAAATGATAACACCATATTCCTTCACAAGACAACAAGACAGAAATGATAACATCATATTCCTTCACAAGACAACAAGATTGAAATGATAACACCATATTCCTTCACAAGACAACAAGACAGAAATGATAACACCATATTCCTTCACAAGATAACAAGACTGAAATGATATCACCATATTCCTTCACAAGATAATAAGACAGAAATGATAACACCATATTCCTTCACAAGATAACAAGACAGAAATGATAACACCATATTCCTTCACAAGACAACAAGACTGAAATGATAACACCATATTCCTTCACAAGATAACAAGACTGAAATGATATCACCATATTCCTTCACAAGATAACACGACAGAAATGATAACACCATATTCCTTCACAAGATAACAAGACTGAAATGATAACACCATATTCCTTCACAAGATAACAAGACTGAAATGATAACACCATATTCCTTCACAAGACAACAAGACTGAAATGATAACACCATATTCCTTCATAAGACAACAAGACAGAAATGATAACACCATATTCCTTCACAAGATAACAAGACTGAAATGATAACACCATATTCCTTCACAAGACAACAAGACAGAAATGATAACACCATATTCCTTCACAAGACAACAAGACAGAAATGATAACACCATATTCCTTCACAAGACAACAAGACTGAAATGATAACACCATATTCCTTCACAAGATAACAAGATTGAAATGATAACACCATATTCCTTCACAAGATAACAAGATTGAAATGATAACACCATATTCCTTCATAAGACAACAAGACTGAAATGATAACACCATATTCCTTCACAAGATAACAAGACTGAAATGATAACACCATATTCCTTCACAAGATAACAAGACAGAAATGATAACACCATATTCCTTCACAAGATAACAAGACAGAAATGATAACACCATATTCCTTCACAAGACAGAAATGATAACACCATATTCCTTCACAAGATAACAAGACTGAAATGATAACACCATATTCCTTCACAAGATAACAAGACAGAAATGATAACACCATATTCCTTGACAAGATAATAAGACTGAAATCTTATGGACAACTAAACTAAACATCAAATCATCTACAACAATGAAGACAGAATGACACAAGACTGCACCATAAGGTATTCAACAAAACTGGACCATTAGCAAGATATTAAATCAACAACAAACTCACCTTTAATTCGACACCAGCAGGAACCACAATAGGTCTGAATGACAGGGAATGCGGACATATCGGTGTTATCATAATAGCTGGAACATTTGGATGTATCATGGAAGCACCTGCAGCCACAGCATATGCCGTACTGCCTGTGGGCGTGGATATAATCAAACCTAGAATGTAAAACATAAATTATACTGCCTATGGATGTGGTTACAAAACCTGTTAGCATAGTTGTAATCACACCTAGAATGTAAATTATATATACACAGTACTTCTTGTGGGGTGTTATAATTAAACATATAGCATGTAAACATATAGCATGTAAACATATAGCATGTAAACATATAGCATGTAAACATATATAAACTGCACTACAAATGGATGTGATTACAATGTAACATACAGTGTAAAGGTACAAACTAAATATACTGGAATTATAATGCTTATAATTCACACTGTATAATTCACACTGTAGGTTTGGCTATACACTAATACAGTAAGTGAGTTTATCCAAATGTTTTCTTTCCAATTTTACAATTATTTTACAAAATTATGAAATATTTACCATCTCCTTGAACTGATGTAACCAGACGGTCTTCAACATACAGGTCAATGTTACAGATGAAAGATGACACTCCTCTATCAACTACTACCTCATTTAACACCTGAAAATATTGTGATTTGGGTTATAAAGCCGAGTTTAAAACCAGTCCCAAACTCTAGCATCTGATAGGTTGGTTCTCAGACCATTACCATATCTAGCATCTGATAGGTTGGTTCTCAGACCATTACCATATCTAGCATCTGATAGGTTGGTTCTCAGACCATTACCATATCTAGCATCTGATAGGTTGGTTCTCAGACCATTACCATATCTACCATCTGATTGGTTGGTTCTCAGACCATTACCATATCTACCATCTGATAGGTTGGTTCTCAGACCATTACCATATCTACCATCTGATAAGTTGGTTCTCAGACCATTATCATATCTACCATCTGATAGGTTGGTTCTCAGACCATTACCATATCTACCATCTGATTGGTTGGTTCTCAGACCATTACCATATCTACCATCTGATTGGTTGGTTCTCAGACCATTACCATATCTACCATCTGATTGGTTGGTTCTCAGACCATTACCATATCTACCATCTGATTGGTTGGTTGTCAGACCATTACCATATCTACCATCTGATTGGTTGGTTGTCAGACCATTACCATATCTACCATCTGATTGGTTGGTTCTCAGACCATTACCATATCTACCATCTGATTGGTTGGTTCTCAGACCATTACCATATCTACCATCTGATTGGTTGGTTCTCAGACCATTACCATATCTACCATCTGATTGGTTGGTTCTCAAAATTTTTTTAGCATCTAGTTGGTTGAATCTCAAACTTTCACCAATTCTACCATCTGATTGGTTGGTTCTCATACCAGTTAAAAAATCTAGCATCTGATTGGTCGATTTTCAGAACCAAGTCAGTCTCTAGCAGAGATTAATGAAATCAAATGACTACGATGAGAGTACTGGTTGGTTACCCAGGAAGCAGTCACCGGGAGTGATTAGTATAAGTCATAAGCATTTGTCTCAGAATTTATGTTAAATAAATAAGTTTAAACTAAAAAAATAAAAATATTGCATGCAAATTTAAGAAAGTCCAAGCAACATTTCTTACACACCAATATTTGAGATTTGCCAACTGGTGATGAACTGTCTATATTTTTGATGCGTGAAACTCTACCAAGCTCAGAATCTTCTCTACATATCACACATTTGAGACGATACCTTAACAACAGTGATGCATTACCTGAAATAAAAAAGAACATACTTATACATAAATATGGAGAAAATGTTTTGATTAACAAAAGACCTAGAAATATACAGTCGGAAAGGTCCTTGGCTGGTCTTCAACAATGACTTTATGAACATCATAGCTACAATACAAGTAGAGGCTTCAAAATAAAGCCAACTTCATATGTAAACAAATTGTAACCTATTTCGAACAGTTATACCCAAAGAGTTGTGTAAGAATAGATTTATTCCAGATTGGTTTTTGGGTAATCAAGTCTAATCTTATGTCCTAAAAATCGACAGAAGGGAGATAACTACAGTTGGATCTCGTTCATTGGAATTCATCGGGTCCGAAATTTTATTTCAAATAATACATGGTTTCGAACAGCCAAATTCAATTTCATGTGCCGAAGAAAATACGTGTGATGTTTATTTCAGATGATACCAAGTATTCAGATAGAAGGTTGTAGAATCAAAGAGGTCCCACTGTATTCAGATAGAAGGTTGTAGAATCAAAGAGGTCCCACTGTATTCAGATAGAAGGTTGTAGAATCAACGAGGTCCCACTGTATTCAGATAGAAGGTTGTAGAATCAACAAGGTCCCACTGTATTCAGATAGAAGGTTGTAGAATCAACAAGGTCCCACTGTATTCAGATAGAAGGTTGTAGAATCAACAAGGTCCCACTGTATTCAGATAGAAGGTTGTAGAATCAACGAGGTCCCACTGTATTCAGATAGAAGGTTGTAGAATCAATGAGGTCCCACTGTATTCAGATAGGAGGTTGTAGAATCAACGAGGTCCCACTGTATTCAGATAGAAGGTTGTAGAATCAACAAGGTCCCACTGTATTCAGATAGAAGGTTGTAGAATCAACAAGGTCCCACTGTATTCAGATAGAAGGTTGTAGAATCAACGAGGTCCCACTGTATTCAGATAGAAGGTTGTAGAATCAAAGAGGTCCCACTGTATTCAGATAGAAGATTGTAGAATCAACAAGGTCCCACTGTATTTACACTACAGCATCAAATACTCACCGTCTAAAACTTGAGCTACTTGACTCTCAAAATTGTCAAAGCTGAAAGGGGTGAGAAATCCTAGTGATCCCTGATGAAATGCCATGACTGGAGGACAACTTTCCTGTAAGTACATAAACACATGAAATAATGGATGGCACAATCCATAACAATCTAAATAAGACAATTGAACTACATTGTATAATATATTCTACATCACTATACTTATGCATTATTATTTGCTATTATGTTAAGAATTGATTCATATCTTAACAGATTGACAAAGTCAAGGGCAGTAACTCTGGTCATATTTAATGAATTATGGGTTAAATCCCTGGAGTATATAACTTCATACACTGTCCAATATTCCAATAGAGTTATACAGGGCAATGTTCTGACACACCATTACGACAAAATCACTCATAACTCCTCCGTACCATTTTGAATCCAAAGTGGAGACAATCAGCTGCATGACATCATATGCTCACTTTTATTCTAATAATCTTAAACTTTTAAGTCATACTGTATAAGTGGTAAAGATTGAGAGGTGGAAAAGTTTGCAAATTTCGCGAATACACAAAATTCGCAAACATTTTCCCCAGCGTAAATTTCCACTTCCCTCGATTTACACGTTAACAATACGTACATCAATTATCTAATAGCAATCTTTACGATATCTAGATATTATGAACACAGTGATTTTGGCAAAATGTCTAGAATCGGCAATTCGCAAACTTCTCGACACACAATATTATCCACTTAAACAGTATTCTATTTCAGATATGCACAAGGCAAACTTATGTGGGAGAGGTGCCTGGACCTTTAACAGTATAATAAGATTCCCCTTCACAAGGAAGGGTACCTACCTGAAATAGTGTGGAAGCATGCAGTAACGTCCCATCCCCACCTAGACATATAATGAAGTCTATTTTGTCTGTGAGATCATCTTTAGCTGAAAACAAAATGTCATACACAGTCTTTTTGAAATGGTATTGTCATAATGTAATCCATCGCTGTCATTTGATGATGGTCTATTACAGTGCATGAGTTTGTGGATTGATTAACAGACCAATAGATGCCAGGAAGTAAGTGAGCAGTCAACAGATGTTGTGGTGGGATAACAATACACATAATAACATTTCATTAAGATGTACCGAGGGGTGAAATTGTAAGATTTATCTGCATATAAACCAAGAAAGATGGACATGATTCACTATCCCTCCTTAATACACTGAATCGAGGCCAGCACATTATTGCAATTAATCATTACAAGTTGTGATGAGTTATTAATTAAACTGGCTACTGAACCCAAACGAGCGTTGCTATTGGATTTACAACCTCTTCTGTAAGTGATGCCATTTCAAAAAATTGCAACATGTGATGTCACTATTTGCAAGCAGGAGACAAAATGGTCACTGCATATTGCCATATGGGGCAAATATTGCTTATTGTCAGTACATGGTGACATCACATGTGACGTTTTCTGGAAATTACATCACTTAAAGAAAAGGTTGGAAATCGTACATCGGCGCTCAAATAGTGTTTACCTTCTTTAAATGTTTGTAAACTTCCTCTGTATCTTTTGAAGATACTGTCTCCAGCAAGGATTCCATCTTCTAGCACATTACTCTCCACATACACAATCATATTTCTTACCTGAAAACATTAAATCTGAAGTTTAATAGCAGTATATTGAAATAAAAGTAAAGACAGTGTCACCAAATGTGTTGGAAGTTTCTAACTACCACATACTAACGTGATTGTTTCTGAGTGCTGGCTGCAAAATCTCATTACATATATTAAACCTATAACAGATTTTACTTGAGTTAAGGAAATAGCTCTGCAACATCGGAATGTTAAAACGTCAAAATTGTATAATCTGCAATGTTTACTTTTCTACCAAAGATGATGACAGGTGATCACTCAGTGGGTGGAATCAGAAGATGATGACAGGTGATCACTCAGTGGGTGGAATCAGAAGATGATGACAGGTGATCACTCAGTGGGTGGAATCAGAAGATGATGACAGGTGATTACTCAGTGGGTGGAATCAGAAGATGATGACAGGTAATCACTCAGTGGGTGGAATCAGAAGATGATGACAGGTAATCACTCAGTGGGTGGAATCAGAAGATGATGACAGGTGATTACTCAGTGGGTGGAATCAGAAGATGATGACAGGTGATTACTCAGTGGGTGGAATCAGAAGATGATGACAGGTGATCACTCAGTGGGTGGAATCAGAAGATGATGACAGGTGATCACTCAGTGGGTGGAATCAGAAGATGATGACAGGTGATCACTCAGTGGGTGGAATCAGAAGATGATGACAGGTGATCACTCAGTGGGTGGAATCAGAAGATGATGACAGGTGATCACTCAGTGGGTGGAATCAGAAGATGATGACAGGTGATCACTCAGTGGGTGGAATCAGAAGATGATGACAGGTGATCACTCAGTGGGTGGAATCAGAAGATGATGACAGGTGATCACTCAGTGGGTGGAATCAGAAGATGATGACAGGTGATCACTCAGTGGGTGGAATCAGGGACAAAAAAATATGGTAGTCAATAATGTCAGACCATATTCTTTGCAACATTTGTTTATTTCTTTACTGCACAGAGAAAATTGGGTGAAAATTGGATGTTCGTCAGTGGTAAGTGTACTCTCTAACCCATACTGTCAGTGGTAAGTGTACTCTCTAACCCATACCGTCAGTGGTAAGTGTACTCTCTAACCCATACCGTCAGTGGTAAGTGTACTCTCTAACCCATACCGTCAGTGGTAAGTGTACTCTCTAACCCATACCGTCAGTGGTAAGTGTACTCTCTAACCCATACCGTCAGTGGTAAGTGTACTCTCTAACCCATACTGTCAGTGGTAAGTGTACTCTCTAACCCATACCGTCAGTGGTAAGTGTACTCTCTAACCCATACCGTCAGTGGTAAGTGTACTCTCTAACCCATACCGTCAGTGGTAAGTGTACTCTCTAACCCATACCGTCAGTGGTAAGTGTACTCTCTAACCCATACCGTCAGTGGTAAGTGTACTCTCTAACCCATACTGTCAGTGGTAAGTGTACTCTCTAACCCATACTGTCAGTGGTAAGTGTACTCTCTAACCCATACCGTCAGTGGTAAGTGTACTCTCTAACCCATACTGTCAGTGGTAAGTGCACTCTCTAACCCATACCGTCAGTGGTAAGTGTACTCTCTAACCCATACCGTCAGTGGTAAGTGTACTCTCTAACCCATACTGTCAGTGGTAAGTGTACTCTCTAACCCATACCGTCAGTGGTAAGTGTACTCTCTAACCCATACCGTCAGTGGTAAGTGTACTCTCTACCCCATACTGTCAGTGGTAAGTGTACTCTCTAACCCATACTGTCAGTGGTATACTGTCAGTGGTAAGTGTACTCTCTAACCCATACCGTCTATTTTTGTCATGTTTCACAGTTACAGCTTACCGTGGCGCAATTAGTCCACACCAGGATAATAGTTCACAAGAACAATATTATACAAATATTTATTTCTTAGGAATCAATATTCTGCAGTTTACCAACTATGATATAGTATTTCTTAATCACACATTAACCGTTTAAACTACTATGTAAACAAAGACTGTGTGGCAACCACACGAGAAGAAATGAAACATGACCAAAAGTCACATTATAAGATTCAAGTCATATCCCTAAAATTCCCAATGCATACAAACTGGTCTAACACCTGCTTCTAAAGTGCTTCTTTCCAATTCATTATCTTCTTTATACTGTCAATAAAAAACTCTTTAGAATAAAAAATTAATGAATATTCCTCATAAACAGAGGATCAACATTGATTTTCTACATGGGTGAGAGACAAGGAAGAGCTTAAAGTGGCATTGAAGTTTTTTTCAGCTGTTTTATAGCGGTTATTTGGCTTTATACCTAATGCCAAAAAGTATATATTTTTCCCAATTTGAATGTAAAAATTCCTATTAAATCTGAAGAAAAAGTTTTGGGTCAATTTAGCCAAAAATGGACAATGTTAGAGGCTTTTCTCTCACAGGCAGTTTATATTTATAAAAAGCAATTGTTGATTTTATAATTGCTACGTCTACTTATATTCCTAACATTTTGCTGTAATTTCTAGGCTGTTTCCCAAATTCCTTAGTTTAAAACGAGCACAAATTCCCAATTTGAAGGGTATGGGTCATCTTCCCAAAATAGCCAAAATAAACCCTACCTCTAAGAAACGCACCTCTGACTATGATAAATATTGACGTACCTCAATGAGCCATGATATAAGATCTCTAAATGGTTCCAACACTGCCTCATCGTAAATCTTCTTCACTACCAACACACTCAATGGTTGTTTGTGCCAATTTAGTTTCTGACTACCAGGATCTGGTATGGTCCTGAAAGTATATACAGTAAAACCTCACCGAACGACCACCTCAATAATAAGACCACCTCAATAATAAGACCACCTCAATAATAAGACCACCTCAATAATAAGACCACCTCACCTAACGACCACCTCAATAATAAGACCACCTCAATAATAAGACCACCTCAATAATAAGACCACCTCACCTAACGACCACCTCAATAATAAGACCACCTCAATAATAAGACCACCTCACCTAACGACCACCTCAATAATAAGACCACCTCAATAATAAGACCACCTCAATAATAAGACCACCTCACCTAACGACCACCTCAATAATAAGACCACCTCAATAATAAGACCACCTCACCTAACGACCACCTCAATAATAAGACCACCTCAATAATAAGACCACCTCAAAAATAAGAACATCTCAATAATAAGACCACCTCATAATTGAGACCATTTTGACTGTTTGGCTCTTTATTCAACCTAAATATAAAGACCAACTCAATAATAAAAACAGTTTTCAAAGGTCCCCAAGGTGGTCTTATTATTGAGGTTTTACTGTACACATTGTTTCTTACACAATGACATGGTTCATACAGAACTTCAAGGACTTTTCAAGTACTTTTACCCATTTTCAAGGACTTAACGTTTTTTGGTAAAGAGAAGAAGAAATTCTGTGTATTTTCAATTTATCCCCCGAGATGACCATCATTGCAGCACTGATAAAATTACACAGCTTGAGAATTACTTTACTCGGCAGTAGGCCCTGTCAAGATAAGCTCTGTTGTTTTTTCATCATTGTTGGTATGTTTGTTATTATTTTTGTCCTTTTTTTTTGGACGTAAGAATTCAAGGGCAATTTGGCAAAACTTGTTAGTTTTTTTCAAAATTCAAGTACTTTTCAAGGAGTAGGCATCTAATTCCAGGACTTTTCGAGACCTGTGCGAACGTTGAATGAGTAGGGCTGTCAGTGAGACAATCAGTATCATTATATCAATGAATTGTGTCAGTGATCAATATACGATGCACACAAATATCAATAATTTGGCAGAAAAATACAGGAGAATAGGTACATTCTAAAATGGGCCAAAATAATGTAACATTGCTTTGTAGTTGGCTGCTTATTAAACAGTGCTATAGTTGATTGTGCATTCCAAATGTCAGCAATATAATATAATACTGTGAAGTTAAAAATATTAATTAATTACTTAAATATAAAATAACAAGTTGAACATTTAAATATGTAGGGCATACACACAACATACAGAAATATAGGAGTTGATAGTCTATTATAGAAATTCAAAAATGTTACTGATATAATTATCATCTATAGTTGTCTTTCGATATATCAATATTGTCAATGACATCCTTAAACTACAGATTGTTAGTGGTTTAGTGTGGTTTTATTAACCGCGAACGTATGAATATATTACCTGGACCATCATATTTCAAAATAGGTGTATTGAAATGTTCATGTTTGTCCGTAAGCTTGACGGAGAAAAAGCTGAGGTTGTGTTTGGATACAAAAATAAACCAAACAGCAGTTATAGCTTTACACACAAGAGCATTTCTTTACCTAAATTGACATGGATCAGTCCTGAAAGTTCATACACCTGTTCGCGGTCAATCTAACAGCAGTATCGGAATCAGTAGATCCAGTGTGTTTTCAGGAAATGTTTCGTAAACTACGGGACGCTTTTAGGGCCATGTTCATTTTAAAAAAAAATTTGTAACAATGAATGAATACATCTATCTTGTTTATTATATCATGCTATTTTTTTGTAATAATGAAATACAAAATGGAATATATCACTTAAGGACAAAAAAACAATGAAGGAGATAATGGTCATCAAATAGCCGGGCGTTAGTCACTGCTGCTTGTGAGCACTAACACCAATCACCCACAAGTCAGAGAATGTTGTATCTTTATAAGATGCCAAAGGGGGAATTTTGAACCAAACTTAGGGATCAATTTTTGACCTCAATTTTAAACAGTTATGGCAAATATTCAGTATTTTCTGACGAATGTCAAACTGAGAGAAAAATGGACAATCACATAGACAGAATGACTGACAAATCTTTCCAGATTTGCAACATACAGGACCATGTAATATGATCTCAGACCTTAAATAACCGACATGATTTTGGTGTCGAATACCTTAATTAGTCCCATATTGTATCCCAGTAACAAACTGTATCAGTTTCCGTGACTCAGCAGTATTCTGATAATCAAACCATATTATAACATTGTACAGACCCATTTAAGGTACTTTGTTATTATATTCGGTTTGTAAGTTTATATCTAACACCCGAAAGAATATCTAACACCCGAAAGACGAATCTAAGCAAATGTTGGAAATGCTACACTAATCAGTTGTATAACGTGTCACCATAGTTACAGATCTTCGGCCAAAATGACAAAATCTAAGCGAATAATGGCAACAGTAAACGTCTGTGGTGTTAAATTTGACACTTTGGTTTCACCTACAAGTTTAGCTACCACCCACTCTAGTGAATGCTTCAACTGGTTCTACTGAATACCCCAAACAAGATTTTTACAGTCAGTTTGCCCAGGGTAACATATACAAACTTTTGGAGCGTACACTTTCAGAAACTACACTAAACGTGACGTTAAACATTTCTGGGTATGCAAATACTCACAAAGACAACAAAAAGAACATTTTATTACACCTGATGACCTCGAACTATTGGTGTATCATGCATTTCATATGTCTAGATCCAACCAATGAGAGTACATCCTTACATCTAGATCCAACCAATGAGAGTACATCCTTACATCTAGATCCAACCAATGAGAGTACATCCTTACGTCTAGATCCAACCAATGAGAGTACATCCTTACATCTAGATCCAACCAATGAGAGTACATCCTTACGTCTAGATCCAACCAATGAGAGTACATCCTTACATCTAGATCCAACCAATGAGAGTACATCCTTACGTCTAGATCCAACCAATGAGAGTACATCCTTACGTCTAGATCCAACCAATGAGAGTACATCCTTACGTCTAGATCCAACCAATGAGAGTACATCCTTACGTCTAGATCCAACCAATGAGAGTACATCCTTACGTCTAGATCCAACCAATGAGAGTACATCCTTACGTCTAGATCCAACCAATGAGAGTACATCCTTACGTCTAGATCCAACCAATGAGAGTACATCCTTACGTCTAGATCCAACCAATGAGAGTACATCCTTACGTCTAGATCCAACCAATGAGAGTACATCCTTACATCTAGATCCAACCAATGAGAGTACATCCTTACATCTAGATCCAACCAATGAGAGTACATCCTTACGTCTAGATCCAACCAATGAGAGTACATCCTTACGTCTAGATACAACCAATGAGAGTACATCCTTACGTCTAGATCCAACCAATGAGAGTACATCCTTACGTCTAGATACAACCAATGAGAGTACATCCTTACGTCTAGATCCAACCAATGAGACTACATCCTGGTCAGCTCGCTGCTTTGATACAGTGAGTTTGCAAGGAAATTAATGACCACCTTCCAGCAAATCATTGTAAAACATTAAATAAATGAAAATATGAATATTTAACTTGCCTACCTAAACATTTATACCTCACAGCAATAACCATGTACTAATATCCCTCCAACGACCAACAATTATTAATACATATATGGTAATGTATACTATGAATTAGTATTTATCCATTCCAACTCCAAAATTCATTCAATACCTACTCCAGGTGGTAATTTTTACTTTCATCACAATATGTTTTTAGTATTTCAAGTATTCAACACTCCATTAAATACAAATTAAGCCAAAATTATATTTAATTATACATGAAGTCGAATGTTCACCATCCATACATGAAGGTAGATTCACTAACTTATCAGCAGGATTAAAATACTGACGCACTACGATAGTATGGCAGGTAGCTACCCACTGAATTATATAAATAATTGGTTTTGGCACTCGTGAGTTCAGCATAGTGACAATTAGATGAATGTAGTAAATTGTGGTATTTTCTTAACATTTATAGTACTGTTAGATTAACCGCAGAAAGGTGCATGAACTTTCAGGACCGATCCATGTCAACTTAAGTAAATGCACCTGTGCGTAAACTGAAGTACCGTAACTGTTTGGCTTACTTTTTTATCGAAAAATAATAATGTTTTGTATCTCCGTCAAAATCACAGAAAAACTCGATCTTTTCACCTATTTTAAAATGTAATGGACAAGGCTTCGATTTAAGTGTGAAGTCATGTATAATAAATTTCTAATATCAAAACATCATTTTATAGCCAATAAAAATTATTTAGAGCTATTTGATTAGTTAGTAAAAACTTAAGTATTTTCGTAAAAATCGGGGCCAGGTAATATATTAATGCATTAAAACAGCACTGTACATACTTGTGTGTAGGACTGTAGTAGGTAAACATACATTTGTATAAAACGGTTTGAGTTGGATTTAAAAATATGATCAGATCCATGTCCTAGAAATTGAACTATACAACTCAAAGTTTGTTGAGAGCAACATGTTCATGAACATGCTAAATACAGTCGGACCTCGTTTATTTGACAACCTTCTATACGTGTCGAATAATTAAACACGGTCCGACTGTAGAACTTTCATCATTATGGCTGCACAATGCCAACCTTTTTGATTTCAAGACAATTTACATTACAAGTAGTAAATATGAATGCATAAATTTGTGCTAATAATATTGCAGAAATATTTTCATAACGATGAATATGAGTAAACTATTTACATTTGAGTAAATGTGCATGTCTGTATTTTCACAAAATTTGCTTGATTACAAAATAGTCATTTCATTCGAAAGGTACCCAAAACACCCTAAGCCCAAAATAAAGCTAGAAGGGACAGCAGGGGTCATCCTCGCGTCCACTAGGCCCCCCGAAGGTTTCACGAAAGCGGAATTCACAAAGTCGGGATGTTTCGGCATGTCTTCGCGATGTTCTGGAACCCTTCCGCTTCATTCCTTAACACTTCTGGAAACCTTCTCAGCACTTCGGGGCCAAATCGGGATCGAAAAAACTTTAAGTTTTAAAATTTGGACGCCAAATATTTTATTCGGGGCGGCTTCGGGATCTTCGGCAAACCATCGACAACCATTCGGGACATTTTATACAATGGTAGCATGCAAAAATCTCATTTTCCCCCTAAAAAATCAATAATCAATATCATCAGAAACAATTTCTAGTTGAAATCAATTGAAATGATTACTTTTATCCACATAGAACTCAACAAACAAATATTCAGTCCATATATTTGCATACTGTTCATTCTGTAGGTGTTATGTGGATTATATTTTGTTAATTACCACACAAATACAAAGTTAATGTGAAACTTTGGTGACTTCAACCGTTTGTTTATCAAGTTAATCAATAAATAGAAAAGGAAAGAACTCCACCCTCTAAGAAAACAACAGAGCTGTAGAATGAGTCAATTACTGATATGTCTTCTTCAATTCATCAAGCAATACATGTATTGTATTTTTTGTCTTTTTTTAACCATTTGATGCTTTAAATAAGCAGTCAAATGATATGTATGTATAACACCAAACGTGTTTCACAAGTGTATTACAATAAAAGCATGTTATAAATATGTAATAACGAGTCCAGGTTATAAATGTGTAATAATAAATAAATTTGGAATAAAACAAAATTTTCGAGGGTTCAGTGCAAGACTATACTATCTTCTTTATAAATACATAGGAGTTAGTATAGTTTTGCGACGAACCCTCGAAATACATGTTATATAAATGTGTAATAATAAATAAATGTGTAATAAAACAAATACATGATATATAAATGTGTAATTATAAATACATGTTATAAATATTATAAACACTCCCCCCTCATAGAGTCATATCATCTCCAAACAAATGAGTGATGCAGTCGAGCAGAAAATGCAGCATACAAAGGCCACAGTCATCTCTAAAACTGTGCTTGGCATCGAATGTTCAGACAGAATTGTGGTGAAAGTTCAAACCAGTACTGAAGCAGTAACATGAAAACAGTATTTGTCGCTCAACCTGAAATTAGTGGATCTGAATACCACAGCCACACTATCAGACACCAGCCATGAATTCTACAGGAAGTGAACTTGGGATGGATTCAACATAGCGGAATGCTTCCATCACCAACCAGCAAGATCAACTGGTATACCAGTACATTGTGTATGGACACAAGTTTGAGGAAAGTACAATATGTTTGAATGTAAAACTTTCCTTCTATTTAGCGTAGAGATAGTTCCCACATCTACAATATTTACCTCCCTTGTTCTTAATGAAAGGCTAAACTGATAAGCACTTATGAGTAATTGCCAAATATGTGATAATTGAGAAAATACCAAGGCAATTTGCATGTGACAACCACTTTTTCTTCCACTTTCCGAGCCATCTCCTAACATGATCACAATGAATAAGTAATTTTTTATATATCTGATTATGTTATCTCATTTACATTATATTCCCTATATAAACTTTAAGGAAATTTGCCTATCAATATGGCCGACTATTCAGAACAAGGGAGGTAACTATTGTAACTGTAGGAATTATCTATACCAAGTATCATACAGTATTAAATTTTACCTCATGAGCATCTGACTTAAATATCGTAATCGCTGCTCACTCTGTGAAATAACTTTTGATCTTACACCGAAACACACAAATAGTCTCTATTACAAATTAGCTAGACATATGACACAACATAGTTACCATGTATAATGATCACGATTTTTTTACCAGTCAGTAAATGTAATATTCTAATATATGAATTAAACGTTTAATTCATATATTAGAATATTCCATTTTGGAAGCAGGTAAATGATTACATTTTTCAAACTAGAATAGTCGCTGTCACCTGTTTCAAAGACATATTATCGAGTTCTAAAGCTGAATATCACACAGCATCGAAGTCTTGTAGTAACAGTTGAAATGGATGACCGAAAGAACGGGAGTGTCAACGGACATACAACACATGCCTTGGCCGAGATGTAAACAATTCTATAGTATTTCTCCACCTAAAGCTATTTAACTAAATGCAACTGTAGTCTCAGAAAGAGGTAGGCCCTGCATTCAGTAATTAGTATTATATAATTATTATAATTCAGTATTAGGTCCGGGTGCGGAGGGAATTTATGCCAGGAGCTCATTTTTAACTTATCCAGAACACATGGGTAACTAAGTTATAATATATAACCATTCATATAATTCTTCTATGAATAAAGTTTATAAAGTTTTACTAGGAAGTAAGGAATATTTTGTTTAAAGCAGGCTTGTTTTATTGTTTATGTTTATATTACACATTACCGTGCAGGATTACAAGATTACATAATGTTTAACGTCAAGAAAACAGGATTTACCTAATCAGTAAATACGTACAAACTCTGAATGGGATCAAAATAATCTTTGTCATTTCTTTGTAAAGGATTTCAATAAATTCAGCACTTTATCAATATAAATAAGCGCTACATGTACCAAGACAAAACCTGTATTAGTGACGATAGTTATAACGTTGAGTATTTCCCAATCAAAAATTTGACATTACAAACTATGTGCTTTGTCCGAAGATGTTTTGGAGGCTTCATTGTGATTTATAGAATTCAATGAACTAGGAAATAAACTTTCATTGAATTCCTTGTCAGTGGTTGCTGAGAACTAGTCCAGACAAGAAAAGTGTAATGGACGGACGAAGCAGAGACTATATACCCCCACATTCGAGGAGCATAATAAATGAAAAGCCAACATTATAAATGCACACTGACATCAAAGGTCTCAAGATAGACATATTGTCAATCACCAATTAAAACCAAATAATATTTGCTTTTAATAAGATATTCATGACTTATGATCCAAGCAAAATTTGCTATAGGTAACTTCACTTTATTTACACAAACATTTACCAGTGAACATTTAAGAACAGACGGTATTTACTCTGCACTAAATATTAAATTTCAAATTGTTAATTGGGTAGAAAACTATAACAAGAGGACCATGATGGCCCTTTATGGCTCACCTGAGTACACCACCATTTTGACTGAATTAGGGCCTCCTAGAGATCATTCCTGTCAAGTTCAGTAAAATTCCACTCAGCATGTAGTTCATATTTCCCACTATATGCATTTAAGGAACTACCCCTCCCATATCAAAGCTCTAAGCCTTACGGTTTTGGACAAGAAGATTTTCAAAGTTTAAACTTAAGTCTAAATCTACTTAGAGCTGCTATGACCTACTTATGCAGCAGATCACAATGATTTATGCAACTCTGAATGAGGCCCACCTAACAAGCATTCCTGTAAAGTTTGGACAAAATCCATTCAGTTGTTTAGGACGAGATGACTTTTAAGGAAAATGTTGATGGACAACACACAAAACACAGGACAACAGACAGCCAATGATCCTAATAGCTCACCATGAGCACTTCATGCTCAGATGAGCTCAAAAAACAAAACATCTCATTAGTTCAATTCTGGAAAATGAAACAATTGGATTTTTTTATCCAAACATGTGGTTCAACTAAGTGGAGATGCCACTACTCCTTGGTAGCTGATACCTTAAACAAGTGAGTTGCCTTAATGGGCAGATAACGGTGACCCAGACAGATTTTGGGGACTGCTACTCATGCCTACATACGGGGGAATCCTGAGTCTTTGGAGATAAAATGGTTTAAGTAATCCATATGTATGTTATCCTTTTTCACTAATTAAAACAAATTTCAATAAATTTTCAGGACAAATTTATAATATTTCTCGACAAATTTAGCATTATGTCTCAATGAATAAAAGGAATTAATGTGGATAAGTATAACCAACAGATGTTATTATTTATTTTGTGATGTTTTTGTGAGGGGCATTTTAAGAGGAAATATAGGAGAAACTTATTTCAGACGGGGAGTGGTGCTGTACCCATAAACGGCATCAGAAGAGGCCTACTAAGTGCTCTGGATTGTATAATTTAGAAAAACATCCCCTTATGCTCATTTCTGTTTATTTACTGGTATATCAATTGCTAACTATCATAAATTGCCACATCCCACCACTGTGTATCATTTTTTAGCATGAAAGGCGAGATAAATCAGCAATTAATGACAATGGTTTTATGTAAAGAAGTATAAATTAAGAACAAAAGGGAGATCATTTGAAAATATCCAAGACAGAGTTAAGGTTCTTGTAATATGTTCTTCCTCATACTGCCTATCATCACTCCATCAAGTTTTTCTTTCAAACTTTTTCCTCCAGAGGTTTTAATATTATAGTCTGAACAAAAAATATAAAAAAAGCACAGAAGGGAGATAATTTAAAAATTTGAAACACAAGATCGAGTTATGGTTCTTGCACACTACACTGCCTCTCACTTCCAATGAACACAAAATCAAGTCTTAACATTATCATCTGGACTAAAAACAGGGATGATTCTTAGGTTATTTTCCCCACTTAACGCAGCCATATTAAGAAATGAATTGTTTACTTTTATGATTCCACTTGTGCACCTTTCAATACGTGTTCCAAGAAGTTTGATCATTTTCCCAATACAAGGGAAAGTTAAAGGTACATAGTCTTGATTTTTTCATCAAAATATGCTGAGTCACAAATACGAGGACATTGGTGGTAGATGCCTTCATACAGATGTACTCTACAACACTGTATTGTGCCTTCATACAGATGTACTCTACAACACTGTATTGTGCCTTCATACAGATGTACTCTACAACACTGTATTGTGCCTTCATACAGATGTACTCTACAACACTGTATTGTGCCTTCATACAGATGTACTCTACAACACTGTATTGTGCCTTCATACAGATGTACTCTACAACACTGTATCGTGCCTTCATACAGATGTACTCTACAACACTGTATTGTGCCTTCATACAGATGTACTCTACAACACTGTATTGTGCCTTCATACAGATGTACTCTACAACACTGTATCGTACCTTCATACAGATGTACTCTACAACACTGTATTGTGCCTTCATACAGATGTACTCTACAACACTGCATTGTGCCTTCATACAGATGTACTCTACAACACTGTATTGTGCCTTCATACAGATGTACTCTACAACACTGTATTGTGCCTTCATACAGATGTACTCTACAACACTGTATTGTGCCTTCATACAGATGTACTCTACAACACTGTATTGTGCCTTCATACAGATGACACCTAAAACACTGTATTGTGCCTTCATACAGATGTACTCTACAACACTGTATTGTGCCTTCATACAGATGTACTCTACAACACTGTATTGTGCCTTCATACAGATGTACTCTACAACACTGTATTGTGCCTTCATACAGATGTACTCTACAACACTGTATTGTGCCTTCATACAGATGTACTCTACAACACTGTATTGTGCCTTCATACAGATGTACTCTACAACACTGTATTGTGCCTTCATACAGATGTACTCTACAACACTGTATTGTGCCTTCATACAGATGTACTCTACAACACTGTATTGTGCCTTCATACATATGTACTCTACAACACTGTATTGTGCCTTCATACAGATGTACTCTACAACACTGTATCGTGCCTTCATACAGATGTACTCTACAACACTGCATTGTGCCTTCATACAGATGTACTCTACAACACTGTATTGTGCCTTCATACAGATGTACTCTACCACACTGCATTGTGCCTTCATACAGATGTACTCTACAACACTGCATTGTGCCTTCATACAGATGTACTCTACAACACTGCATTGTGCCTTCATACAGATGTACTCTACAACACTGTATCGTGCCTTCATACAGATGTACTCTACAACACTGCATTGTGCCTTCATACAGATGTACTCTACAACACTGCATTGTGCCTTCATACAGATGTACTCTACAACACTGCATTGTGCCTTCATACAGATGTACTCTACAACACTGTATCGTGCCTTCATACAGATGTACTCTACAACACTGCATTGTGCCTTCATACAGATGTACTCTACAACACTGCATTGTGCCTTCATACAGATGTACTCTACAACACTGTATCGTGCCTTCATACAGATGTACTCTACAACACTGTATCGTGCCTTCATACAGATGTACTCTACAACACTGTATTGTGCCTTCATACAGATGTACTCTACAACACTGTATTGTGCCTTCATACAGATGTACTCTACAACACTGTATTGTGCCTTCATACAGATGACACCTAAAACACTGTATCGTGCCTTCATACAGATGTAGTCTAAAACACTGTATCGTGCCTTCATACAGATGTACTCTACAACACTGCATTGTGCCTTCATACAGATGTACTCTAAAACACTGTATCGTGCCTTCATACAGATGTACTCTACAACACTGTATCGTGCCTTCATACAGATGTACTCTACAACACTGCATTGTGCCTTCATACAGATGTACTCTACAACACTGTATCGTGCCTTCATACAGATGTACTCTACAACACTGCATTGTGCCTTCATACAGATGTACTCTACAACACTGTATCGTGCCTTCATACAGATGTACTCTACAACACTGCATTGTGCCTTCATACAGATGTACTCTACAACACTGTATCGTGCCTTCATACAGATGTACTCTACAACACTGCATTGTGCCTTCATACAGATGTACTCTACAACACTGTATCGTGCCTTCATACAGATGTACTCTAAAACAGTGCATTGTCACTTAGCTCATGTTTCCAAAAACCACAAATGTTCTATCCTGACCTATGGGCCGTGTTATCACTAGTTTTGGAAATACCTATATGGGAGTCATGCATGTTTTGTAGTTCTCTGAAACTTTAAAAGTTATAATGCAATTAATTACAGTATGTCTGTATGAAGGTATAAACATGCCTCGTTTTTTTCAAAAAAATTACTTGGCATATTCTGATTAAAACAATAAGACTATCTACCTTTAAATCTTAAAATCAATATTGCAAAATACAAGTAAATAATAACTATAACTTCCTGTTAACCAAACAATGGCCTAGACTGTGCCCTCTGAAATTGTATTATCAATCAGACTTGTGTCTGTTTGGAATTTCAACATAACTATAAACAGAAGATATTACATGAACAATCATAAATTACAGAATTCAGTAAAAAAATAATTTCTGAAAATAAGAATAATAAATTCAGTAATTTATATGTTGACAAAGGGCAGTTTTTTTCTTTTTACCAATGCACCTACCCTAAATTTGGCTGTTTACAAAAAGCTGCATGATACATAGATTTATACTTCCGTATGAGCACCTTGCCAAGTCAGAGGATATACTTTGGTGGTTTGATTTTCCATGGAAAAAGAGCAAGCAACCCACAAGAGGGTACACAAATTCATCAGAGCAGGATCTGAGCAGGATCTGAACAGGATCTGAGCAAACATTTGGAGATGTAATTAGTATAAATGTTACGAATGAATTGGCAGAATTATCCACCGACACTCGGCTGTTGTCAAATTCTTATTGTTTTAAATATATTTTCCCCTCCTTATCTTCTCTTTTCAAAACAAAATCGGTTAATATAACAATATAAAGAGAGGCGTGCTTCTTAGAGGTAGGAAAAATAGAGTTCTACCTAGCGCTACGTAGGGAAAGTAGTGGTGCCGTTTCTTAGACGTAAGAAAAATTGCCCCTATCTTTCGATAGGTAGTGTGATCTGACAATGCTAGCTTTGCTTAACAAAATGGCAACCATGCGGAACAGTGTCGTCTGGTCTGGTGGGCAAAAGTTTGTAGCTAGCGAAGTGATAAAGCGGTTTTTTTGAAAGCTACCTTTTCTACATAGGCTTACTTTTCTTGCTTTCTTCCCCTACCTCAAAAAAACGCACCTCTGACCTCTGACATAAAAAATATACCAATTATGCTTATTTCTATGGATACTGTTATCTTAAGGCGATCGACTACACTGTCACAATTTCATTGTTCTAACCTGCTACGTTTACCAAGTCAAGTGAGATATCTGAAGGGTATCAAGATTGAAACACTAGGTGTACAACTTTCGTATTTTGTATAAATGTATTTACAACCCATATTGGGAATTGAATGATTGCCTAAAAATACAGATCATTTGCGATAATTCAAATGCTCAACGAACTGACGAAAATATTTGAAATTTCGCATCTTCCGAATTTGTGGATCTTTGATGTCATAATAATTACATTTGTCATTAAAATTACCATTAACATTATGTAATAAAGATCAAATAAGACATTAATTCCGATGATATAGTTTACTTTCATTATTTTCCAATATGTGTCAAACTGCATGGTTAACACAGAGCTACCGACTGATTGATACACGTCAGATCTATTGATAGACAGTAATTGAATATTAATATAACCTACCTAATAGAAAGACAAGATTTTCTTCCTGTTTCAATTACAATCTGACTAATGTTTTCCATACAAATAAATGACAAGCCTTTAACACTGCTGTTTGGTTTTGCGCTGTTGAAGTTTAAAGCATTTTTGTCCAGTGTTTCTTCAACCACGATACCATCGCTAAAATGGCAAGTTATGTCACTGCACAAAAGTTTACAATCCAGTTTCATATTCATATTTGCACTTTTTCAACTTTCAATACAACAAATAAACTGATGTATGCATTTTTGCAACTTTCAATTTACCAAAAAAACTGGATTCATTTTTTCAACTATCAATTCACCAAATAAACTGTATTCATTTTTTCACCAAATAAATACATTTTAAAGAACATTGTATATTAAGTTCATACAAAAATACTAACACAAAACTGCATCAAAATATAAATGCTTTGTTTGACCAAGTTGTGCCAGTACAACAAAACCAATAATGCATGAAAAATATTAAAGATTCATAAAATGAACCAGTATAAACTTGCTTTATTCACATATTCAAAACATCACTCAATCAAGCGTCAAGGACAAACAACATATTTTTTTAGATTAAAAATATCTAAAAATCATTCAAAAAGTCAAAATAGATCTTCCATGTTCACTGAACTAATGAACAATTTTAGAGATGATTTAACATTATACAGTAACTTAACCAAATCATCAAGATTTACCTCATATTTTAATGTTATCTTATCACACAATACTGCTTCCGTCTTCTACTTCACCAGCAACCAAACTTACCAGCTGTTTAACTAGTGACAGATTGTTTTCCAAATAAGTTTGAACATTTACATATCATTTTACGGTGTGTGAAATTTAGATACATTAGAAGAAAAACGTTTGACACATGATCCTACATATCATACCACTGTATCATCAAAATACACTTCACTAACATTGCACAAATTTATGTTTTGATACAAAAGCCAATGATGTAAAATTTATTTATATCGAATATATCTCCATTAAATTGTTAAATAAAAGTAGAGAGTTTGCTATACATGTTTGACCACTTGATGCGTCCGGTAAACTTTTTTCTGCCTATGGCAAAAACTGTCCAACCGTGTGGTAAAACTTTATTCCATCTCGTAAAAAAATGGAAACTTTACCATAAGCAAATATGCTTTATTCTGCTCATAATGTGCCTACTTAAACTTAATTCCGTAAGGTAAAAATTGGAAACTTTACCATGAGCAAATAAGGAAATATTTTTTGGATTTGTGAAGGCTGGCCC
Source organism: Mactromeris polynyma (assembly GCA_032209605.1). NCBI lineage: Eukaryota > Metazoa > Mollusca > Bivalvia > Venerida > Mactridae > Mactromeris > Mactromeris polynyma. Next base: position 3,525,183 of record JASFXZ010000036.1, read on the forward strand.
GAAAAAATAAAATGGCCAAAACTGCAGAAAGATATTAAATGAAGGCTTTTGGCGTTATTGTAAGCCTATCTACCAGAACACAATATACACCAAAATGCATCTCTGACGATCTAGCTACATTTTTTTTCAAATTTCTAAAACAAGGCCTACACATCAATTTCAGCTAAGCTACGCCACCGACAGGTTCAACTGTAGTTTTCTGTATGATGAACCACCATTTGTATCAAATTCTAATTATACCTTTCATATCATACATAGAGGGTCGTTGCAAAACTGCTGAAAATGCTTTTTCACCCAAGCAGAGTTACAACACTTTTGCGTCAAAACCTCGACAATTATAAAGATGTAACGTAAAAAATTGCGACATGGATGATAATTTCGACATGTATAATTTACAAGACAATGTCCTGTTCAATGGATGTAAGATCCGGCATGTTAAACACAACATGCACCACATAAAACACCATGTAATAAATGACAGAAACAACATTGTCATACATACTGTATAACAGATGACTGAACAACACATCAAATCTATAAATTATAATAATATCAGCCAACTGCAGCATGTGTCTAGCATTTTATGATTTGCTTAATGAAATATCTCATAATGGAGCAATCTCGGTTTTTTCCCCTTATTAAGTTGGGTACAGAAAAGGGACTCAGTCCCAATCGAAAATAATAAGTTTTTCCCTAATCAAAACCTGAGAAATTCCCAAATTCGGGAAGGGCTTAAAATGGGAATTGAACATTGACTATTGATGGGTTTTAGGTTGGACCTCTGAAAAAGTATTATCAAGTTATCATGGAAAATACTTCAATTAGTTGTTTCAATAAAAAGTCAGTATTTTGTTCAGTATATGTTACCTGAACTTTTTCCCAATTAAGACAGTTGCCACACTAATTTTCCCAATTGCACCAGACCCGCACACATTCTAAACCATAAAGGGGAAAAAGGGCCGAGCATAAAATCAAGCACAATCTCCTACACAGTGGTCTCCCTTTACAAAGTACAGAGACCGCTTTGATCACAAACATTTTAACAATATTCTGTTATTTCGGATTTTTATAGTTAGTTGGTATATTTATATTGCAACAAATTAACAACTGAGTTTACCAGGAGTAAGGGACATTTTATTCAAATATCCATCATCATGTGACATTCGTGATGGCAGTGATTAAATTTCCAAAAGGGGACATAAGCACTGTGAGGAGTTTTGAGGTCTTCTGTCATCATTTGTTGAAATGTTTCAATATGTGTCAACATTGTGGGATGAAAAAATAAAACGTTGCCCCTCATGGCAAGTTGCTCAGCCAAACCACTAGCCCAAAATCATTTGTATTCGCCTGAACATATAACGCAAATTCATAAAGAGCAGAAAGTGACAAGTATGTATCTAAACAATTTGTTAAAATAATTTTTTCTCCATTTCCTAGAAAAGTAGAATCACTAACATTTAAGCACTCACCCGGTTGGACTCACACTCATTTATTTTTGCGAGCCCGATATGAAAGTTACTAGCCCTGGGCTTTGAACCAGTGGGACCACATGACCCACAAGCATCCGATTAGCCCATTTCAGCAAATTGGCACTTTTCATTACCTAAACACCTTTGTGGTGATTTCTTACACTCAATATCACCTCAGTGCTTGCATCTAGCAAGCGTCTTGGCAATACATACTCACAATGGCTAATGAAAAAAGGTCACAGCCAAAGATTAACTGTTGGGACCCCAAAAAATTAATCAGGGAATTCAAATTTGCAAATGTGGGAGTTCCAGGACCCTTTTTGACAAGTCTAAGGGAAACCCCTGACCCTGCATGTCCATACTGAAATATCCAGGATACAACATCGTAGTACGACACATTTCCCTATAAAGTTTTCTTGCTCAAACTTATCATGCATTAAATTGTTTTCTGTGTTCAAAATCTAGCGCTGTAACTTTGTTCTCGCAAATTATATACGACATCTTATATAACCCAAGTGAACTAGAAAGTTTTGTAACCGCAGAATGTATTGTTTGCAAGATATGGTTAATATAAATCTGAAGTGTTCCAACGTGCTATTTTACTTTAGACAAGGGACACAACTCTACTCATACAGTCTAAATAATATTCATACAAAGCTTTATTACTCTAGGTCATACACTTGTTATATACAATACAAACTTCCAGTGTCCCAACAGGCAACTTTTACAAACTCAAGGGCCATAACTCTTCACTTACTGACTGAAGTTTAAAAACAACTGTGCACAATATCATGTAATGACTAATACTCTGATATATAAGGTCACAAAATATTTAGGCATGTGCCACGAGAAACCCAACATGAGTAATACTAAGTGGAATTCACAAATACATACATGCAGAGCCTACAGACATTTTTCTGTCCATTATGGGAAGAAGACCCGAGATAAATTGGGAACATTTGCGTCGTAAAATTTGCTAATTTGGGAAAACTTTAATCGCTTCAACTCCAATTTTGGGAACTTTCATAGTTAAAAGAACAGGCTTTTCATATCTAAATGTTATACATGTATAAACAAACATTCTAATCTACATTTCTTATATCAACTGTCAAAAAGACACTCACAAAATGTCCACAAACATTTATGACACAAGGGACAATAATGGCCAGAGTTATTCAAAGAACCTCAAGATATACCAGGTCGCTCCAGTAGAATTTTTTTTTGTAGGTACTTCTGATTGGGATTTTTTTCTGATTGGGAAAACCCCCATATATTTGGCTTTGGGAATGGGTCAGATAGTCTGACCCGTGGGAACTATAGAAAAAGGCCTGGCCTAACTTAGGCCACAATTAAAAGTGTTTGTTTGCCGTCTACCTATATACCACACAAAAATGCTGCACTCCAAATAATTTCATTGGTACCTTGTATGCATTTACTTCGTCCAAATCAAGAGAAATATAGCTAACCATTCAGTAGTAAAAAGTATTAATTAAAACTACTTTAACTAGATGAGTCCATAGGACATGGATGCCCCGCCCCCGCTATGGGCATGGATGCCCCGTCCCCGCTATGGACATGGATGCCCCGCCCCCGCTATGGGCATGGATGCCCCGCCCCCGCTATGGACATGGATGCCCCGCCCCCGCTATGGGCATGGATGCCCCGCCCCCGCTATGGACATGGATGCCCCGCCCCCGCTATGGACATGGATGCCCCGCCCCCGCTATGGGCATGGATGCCCCGCCCCCGCTATGGACATCGATGCCCAATGTACTTGCATGAACTTTTAGCGAGAGCAATGATGATCGATTTCACTACCATATGGCCTTTAATAAACGCCCCCGTCCAAAAAAATGTAACCCCCTGAGGGTTTTACAGTAAATGTATTCTGTAATAATGCATATTCATAGAAGTTTTAACTAAATGAAGTATATTTTTCATGTTTGTAAACAAAATGAACAAATCATGAGCATAATACATGTATATCTTTTAAAGCAATCTACTTACAGAACACAACTGGAACTGTCTAACAGACTTCCTTTTGGACCAAATTTACAATTTGGACTTACACCATACAATGATCTGGCTCGTCTGAAATAAAAACAATACATTTATATTAGTGCACACTGCTCATCTTTCATTTAATTTGATCAGATATGAACAAAGACAAGCACTAGAGACAGAATTTTGGAACTTGACTTCTGATCCATCAATAGCGAAATGCATAAAAACTAACTTCTATGTTTCCAACGCGATTCATAACAGTGAAGACAGTAAATAAATAACTTTGATAGAAACACAACAGTCATAAAAAACAGCCAGTGTTGTGTTTTGGTCAACTCATACCTTAATATTTGGTCAATTTTATATAACTTTAATCTGTATACTAATGCATATGTTTTAGTGCTTTTTTCAGATATCATTTAGGATTGACATCAGTTTTTGTGAATATTTTACCAGAGGAAGTCTAGGAAAATGATAATCATCAATACATGCCTGATGGTTGTATACTTCATCGTTATGAAGATCGTTTGTTCCAAGAAATGTGTACATCAAATTAATATAAAAACAGATATTAATTAGCATAATGATATTAATAGATTGTATATCTAGTCAAACTAAAAATTTGTCAGATTGAAGTAAGTTTGTTCCGAAAATTTGTAATTAAAAGTTGTTGTAGAAATATATATGTTAATTAGTATGACAAACTGTTACTAATTATGTGGACGCAAGAATTGTTATTCATGAGTAGTTTGTTTAGTCATAATGAAGTTTGTTTGTTCCAGAAATATGTAGATGTACGTTGTTATCGAATTATATGTAAAATTAACATAATTATGTTCATGTTAGTGAAAACATATTAATAGTGTTGATTGATCTCACTTAATGACTGATTATCGACTCATAATTAGTTTAAATATGAAAGAAGATGTATTATAATGTATGACAAACTGTTACTAATTACCTGGACGCAAACATTTGCCGCTTGCCTTACAATGTGGCGGCATGTCTTGATCAATTTGATTGTTTTCATCAATTGTTTGTTCTATAGAATAATTAAAATAAGATTCTTAGAACCAATGATAATCCAGTCCGCCTTATATATATGTAACATTTTTGCACTAATATTTTTTTCTGCAGCGGATCCGTGGTCCAGTGGTAATGCGCTGGACTTGTAATCCAGGGATTGCTGGTTTGATTCCCTGCTCAATCACTGACCGTACTAACAGTCTTTCGGACAAGACTTTAAAAACCGAGGTCCCGTGTATGATGCTTTACATCGAGCACGTAAAAGAACTACAGGTGCTTCTGGTACTGGGGCATCTCCTGTATCATGCACTATCCTCCAAAAAATCTAATATGACTAACATTCTTCTGGAGGCGTCGCCCATATGGGAAACCGGTGGCGATGATAAATAAACGCAAATACAAAACAAAACTAATATTTTATTAGAACATTTTTATGTGATTTTAAAATAATTAGTGCTACGCTGGATACTATTTATTGTATTGTTTTAATGACCATTATTGTGGTGGATGTTATTTTTTTTAGTGAATTTGTGTTAAGGTAATAAATTGGATATTGAATATTTTGTGTCTGTGTTACTGGGTAGGCAAGCATAGTGACATACAATTCCAACTTATTATTAAATGTATTATAAAAATAACAACTATACATATGTTATTAATTCATATTCAATATCAAATATAACAGGTAGCATTTACAAAGCCAGTATTTTGAGTGTTATATTGCAAAATCTAGATAAACATATTTTCATACATATTTAATCATAATTTAGTCATAAAATGATTTTTTTCCTTTCTTGTCGCTTCCGGACGCTTCTTGTCGCTAATTAGGGAGACCCAACTACGGTACGAGTTGACTACAAAAATGGTTTGAGTTGAACGACGATTCAACATTGGTGGCAGTGGTGGGATTTCTCACCAAACATCCTCTGCCAATAAATCGCTACCCAGGTGTTAACTTTTTTGAGTTGCGCATTAATTAGTCCGACTTAGAAAAGGGTTGAATCGGGTATTAGACTTGAGACTGGAAGGTGTAATTGGCTTAAGACGGTTATGTCAACCTATTAGCATTGTTATTCGTGCTTTTGGGGTTTTCTGGAGCTCGTCGTCTGTTGTGGTTAAACTGCAGTATGCGCATGCGCCATCAGTGCTAAGCCTGGTGTGCGGTTTTCCAAGGGTTGCTTGTTGTTCAAATTCCCAGTCATGTTTGGTTGAATCTGTACATAGTAATGGGATACTGAAATCGTATCCACTTGAAAATTAAACATTGTAGCATATGGTAGCTATGCACTTGCCAAGGAACAGCGCAGGTATTGTGTCACGAGGAAGGAACTCACTCACTCACTCACTCGGCTGGCAGTAGTAAGGTTTACTAGGCAGTTCGGACACTATTTGCTGGCTAGACCGTTCACGGTACGGACGGACCACTCAAGTCTGAGGTGGTTGATAGGGTTCTGGGAACCACAGGGTCAACTGGTGAGATGGCTGGAGGAGCTGTCTTGGTATATCATGGTGTTGTCTGTTGATGCACCGTGCAGATCGTGAGCATGGAAATGTCCATGTGATGTCATGTTCGCTGGCTGAAGTGGGGCATCGTATGGCATTCCATGTGGGAACACGACTGGTACAGTTACCTTGTGGTGGGCTTGTTAACAGTAAGCAGGCTAATGATAGCTGGCCTTCTTTGTTGATTAGACGACGCAGTGCCATTGGCAATGGTGACCTGGTTGTGTGCTCTGTGGATGTCCACAATAGTCGCACCAGTGTACCTGGGAATGCCTGGGGCATGGGTACGACTGTCTAGGGTGTACAGATAGAACCACATTGGTCAACGAGGACAACAGTGGCAAGCCTGTCCTTGCTGCAGCGGTCCCCGGCTCAGATAACCGACCGGAATCAATAGTCTAGCAGAGGAAGTTATCTTCTCGGCTGTCCGAGATTCCACCAGTCTTGGGGGAGCTAAGCCCTCATGCGGTGGGAGCATTCCAGGAAGTTGTTGAGCTTATTCCATGGGACATGCCTGAAGGCGACCATGGGACGGAGGTTACTAGTGTTAATCTGGTGATAACCCAGAGAGGCGCTAGGAACCAGTCTGATGCAGTAATTGTGCTAAGCCTATTACACTTGGATCGCCGAGTTCATTGCCTTCTGATGTTCAACCAGTCGCAATCTTCCGCGCATGACAAACCTAGCCAACCGAAAGTGATGGCGGGGCCAACCGTTCAATCAGGTACCAATTGCGGGGCCTCTGGTTTCAGCACGACATTGTGCAGTTGGGGGTTCTCAGTGGCGGAACTTGTTGCGGCCCAGAGTCAGGATGAGGAATTGCCGTTTGTACTGGGCTGGTTACGGGATGGGACGGTTCCGAATTCGTCCGTTCTGTTCCGAGCTGACCCGGCAGCCAAGTCACATTGGCTGAGGAACAGTTTCTCCTTATTGATAGTGTTATGTATCAGCATGACCCAAAGCGAGATGACAGCTGCTTGAGCTGTCAGATGAGGACTGGAAATGACTTCCCGAGGTATCCGGAATCGTTTGACAGTCACTATCATCTGGACTGCACCATGCAGGATTGGGGGATGTCGAGTCCGTCAGATGTGCAATCTGAACACCCTTGAGACTAATGAAGTCCGCCTTGTGGGAGTAGTAGGGTTTTTTTGTGACCCGAGACCTTTCCCACATCGGAGAGACTCCAGGTATGGTTGGGTGGGTTGCATCCCTGGTCGCAGTTGTGCCGGATCAACCCTGGGAGGATGTCCTCCGGCTAGCATTGGTCATTGCTAGTAGGCTGTACCTTGACAGCAACCGCCAATCTCAATGGGCAGCCAGGATACCGAGTAGGCCAGAGGGCCAACTCAGGCATGTCATTGATGTCAATGCGGGGTACAGCGGCTTTAACTGCCACTGTGTGTTGGGCTAGGTAGCCATTGCGTGGATCTGCCGCAATACCAGTATCTGGTTCATACCCAGGAAATTTTCATGACGGAAGCTGTATTCGGTGCGCCCTGGTATTGTTCGTTGGGTTCGAAAAACGAGGCTGCAACAATGGGTGCACAGCAGAAGACAGCCATGAAGGATCGTGTTTAATCTGTACATAGAAAAATGCAACAAGCATCCTAGAAGCCAGGGCGAGTCTTTGCCCAATTCCTAATGAATTGTAAGATTCAACAGGGGTGGCCGTCTAACCCCACACTACTACACTCCAAAGCAGTGTTTTATAACAAATGCTATTTACCTTGACCTACTAATTTTTTCTTTGCGTTGAGGGACATCAAATGAACTGACACGTTCTCTCGTCTCTTTGATTTTGAAGTCAACTCGTTTCCCACCCTCTAAGCATGGTTCGCTTGTTGTTTGCTGGAAACCAGAACCATTTTCGTTGCTTTTCTTTTCGTTCATTTTCTATCTTCATGCAGAAAAATATGTATTCGGGATTGCAAATGGTGAATCAGAGACCAGAATACAGAACGTATTTACTTTAGGATTCCTTTCGGTTTGTGAATAAATCGTCTCAGCGATAAACAGGAAGGTGTATCGAATGACTAGTCAGTGTTACGAAGACGCTTTAAAAGACAGCGGTTACTTCCCTTTAATCCACATTGTACGCCAGGGGAGATAAGCTGTTGCAGGCGTTTGTCGGTTTGAGATCCGTGAGCCGTGTTATTAGCCCATTTCATCCAGAGGGCGCTTTATTATTTTGTAAACAAAATTTCAATCAACAGGTTGTCATTCCCAATTAGACGTTGTTGTTAATTCCTACTCAGCCATGGTAGCACATGAAATATTTCACGCTGCCGAAAGTGGTAACATTGACTTTCTGAAACAGTTTGATTTAAAGTCATTCAATGACTCTGTCTGTGATGAACAGGGACGTAACTGTTTGCATTATGCTTCAAGACGGGGCGGGGTCCACTTGTTAAAATACTTAGTTGAGGAGAGACAGTTTAAAGGAAATAAAAGATCAAATGTTGGTAAGTATTGGAAATTGAATCACTTTAGCATGTACGAGCTGTCAGAGTAGCATTTTATGAACTTCAATGGCACGTTAAAAACCGAATAAATTTATAGGAAGTGCCCTAGTCCTACATATAATGATATATTGTAACTCCAAGCATTTGTGTTCTTCACGTTTTACCTTCATTTTTATGCCCCCACTCTGAAAAGGGGGGGGGGCATATAGATTTGCCCGTGTCCAACCGTCCTTCCGTCCGTCACAAAATTTTGTGTCACTCATATCTCTAAAACAATATGAGCCGGAGTCATTAAACTTTACAGGAATGTTCACCAGCATGTGCAGTTGTGCATCTGGGGTTTCATGTTTGGCTGTGCCCAGTAATTGCAAAGTTATGGCCCTTGACTTAGTTAAAATATAGCCTACTGAGTATGCAATATTGTGTCGCACATATTTCCAAAAGTATATGAGCCAGAGTCATTAAACTTTGCAGGAATGTTCACCATGGAGCATGTGTAGTTGTGCACCTGGGTTTTCATGTTTGGCTGTGCCCAGTAAGTGCAAGGTTATGACCCTTGACTTAGTTAAAATAAAATATAGCCTACAGAGTATGCAATATTGTGTCGCACATATCTCCAAAAGTATATGAGCCAGAGTGTTAAGACTTTACAGAAATGTTCACATGCCTGTGTTATATTGCACCTGGGGATTCATAATTCGATGAGCCCAGTAAGTGCAAAGTTATGGCCCTTGATTTATTGAAAATTAGCAAAGAGCGTGCAATTTTGTGTCGCGCATATCTCCAACAGTATATAAGCTACACTCACCAAACTGTACAAGAATGTTCACCAACCTGTATAGTTGTGCACCTGGGGTTTCGTGTTTGCCTGTGTCCAGTAAGTGCAAAGTTATGGCCGTTGACTTATCACCACAATCAGTATAGTTGTTCACTTGGTAATTTTGATATCCATTCACAAACTATGAGCAGAATAATAGCATTTGCTTTTGTGACAAAGGCTGCAAGTGGGGGCATCTGTGTCTCCTATGGATGCATTCTAGTTGATTTTATTTTACGTTTTCTGTCAAATGTGGAGTCATATGGGATATCTTCATTTTCCCGTGGCACTTTTTATATAGGGGCCAATTCAAATGTGGTCGGGACGAGTTTATGCATATAAAATCAAATATTTCACCAATAAAACGTATGACACAGTATAAATCATCAATTATGGTACAGTTGCAACAAAAAAACATGAATAAAACACTCCCCTTGATAATGCAAATTGAGTTTAAATCCAATGGGTAGTGGAGTAAACATCTCTACATAGTGATGGGCATACATGTTGTTTACATTATGAGAATTGCCATTTTTGGCGTTTTTCGTTGGTGTTGTGCTGTCTTGTCATGTTGCTGTCTTGTCATGTTGCTGTCATGTTCCTGTCTTATCATGTTCCTGTCATGTCATGTCACTTTGTCATGTTGCAGTCTTGCCATGTTGCTGTCTTGTCATGTTGGAGTCATGTCATGTTGCAGTCTTGCCATGTTGCTGTCTTGTCATGTTGGAGTCATGTCATGTTGTAGTCATGTCATGTTGCAGTCTTGTCATGTCTCAATCTTGTCATGTTGTAGTCTTGTCATGTTGCAGTCTTGTCATGTATCAATCTTGTCATGTTGCAGTCTTGTCATGTTGCAGTCTTGTCATGTCTCAATCTTGTCATGTTGCAGTCGGGTCATGTTGCAGTTGTGTCATGTTGCAGTTGTGTCATCTCGATGTCATGTAACATTATGGTACATTGCATTTTCATGTTGTCACATTGCGCTCGCAGTGTAAACATATATTCATAATGTGACTAGTCTTCTCTTAAAGGTAAATACTCAGTTATATGAGGTGCCATTAGAAAGGGTGACATTGTGAATGTCATTGTGATTCAGTGTAGCATGGACATTTTGGTCATGGCCTTATGATAATCACCATTGCTTGGTGCATTGTTATGATGTTGTGTTGCATTGCTGCATGTCTGACATTCATATGACAATGTCACATCACAACGTCATACTTCATAGTGCTATATGACAAAAGACAATTCAGTGTAACAAAGTGAAGATCACAACAAAACATTGTTGGCAATGACATATGACATACATGGTAATGCTGCATGACATTGTAAGATATGACATTACGGCGATAATGTCGTGGGTCTGTTGAGTTGTACTTGTCAAGTGTCGTGCATATTGTTATTCCTGTTGTATTTGAATTTTGATGCAGAAAAAATTAAATGACTGCTAACTGGCTTAATCATTTAATTTTATTTACCATTATACTACATTTGTATATATATAATATAACAACCAGAATGCATGTTGTTATATACAATATAGGGGCAACAGCAGCTCATGATGCCGCAGCTGCAGGTAACCTTGAAGCATTGAAATGGTTGTTACAGTATGGTGGATGTAACCCGGAGGACCAGGACGGGACAGGAGCTACCATTCTACATCTGTCTTGCAGGTTAGTTATCATTCTGTTCATATGATGTCTTCACGGTCATCAGAAACTCCTAGTTTGGAGTTCAGTACAACTACTTTTGTTCTCTATTTATAACCGTATTATAAGGAAGGACTCCTTATGTTCCAGGATCCTTTATCAGACCCCCCTATTTTGGAATTCAAGTGGGAACCTTGAGTACTGGTATTCTAAATATGAATTATTTTCTATGTAGAATTTTCACGAAAATGTTTCTCCTGTGATTAAAAAAATATGTCAAACCCGATTAAAAGTTACTTTGTATTCCTGAATTCTGCAGGTTTCAGCATACCAGTATCACAGAATGGTTGCTTGATACTGAGAAAGTCGATGTATCACAGAAAACAGCCAGCGGTGGTTTACCACTTCATTTTGCTGTTGTTGGTGGAGATTATGATGCTGTCAAACTGCTCATTGAAGAAGATCCTTCGTAAGTTTGATTTTTAGCTCTATGTTAACTTGTAACATTTTAGTACACCCTGTTACCCCTGCTATTTCCAAAGAGCAACATTTCGACACTTAGGATTCCGACTGATGGATAAAATTTTATCTGAATTATAGGTATTTTAGCTATACAATGGAAAAGTATGGTCGAAAATTATCAAAATGAGGCTTGAGATTCAGCCCCTAGTGGAACCCCTGTTTATACATTTTCTATCAATCTCCTACACAGTCTATTTTCCTTTGACTTTCAATGATATTTGAAATAAATAATAAAGTAAGCTTTATGTTTCGAAATCATCTTTCTCATGATATAATGGTTATGTATTGTCAGGCTGAATTACTGTAAAATCACAAAATTTTGAGAGAGATTAATTTTTGGTATTTGTGCCTGATTGTTATCATCACAAAAATAAATGACAACATCTGAAAGTAGAAACATATGAATGTTTAACCTCGCGAAACAACCTGATAACTTCAATTCACGAAATATTGGCCTCACGAAAATATCTGATTCTTCAGTTTACGACGATGATGCTTGAATATCAGACAGAGATTTCCTGTGTTTCCTGGTGCTGGAAAACTCTTATCTTACAGCCCTGTGAGTCTCGTTCTAATGACATCACATAATCACGTCAGTAACTCAGTTACATCGTATAATAACTTTTTCACTCCCAGTGATTTTTTTGGAAAATACTTTACTGCCTGTGCCTTTTAAATTGGGAAAATAGGCGCGATAAATCCCAAATTTAGGAAAATAAGGTTATGGTTATTTTGCTTATAAAAATAACTTTTCAGCTGCGGCTGGTGTTTGTAATATATATGAGGTGATGTAAGAGCAAATATTCTTTTTATAAAAGGTTAAATACAAAAAAATGACTTAATAAAAAGAAATTCAGTCATAGGGGGAAATGAACAAAGAATAAGGAAAAAATTAAGATTTTTTGGGAAAAATTGACACTTTCTGATAAGTGGAAACAGCCTATATTCGGCAGTAAAATTAAAAAAAGGAAATCACTGACTCCAAGCACAATCTCGTCTCTCATTGAATGGGCACGTGATAATATGTTTATTACTCTTTACCATAGCCGTTGACAACTTATTGATTTGTACGAATACTCACAAGTGTCAGGTATAATTATATTGTTGCACTATACTGTCAAGTCTTGATTTGTCATGTTCAGGACTGTAAATCTACAGTTAAGTAACGGTGCTACACCAACGTACCTGGCAGCACAAGAAGGACATCTAGAAATACTGCGAGCTTTGATACAAGATCACAGAGGCAATGTAAGAATAAAATCATACGATGGAATGTCGTGTGTGCACGCAGCGGCTCAATGCGGTCACCTTGACTGTGTCAGATTTCTGGTAAGTTACGTTTTACAGTCGGACCTCATTCATTTGATTTCATCAGGTCTGAAATTTTATTTTGAATGAGACATAGTTTCGAATTGCCCATTTCTATTCTATGCGACTAAAAAGATACATCACAACCTGATCTTTATATCGGATGATACAATGTACTCGGATAAAAGGTTGTTGAATAAACGAGGTCCCACTGTATATAATGGACTGCAAAAACAGACTTTCTTTTGAGAATACATAATTTCAAACGACACTTGGACAAATCTACATAATTATATGATTGACTCTTTTACTTGTTCTACCTCCTCATAAGAGACCAAGTTAATATTAGACATATTTTGATAAAATGCTAACTGGACAAATAACACAAAGTGAACAAATGAATTTGAAAATATTGTACCCAGACAACTGTGGCATTCTATGCAATTTCATCAGACAATGATTGATGGGTGTATATTACAAACACCTTGTTATATTGGTGTAAGTTATTGTTCTATTGAATTATCCTGTTTCTTTAAATCATGTTTTATATGCCTTCAAATTGTTGTTAATCCCATTGCCTTTATTTCTGACCTTTGGGTCACATGACACCGTCTGGTCACATGACGCAGTCTGGTTACATGATGCAGTCAGGTCACATGACGCAGTCTGGTCACATGATGCAATCTGGTCACATGATGTAGTCTGGTCACATGATTCAGTCTAGTCATATGACACAATCTGGTCACATGACACAGTCTGGTCACACAATGCAGTCTGGTTACATGACACAATCTGGTTACATGACACAGACTGGTCACATGACACAATCTGGTCACATGACACAGTCTGGTTACATGATGTAGACTGGTCACATGACACAATCAGGTCAAATGACATAAAGAGAGCACTGTAGACTGTAAATGTTATGTTTTTGATGTTACAGGTAGATGAGGAAAAATGCAATGTAAATGAGAGAGACTTTGATGGTGCTACATCCCTACATTTTGCTGCTAGTCAAGGACATCATATTGTCATTGATTGGTTGATGAAAATTGGTAAAGCCGCAGTCACTCTCGATAACCTTGGTGGGAGTCCATTACATAATGCAGCAGAACGGAATCATATCGAGGTATTGGAATGTTATGAAGACAATTAAAAATTTCAATACTATAATTATTTAATATATATGTGGGGAATTCATTTAATATTTCATGTTCTAGAAAGGAGATGTATTGTAAACACATGGTTTGTCTGTATGTTCTTTTGTTTGTCCGAAACACTTTCTGTGTGAGTTATAACTTTTCAACAGTTCAATGGATTCCAATGAAACTTTGTACTTATGTTAAGTATGATGAGAAAGTGTGTCACGACAAGAGTCAGGTCTGTACCTTCTAGGTCAAGGTCACAGACAAGTTTACTCCACTTCAGGGGTATTTGACACTTACTACATGTAGTGACATCGCGTGTATAAAGTTGCCTGTTTAAGTGAGCCTCTGACTGACCTTGAAGCCTGCATACTTAGTCTAACGATAGAAGTATCAATGTCACATTGAAAAATACAACAAGGACAAAATTACATTTTGCAAAGAGATTAAATATGTTTTAAATTCTTAGTCAAATTTACCATCTTATGTTGTACTTCAGTGTGTGAAAGTTTTGATCGGAAATGGATGTAGTATAGAAATCACAGATAACAACGGTTTGACAGCGGCAGAACTTGCACGTCAATGTTACCATGACAACTGTGCTAACATAATCCAGACGTTTCAACCAAATGGACAGGTAACTTTATGCTGTATTTCTCGATACCTGCTCACTTTTTCATCAAATGTAATTTCATTGTAATTCTAATTGTAAACTTGTCTGCAAATATTTTATACAGTCAGACAATGAGTGGTTAGTTCACCTAATGTTCACATGTGTTTGTAGTTTTACTTGTTATCTGTCTGTCCATCCACATTATCTTCAAATTACTTTTTCTCCAGAACTACTGGAAGGAACGTTTAACAAGCGTCCTCTAGTGGTAAGGATTTAAAATTGGCCAACTGATGGCTCTGACCCTGTATGTATAATATTCACTACTTAAAATTCCTAACTAGACACTACCTTTTTTAGAAAAGAAATAAATTCTCAACAACAATAATGTTAGGGTCTGTTTAGAAAATTTGGGTACATATACTTGTATGTACGTGTGTGTGAGTGAGTGAGTGCAAGTATGTGTGTATGCCTGCATGTTTGTATGTTTGTGTGTGTGTGAGTGCGAGTATGTGTGTATGCCTGCATGTTGGTATGTATGTGTGTGTGTAATATGTATAAATAAAAGAAATATGTTCGAGTATGTATGATATTTTTGGTGTGATATGTTTAATTCTACAACTGCTATTTCATTTCACAGCTGTCTAATAGATGACAACTTGAGGTAAACTCAAACAATTACAAGTGTAATCTAGTTGACTATGTTATATAACTATTATTACTAGTACGCATGTTACTGACACTCCGTGGTGGGGGATGTTAACCTGGGTCTTCATATTTATATGCATGCTTCATGGATATGTGCCGATATATACTCATATATTTGCTATGAGAAACGTATGGACCTGAGTTCTTGAATCTGAATATACAGACCAGTCTAAAATCTCAAGCATCCGATTGGTTCATTCTAAGCTCAGTCATAAAATCAACAAATGGTTCGACAGCACTCTGCGACTGGTCTCCAGTCTCAATTCTTTGGGCCATGGACAAATGACCATTTTACTCAATGTTGTTTTGTTGTTTGGAAAACATTATGTGATGTTATCCATTTCGTCTAATGTCAAGGTCAAGGACGTTATTGTCATGTTAAATCCGACTTCAACCATTTTACAGTTAGGTTTATGTAGCACAGTATTGCACTCAAGTTTGTATTTTGTTTCTAAGCACCGTGCATTTCTTATATTCCATAAATGACCTCCTAAGCCATACATGTGAACTCTCCTGATTTCCACTGGAGGCTCCCAGATTTGATAGGCAACTTGCCCTATCCTGGCTGGAAGTTGCGATATCCCGATTTTCAAAGTAAACATTATAATTGTTTTATTGGGGTATTGTTTTGTTCATTCCTGACTGGTTTCCTAGAATTACATGTCAAACTGATAACCAGATACAGTAAAATCAGGTAAAATAGTAAAATTGTAAATACCACATTTTCTTGGTTACATAGATGCTCTCTACCATAGAATTAAGCACTTGGTGACACTGATCAAGACACGACACGACCCTCACTTGTTATGTTGTTTATTGCAGTTTCTCACATTTCTATTTTATTCCGACGTGACAATTGGCAATACAATTGTTAATTGGCGTCATTTTTATATGGATGACTCTCAGGTCAGAAGTTAGTTCACAGAATATTACCATTAGCAGCTTTACTTTTATATGGTTTATAGACATATTGACTAAATTTCAGCCAAGGAAACAATCCCTTGCTTCGAGACTCAATCTCCTGCTTTGCCTTCAGAAAAGGTTCACATGTATGCCTAAATGAACTTCCAAGGGGTCAAACTTTGTGTCATATTTTGTATACTGGCACTATGAAAAGTATCTCACCGCTTTCCTATTATGGCACACTCGGCACACAGTATAACACTGATACTCGTCAACAATTTTTTTGACATCCACTATTAACATTACATTAATATTTGACTTTCTGCCACTAGGTGGCAGTGCTGTTTTCACTGTGTAAACATCAACACGCATCTTTTATGATACCACCTCACTGCTGCGGGTTACACTTCCAACGAGGATATTAGCGCCACTGTCTGATTTCCAACCTCTTCTTTAAGTGACGTCATTTCCAGAAATCGTCACATGTGACGTCACCATGTACTGACAGTAAGCAATATTTGCCCCATATGGCACCATATGGCAATATGAAAACGAATTGATCATAATTATGGAGTAAATATGGATTCCTGTTTGCAAATAGTGACTTTACATGTTGCGTTTTCTTGAAAAGTTGTCACTTACTTCAGAAGTGGTTGTAAATCTCATAGCAACGCTCATATAGAATGTGTAAGCGAGGAAGCCATCCAGCTAGCTCACAGAAGGTAGGTGGTCCTTCTGGTGTCTTCCTCCGTCCTCATAGAGTGAAAGTTCACCACGTGACCTGGGCTATTTATGTGACTGAACACACCATTGTAAACAATTATATTATGCTGGTTGTTAAAATAAACAAGAAATATCTTGAAAAAAGTTGGTAGGCGCAATTTGAAGGTTAAGATTTGTTGTGCAACATAAAAATTGCTGAGATGTTAGGATTGCTGGTCTGTCCAGATCCAAAATGGATTTCAGTAAATTCACCGAAAGAAGGTAACATACCCCTTCTCGAAAGGTTAACCAATCCGCGTCAAGGTTACAAACATTGTTCAGCTGAAGAGAAGTTGGTTTAGTGGTTAACGTAAGATTTGATTGGTTTACACAGCCATGTTAGTATGGCTGCACCAAAAAATGTATATATTATCAGTGGACAACACCCTCATCAAAATTGCTACAGCAATCAGTTACTGCACATGACCACCTGTTATATTCACTGATAAAACCACCTCTGGATTCTGATAAAAGTTGGTCCTAGTTTTGAGGTGGTCTGTATATTGAGTTGAAATAATAACTGATTTGTTGTTGGTCTGTGTATGACAGGTACCGGTATGGTTCATATCCATGTGTCAGCATCAATGCTTTTATTGTTGATTAATCTAGTTCCTTCTCAATTTGTGTCATAACATATGTTCGTACTTACCCTAATTGCCAGTTATAGATTCATATCTTCTCTCTCTGACTTGTAATACATTCTGTGCTTGTATTAATATGCCACTTAAGAAGTGAGCACATATAAATATTTATGTCAATAACAATTGATCTGTTGCATTATGGAAATAAGTGCATTATGGGTAGGGATCCCTTTGAAAATAAGTGCATTATGGGTAGGGACCCCTTTGAAAATAAGTGCATTATGGGTTATTCCAGGTCGTCATATTTCAAAATGTTCAATTCTTATTTACACACTTTTGGCATGTTTTATTGCATGCAACGTATGGAAAACAGTATTTGTATAAATGTATGTTATGTTTTTAATTTGATGCTGGAATGTTATATAATTCAATTGTATAT
Source organism: Mactromeris polynyma (assembly GCA_032209605.1). NCBI lineage: Eukaryota > Metazoa > Mollusca > Bivalvia > Venerida > Mactridae > Mactromeris > Mactromeris polynyma. Next base: position 3,543,094 of record JASFXZ010000036.1, read on the forward strand.
AAACACCCTGTAGCAGTGTGAGGTATGACATCAATGTGACATCCTCAATATTATCCACTTTGTATTAGTGCTATTTTTTTTATGTGTCAACCTCAGTGTTTAATTACATTATATTAGTGCTAGGTTTAGCATCAATTTTGTGTCACCTCATTGTATGACCACTCTGGATTGGCCCTAGGTATGACATCTATGTACCGGTATATACACTGTATTAGTGCTAGGTTTGACTGTCATGTGTCAATCTCGATGTTTAAACACATTGTATTAGTTTGAGGTTTGACATCAGTGTCGTGTCACCTTAATGTATGATCACTCTGTATTAGTGCTAGGTTTTACATCAATCTTGTGTCAATCTCAATGTATGATCATACTGTATTAATGCTAGGTATGACAGCCATGTGTAAACCTTTATAAACACTATGTATACATCTTAGTGCTAGGTATGACATTATGTCAAGCTCTGCACATATATTCTGTATTAGGTTTGACATCATGTCAACCTCTGCACATATATTCTGTATTAGGTTTGACATTATGTCAACCTCTGCACATATATTCTGTATTAGGTTTGACATCATGTCAACCTCTGCACATATATTCTGTATTAGGTATGACATTATGTCAACCTCTGCACATATATTCTGTATTAGGTTTGACATTATGTCAACCTCTGCACATATATTCTGTATTAGGTCTGACATTATGTCAACCTCTGCACATATATTCTGTATTAGGTTTGACATCATGTCAACCTCTGCACATATATTCTGTATTAGGTTTGACATTATTCCAAGATAAAATTTCAAAACAACAACTGGCAAAGGTATCATCATTTAATTTTATAATTGAATATCTTTAGATGACATGACATAAGTTAATTCATTTAAATATATAACACATATTGTATGATATAGACTTGCCTCGTAGTGAGTAGCTAACAAATTAAATTAAAGTGGCAAAAACGGCCATGTTGGCTTGTACTCCAACGGGTAACAGCTGTTGGAGGTGAAACGCCTCACGCAAGGAAGCAACCGAGGGCATATAAGATTGATGTATCAAACAATTTCAAATAATTTCAAATATTTACTGTAACCCTAAACAGAGTACCTACTGAGTACTTAATTATCCGGTACGTTGCCTGTACCACGTAATACGAGACCGAGTACACTCCGAGTACTCATATGAACCGGGTACACTCCGAGTACCCATATAAACCGGGTACACTCCGAGTACCCATATAAACCGGGTACACTCCGAGTACCCATATAAACCGGGTACACTCCAAGTACCCATATAGACCGGGTACACTCCGAGTACCCATATAAACCGGGTACACTCCGAGTACCCATATAAACCGGGTACACTCCGAATACCCATATAAACCGGGTACACTCCGAGTACCCATATAAACCGAGTATGCGCCAGATACTCTTAAAAGCCAGGAACCATATAAAGAACCAGGTCTACAGTAAGTATGTACTTTAGCCAAATGTGCCTTATCTAAACATATGAGCCCTTTTAAGAAATGCCTAATCACTGAGTCAACGCTCTGGACAAGTCTTAAACGCTCATAAAAAACTACAGTCAAGTGACTGAATTTGGTAACCACAGGGTCCTCAGTCTCGACGGGTAACAGCTGCAAAGACCGAGAGAAAACCCCGTGGAAATGCAAAATATATGTTTCTGTATTAAGTAACTGTTAATAAAAATAGTACATTAGCCCTCGATTACATCCAAACAATAGAATTTTCCACCAACATGACATTATAAATATATAATAAATGATGAATAATAATATGAATAATAAAGAAGTATATGTTGAGGCAAGACCATATCTTAATAGTAGTTAGTGTTTGTTGACGATTCGCTCGCCATGATTATGACACGGCTTTGGTCACTGGCAAAATGTCTGGTATCACATCCTGTACAATACAAATCCTTGAATAAACATACTACATAACACATCACACCGGGTAGAGGCTTTATGTATTTCCCGTCAGTCGCCGTTGAATGTGTTTCACAACGCGAAGCTTATATCTTCCTGAAGAAAACTATTTACTTAATTAGCACTTATACCACTATTGCACTACAACACGGAATCAACATCGCTCCCGTACGTACAAATCACCTGCGCTCGACGAGTTCCTCTGAATGAATTACGTGAATATTGGGTACTATCTGATGCCGTTTCCGTCCTCGTTGTTACCATATTGCACAATCTGATGTGATATCGTGTATAGCTTACTTTCCAGTGCCAACGCCAATGTGACCATGTCTCTGTTCTGACCATCATACATTTGGTAATGTGACTGACTCAATTCCAAACTGTAATAGTAAAACACTGATCGGCAGATTTATGAATCATAAGCACATTTATAAGAGTATCGGCTAACTGCCGAAAACAACAAATACAAAAACAAAATAAAAATAACAAGATTATTAACATTGAGGATTTACAACAATGCCTAGTAATAACTAAAAGGGTGCGGTAGGGTGGGTTTAATGGTCGTCGTAAGCTGACCAACAAGCAAGTGAACCGGCGTGGCAGTCATGTGACGGTCCCGCTCCGTGGACTACGTTTCACGCGAGACTTACCATGGAAACGATATAGTGTCGCCGGGTCGCGATAGACGCGTTGTGTATATATAACACCCGGCGAGCACGTGCAATTTAACTATAATAAATTAGATTAATGCATAGATGAATTAATCTTTATTATTCCAAGATAAAATTTCAAAACAACAACTGGCAAAGGTATCATCATTTAATTTTATAATTGAATATCTTTAGATGACATGACATAAGTTAATTCATTTAAATATATAACACATATTGTATGATATAGACTTGCCTCGTAGTGAGTAGCTAACAAATTAAATTAAAGTGGCAAAAACGGCCATGTTGGCTTGTACTCCAACGGGTAACAGCTGTTGGAGGTGAAACGCCTCACGCAAGGAAGCAACCGAGGGCATATAAGATTGATGTATCAAACAATTTCAAATAATTTCAAATATTTACTGTAACCCTAAACAGAGTACCTACTGAGTACTTAATTATCCGGTACGTTGCCTGTACCACGTAATACGAGACCGAGTACACTCCGAGTACTCATATGAACCGGGTACACTCCGAGTACCCATATAAACCGGGTACACTCCGAGTACCCATATAAACCGGGTACACTCCGAGTACCCATATAAACCGGGTACACTCCAAGTACCCATATAGACCGGGTACACTCCGAGTACCCATATAAACCGGGTACACTCCGAGTACCCATATAAACCGGGTACACTCCGAATACCCATATAAACCGGGTACACTCCGAGTACCCATATAAACCGAGTATGCGCCAGATACTCTTAAAAGCCAGGAACCATATAAAGAACCAGGTCTACAGTAAGTATGTACTTTAGCCAAATGTGCCTTATCTAAACATATGAGCCCTTTTAAGAAATGCCTAATCACTGAGTCAACGCTCTGGACAAGTCTTAAACGCTCATAAAAAACTACAGTCAAGTGACTGAATTTGGTAACCACAGGGTCCTCAGTCTCGACGGGTAACAGCTGCAAAGACCGAGAGAAAACCCCGTGGAAATGCAAAATATATGTTTCTGTATTAAGTAACTGTTAATAAAAATAGAGATATGCCCTCGATTGCATCCAAGCAATAGAATTTTCCGCCACGAAATAAAAAATATAACAACTATAACGTCTTATTTTAATTTAAATTCCTATTTTTTATTTTCCGCCAAAATTCTCAAAAAAGATTACTCAAAATTCCCTCACGAATGCTATCAATGTAAAATTCCAGACCGACGTCTGATAAATGAACGCCGTCATTTCGATAGAAGCCGGGTGTAGTAGCGTCGATATCGACCGTAATGTGTGTTTTAGAATGTTTTCGCCCCATCTGATTAACGCGTTTACGTTTTTTCTCTATTGCTTTTACGTTACCGGCTTGTTCTCCCCAGGTAACTCTAGGGAGAATGTCGACCCATATAATTAAAACTTCTGGGAATGCTTGATTTATGTAGGAAATTGCGTCTATGATTATTTTAAAAATGCACTTTAACGAATGTTTCGTGAGGTCGTTGCCGCCTAGGTTGAGAAGAATGGCTTTAGGACATGTCCTGAATAGGGCGGGAATTTGTAGTGAGGTAATAAGATTGTCTAGGCTCATACCCCGCTTGCACCACCAAGCCATGGATAGGTTGTCTGGTAGTTTCAAGTTCGGCATTCCTCTGGCGGCGGCACGTACCCCAGCCCAATATGGTATAGAATCACCAATAAGCCATACGTCTGTAAAGACATGATAGAGAAAGAAAAACACACTAAATTCCGATATCCCTAAAGTCATACCGACAATTCACTATGGGGCATATCTACAGATATATATACTTAAATGAAGCACTTATTAACGAGACTGGATTTTAACTTATAAAACGAGATGAAAACAATATTACAGTTATATCTCGCAATGGGACCACCCTTACTTAGGACCCTTATAAAATGGTATCGCTCTTGTGTTGGTCCGGACATTAAGGTACAATTAGTAATTACCTATTGACCATGAACCTGACAGATTTGATCTTAGTTTTGGGTTGGTTTTACTATTGAGGTGGTCCCTAAGATGAGGTTTTACTAAAATTATGTGCTATAATAGGAAAGCGTGGCTTCGATTGAACCTATATCCTTATGTATGTGTTATAAGCCGATGAGTGCCACCTTCCTAGTTTCATAATTGCTGAGTCAGGCAGTCCTTTTAAGGCTAATTGCGTGGCCCTACCTATACGAAAACTATGAGTTTTAACGTTTGAGCGATTAAATTGCGAACGGTCGATACATTTTCTCAACACTGCTGAAAATTGATATCTGGTGGCTACTGACCCGTTACTATGGGTGAACAGAGGACCGGTTTGAAACGGCTTCGAAGAAAGATATTTCTGTAACGAATGCACAGGACAAATGGATTCATCTCGTTCACATGGCAACTTTAATAATACCGGATTACCGCGTTGGTTTGTTTTAGATCTACCCATGGAAATTAAAGCACGTTTGTTTGGTAAATCTAGAGTTACCTCTCTTGATTGTATCATGTTAGCTTGGCCTTTAGTTAAGACAAGTTCTCCCACGCGAAAGAGGCCAAAGTATGCCAGACAGAACATAGCCTTAAATAGTTGCGTTTCGTAAACATCGTGACAAATCGTGGGTAAAAGCTTACATATTTCTTTTAACATGTCAATAGTGATCGGGGCTCTAGTATCAAATGTGCGGCGTGATCTATGACAGCCCTCCAATAGCTTTTTTACAATAAAAGCCTGAGAGAGATCGGTCCAATTGTTAAGTTTATGTACAAATGACAGACCAGAAACATAAGTGGTTATCGTTCTAGCTGACAAGGCCTTTTCAAAACAATACGTAATAAACAAAACCACCTCGTTCAGCGGAATCGGCCAGTTATTTGGTAAGTTGTACACACTCCTAAATGATTGAAACTTGTTCTTCGCTGTATTATATGTCAAAGCAGTATTTTCCGCTATTCCTGCACTGGCCAGGTATTTAGATCGACTTCGAAGATGTTCCAAAGAAAGTTCGGTACTACTGCTGGGTTTAGATCCGCCTCCGGAGCTAGTGTTCTGAACCTTTCGAACTGAAAACGAGACAATGCGTCGCTTATTTTATTTTTTGAACCACTGATGTGTGAGGCTTTTACCCAGCAATTATATTGTAAACACTGCAATGTGAATACCCTCATTAGCTTCATAACCGCGGGTGATTTAGATGTCATGGTATTTAGTATATGGACTACTGCTTGATTATCGCAGTGAAAGCGAATTTTCTTGTTTATCAATTCGTTACCCCATATAAACGTGGCCACTACGATTGGGAACAGTTCGAGCACTGTTATATCGTTCGTAAAACCCCTTTCATGCCATACGTCCGGCCATTTCGCGTTACACCAGTGCCCCCTGAACCAAATACCAAAACCTATAGCCCCCGCGCTATCTGTATGAAATTGCTCGTCGTCGTTAGACACCCAAAAGCGGTCGTGAAAGACTGAGATACCATTATGTCCCCTGAAGAGACGTAGCCACATACAGAGATCTGATTTCATTTCCTTATTAACGCGCACGTGGTGATTTTTACGTTTAACACCACACGTTGCATCTATAAGGCGCCTGCAAAATGGTCTACCTATAGGTATAGCTCGGCAACAGAAATTCAAAGACCCAATAAGTGACTGTATGTCCTTTAACTGTATTTTTTGTTTCGACTGAACGTTTTCAATTTTTTGAATCACTTCTGCTATTTTCTCGAGCGGTATCCGAACCTCCATTTTAATCGAATCGAGTTCTAGACCTAGAAAGACAATAACTTGAGTCGGACCTATGGTTTTATCTTGCGCTAGCGGAACTCCCAGAGTGTCCATAATTGATTTAAATAACACCAGCAACTCTTTACAAGACGTGTAAGTAGTTTCGCCTCCTAAAAAATCGTCTAAATAATGTATTAGGTGGCCCGATTTCATTTTGGATTTAACACAAAACTCAAGGAAGGTTGAAAACTTTTCAAATAAGCTAGGGGATATACTGCAACCAAACGGAAGAGCTTTGTCGAAGTAATATTTATCTTCAACCATAAAACCTAGCAGTTCGAAGTCCCGCTGATTAATTGGTAACAAACGGAACGCATTTTTAATATCCGATTTAAACAAATAACAACCTTTTCCCAGGTCCTGGATGATATTAATTGCTTCGTCAAATTCTGTGTATCTGACAGAACATAATTTTGGGTCAATGAAATCGTTAATCGATAACTTCTCAGGGTAAGAAAGATGATGAATCAGTCTAAATTCCCCGGGTGTTTTCTTTGGAACCACGCCAATCGGCGATATTTGGATGTTTTCGAACGGACTAAAGGTAAACGGGCCAGCCACGCGACCCGTGTCAATTTCTTTTCGCACTTGTTGTATGACGATCTCGGGGAATTGTCTAGCCGAGATCAAATTCTTTGAAAAGCGTGCCACCCGAGGACCAGTGTAATTTATCCTAAAGCCGTGTGTAAAGCCTTCTAACAGTATTTGTGTGTCACTGGACTTATAATCGGACAACCATAGTTTTAAAGATTGAATATTAATAGGTGAAGGAGCTAACTTAGACAAATTTTGCAAGCTCGGCGTTGTGTTATTATTTACTATATGAACCCCGTTGTCCACGGCCATTGTTATGTCCACGGCCCCTGAAGGGGCGGGGGCCTCGAAAGGGGTTTCCGGTAAAACCCTGTTGAGCATTATGAACCTCATTGTATGATTGAGTTTGACCGTAGCCGTAATTTCTATGAGTACCTTGTTGAGCCCTTGGAAGACCGGATTGAATACCCTTAGGGCAGTTCAATATATTATGACTACCACCGCAATGAATGCAAATATGGTGGTACCTACAATTCCGCCAGATACACGAACCTTTATTGAAAGCTACGCATGCGTTCGGGGTCTTCCCCGACTCGCCACCAAATTGTTTAGACCTATAATTATCTGGCAGCGAGGACAGGCATCTGGACCATAAGCCTTGGTTAATAACTGCCCACGACGAAGGAGTGGTGGCCTGGCGAAGGCGAAACTGCTGGTCGTATATTTTCCAAAATTGACCAACCTGGCGGGATGCGCACTCACGGATAACATAAATATAATGCAACATTTCGTGTATCTTAGCGGGGTGATTAGTCAAATAAATAGACATATAAACGATAAACGCGTCCGTCCATCGTTCGATCGTTCCGATATCATCTTTGCATACCGTGGGACGGACAGCAATCGTACCGTCGGTGTTAAGCTTTAACGTACTACCGGAATATAACTCGGCTAGTTCCACCGCACCCTTTATCAACAATGATAGATTAATGTACTCGCCTTTCCAAATTTTTTGTTTTAGAGTCGGCGGTACATGGATAGTTATGTCATCTTCAGCGATGCGTGTCAGCTCCTGACCTTCATATGATATATTCTCACAATTTTGTACATGATTAGACATATTGACATAATTTTGCCTTAGATGCATGCTTGTAGCATTATTTGATGGCGACTCTTCTTCGCAATAGTCCTGGGCCTGGGGCGGAGCATTGCCGGCGTTACTCGACCGACTTGTATGATTACCATGACTATTATTGTCGCTAGGAATAATCTCTATATTATCATTATTAGTCTGGTCTTGTTCTGCGTGAACCTGCGCTTCACAAATAATTTCATCAAAGTCAATAACGTTAATGTTTTTATTACCTCTTCCAGGTTCCGTCCCGTCATCAAGCGCCGGTCTAGTCCTTTTTTTCCTAGCGGCAGCCGTTCTAGTCTGTGGCCCCGAGGCCTCTGCAACACGCCTTCTCTTCGTACCTTTTCCTCTACCCGGCATAATAAATTATCTAAATCTGTGTTGAAAACAATTTTTAATGGTCGTCGTAAGCTGACCAACAAGCAAGTGAACCGGCGTGGCAGTCATGTGACGGTCCCGCTCCGTGGACTACGTTTCACGCGAGACTTACCATGGAAACGATATAGTGTCGCCGGGTCGCGATAGACGCGTTGTGTATATATAACACCCGGCGAGCACGTGCAATTTAACTATAATAAATTAGATTAATGCATAGATGAATTAATCTTTATTATGTCAACCTCTGCACATATATTCTGTATTAGGTTTGACATTATGTCAACATCTGCACATATATTCTGTATTAGGTTTGACATTATGTCAACCTCTGCATATGTATTGTGTATTAGGTTTGACATTATGTCAACCTCTGCCCATATATTCTGTATTAGGTTTGACATTATGTCAACCTCTGCACATATATTCTGTATTAGGTTTGACATTATGTCAACCTCTGCACATATATTCTGTATTAGGTTTGACATTATGTCAACCTCTGCATATGTATTCTGTATTAGGTTTGACATTATGTCAACCTCTGCATATATATTCTGTATTAGGTTTGACATTATGTCAACCGCTGCACATATATTCTGTATTAGGTTTGACATTATGTCAACCTCTGCACATATATTCTGTATTAGGTTTGACATTATGTCAACCTCTGCATATGTATTCTGTATTAGGTTTGACATTATGTCAACCTCTGCATATGTATTCTGTATTAGGTTTGACATTATGTCAACCTCTGCACATATATTCTGTATTAGGTTTGACATTATGTCAACCTCTGCACATATATTCTGTATTAGGTTTGACATTATGTCAACCTCTGCATATATATTCTGTATTAGGTTTGACATTAATGTTTAACCATATATTAGTGCGAGGGTTGACCTCTGTGTCTTGTCAACCTCTATGTGTTCATACCATGTACAATTGCTAGGTTTTGCTTCATCATGTCAACCAAAACTTTGTTTGGATTTCACTCATTATAAATTGAATACAAATATACTAAACTCCATTAAAAGGCAACTATTTCCCTCAGCCTTCATTTTGTTCCATGTGTTAAATGTGTTTTATTGTGATGGTTCATAATGTTTGCCAATGACTGATAAGCAATGCATGTTAACCTGGCATGAATGGTGTTAATTAATTGCTTCATTAATATGTTTGCATGATATGCATGGACTTGGAAAACACAATTAACACTTATAAAAAACTTGCATTTACATATGAATCAGTAATAAGATGGATTTAATCAACATTAACGTTCTGTTTTCTATCCACAAAAAGTGGTATTTAAAGAAAATAACAGTCCCTTGGTTTAGATTATTTCACATAAAAGTAAAGTACAGTCGATTTGTGAAAGGCTTCAAAAAAGATGGAAATGTAAAGTAAATTGTGTTAAAGTTAACAAACCTGTAGTTTTATGTCAAAGTTGATTGAGAATAGGAATTGAAAATTAAGATATTTGAAATATCATTCATGAAAGAAATACCATTGGATGGAGTAGTTTGGCTTTGTTCAATGACATATTTGTAAACAAACAGACAACAGTAGTAAAAATAGAAGTCTCCTTTCCACGGACCATATAGACTAAGAATGAGTACTGGTGCATGAAGTGTAAACACACAACTATGGATGTAAATGAACTGAATAGTTTATGCCCATGTCAACACAGAACAAACAATGAATTCATTCAATATTCAAAGATCCATACTGAGATCAGTAATTCAGAGACTTTTTCCTTAGAAGGTATTCAATTAACGAATACATTTTAAAATAACGGTTAATAAGAATTTAGTTGCAATGCACTGAAGCATATTATGATTAATATTTTTATAGTTTGGTGCAAGACCCAAGCAACTCAGTATTGGATTTACAACAGTGTTACACCAAACTCTTGATAGTAAAATAACTATATGTACGTTTCCACAAAAAAACCTGTATAAGTGACATTGGTTATGACGTCGAATATTTCCCAATGAAATTATGACATCTAAAAATTATGCGCTTTCTTAGACGCATCTTTGGTGGCTTAATTTTGATCTATAGAATTTAATGAACATGAAAATGTTGATACGTGTTATGAATTTTTTTTGTTTACATTTGAAAAACAGAAGATTTTTAAGAATTGATGTAAATATTTGACACATCGCTTTTGCATTTTCTTCTTAATACTTGAATTGCTGTAATAAGAAAAATAGACATCGATTTTAATATTTTTGGTATCAAATAAACTAGAAAAAAGTATCAGTTAGAAAATGTCAAAACCTGAAAATGGATTGTTTGGTCACTAATACATGTTTTGTTGTGGAACAGCTCAAATATTTGAATACAATAATAGACATCATTTATCTTACCTAGTTTTTATCTCTGTTTTATATTACAGTTTGTTATTGACGAGGACGTGGCTTATTTACACTCGGTGCAAAGCCCAAGAGTAAATCCTACTCAAATTTCTGGATATCATTCTAATGTTATTTCACGCTATCTTCATAATGGAGGTAAAAATGATTTTATCACCAATGGTAACAATGTTAATGGTAACTATGGCAACCACAATGTGATTCAGGATCATCCAGCACATGTCTTACACACAGGAAGTCCTGTGATGTCAAGGTCACCAGTCAGGGCACTATCTCCTGTTTATATCCCAGGTGAGTGAACATATACAGTCAACTCTCGTTATAATGACCATGTGTGTTCCCAGGATGTATGGTATTTTATTGATTATGTAAAATATATAGTATCAACGAGGCAATGTGAAGATTTGTTCCCCCGTATGTGTATCGTTAAATGGAAAATTTCATTTCAAAGAATGTCCGTGAAATTTCACAATCCTAGAATGTGGAGTGAGTACTGGTTGGTAGACCAGGAAGCAGTCATAAATCATGGGAACAAATACGGTCATTATATCGGAAGTTGACAGTATATTTTTGTTATCATTCTCAGAGTGATAAATATAAGTTGTGATAACTGGTAAACTGTGAAATGTATAAATTTGACCTAGTGACAATAACAAGATGCTACTAATGTGGGAATGGGGGTGGAAAACATTTTATGCTTATCATACATGTGAACCATTTTAGAAGGCAAATTGGGAGATTGCTCCCAGAAAAGAAGGAGATTGAGACTCAAAGTGGGAAATTTAATAAACAACATGACAAGTGAGGGTTGTGTCATTTTTTATCATTATTGCCAAACAAATTTTCTGGTTATCAGTTTGACACGTAATTTCAGCAAACCGGTCAAAAATAAACCGAAAAATACCTCAACATTTATGATGTTTACTTTTGAAATTGGGAAATCGCAGTTCCCAGCCAGAAATAAAACTAATAAACTATGATCACTACGTGACTGTCCATCCATCTACCTGAAGACAAGAAAGACAAAAAGATTTGTCATAAAACATGGACACCCACTGTGTGGCTGATATCTTTATATAAAAATGTTTCTCACACCTGTCACTTGAACTCACTGATAAGATAATTTTATTATGCATAATCATCACATGATAGTTTGGTGCATTCAGAGAATAATTTAGGCTGATAGAAGTGATGTATTGAAATAGTTTATTTCTAATGTCTCTATGATGTTTATTTGAATAGTTTCATGTAGTAATACAGGGCTTTTTCATGCTGGGAACATGGACCATACCATGAATGAGGGCATTTTGACATGGACATTTTCAGAAGTGGGAAAAAAAGCAGACAGTTTAGGCATTTATAAACGTTTTTTGGTGGATATTTTTAAACAATAGGCATTTTGGTTTTACATACATGTTTTAAAAAAGTATGTATGAGTGTATCCTCTGCCCCTCCCCCATCTGTAAACCATGCCCCCTCTCCAGAGTGTAAACTCCGCCCTCTCTCCAGAGTGTAAACTCTGCCCCCTCACTGCAGTGTAAACTCTGCCCTCTCTCCGGAGTGTAAACTCTGCCCCCTCACTGCAGTGTAAACTCTGCCCTCTCTCCGGAGTGTAAACTCTGCCCCCTCACTGCAGTGTAAACTCCGCCCTCTCTCTAGAATGTAAACTCTGCCCCCTCACTGCAGTGTAAACTCTGCCCCCTCTCTGCAGTGTAAACTCTGCCCCCTCACTGCAGTGTAAACTCTACCCTCTCTCCGGAGTGTAAACTCTGCCCCCTCACTGCAGTGTAAACTCTACCCTCTCTACGGAGTGTAAACTCTGCCCCCTCACTGCAGTGTAAACTCTACCCTCTCTCCGGAGTGTAAACTCTGCCCCCTCACTGCAGTGTAAACTCTACCCTCTCTCCGGAGTGTAAACTCTGCCCCCTCACTGCAGTGTAAACTCTACCCTCTCTCCGGAGTGTAAAATCTGCCCCCTCACTGCAGTGTAAACTCAACCCTCTCTCCGGAGTGTAAACTCTGCCCCCTCACTGCAGTGTAAACTCTGCCCCCTCTCTGCAGTGTAAACTCTGCCCCCTCCATGAGTGTAAACTCCGCCTTCTCACTGGTGTGTAAACTCTGACCCCCTCCCCCAGTTAGCACTGCTGGAAAATAGCTACTGCCAATCTGTAGGTGATTGGGTCGTATGATTCGTATCCAAGCCAAGGTGTAGCTTCTCTGTGACTACTTGACTTAAGACAATACATCCATAAGGTAATTGTCCCGTCATCTGGTTCATGCAGTGAAGTTATCATTGCTTGAAGATGAACAGGGCAATGATTAAAAAAATGTTTGTTTCGCATAACCCATGAAAATGGCCCCTACTCAAAAATGTTTTGGAGGGATCTAAGTGGGATTTTTAAAGCAAAATATTAATTGCTAACACGACTATGTCCACACAAAACTTATAAATAAAAGTAATATTGCCTACCCAAAGTTTGTAGGGTAGGGTTATGCCAAACAAACAATTTTTTAAGCATGGCCTAGGTTAGTCCTGATTGACAACCCAGGAACACTGTTCAGGTCAACATACCACTGTAGATAATTTACATAATGTTGAAATATTGAGTAAAAACTATCAAAACAAAAAACGATTTACTTGAAATCACTATTTTGTTCTGAAGCTACTTTATACGATATTTAAAACATTTTAACTAGAAAAATGAGAAACAATCTTTCTTATGGTTCTGAATTATCTCATAATTTCCATTTTATAGCCTTAATTTATTTCAGTTAAAGGTAGATAATCATGTGCTTAGTTGTTAATATGTGATAACTGGTCGTAAATGCCTTCATACAGATGTTCTCTGCAATGTCTCTTACATGTTTCCCTGAACCACAAATATGACAGTCTGATACAGGCATTTTCTATCCTGACCTACATGCCGAGTTTGCGATAGCATCAGAAATACCTGTATCAGACTTGTGTCTTGCAGTTCCAGGAAAATTTAAGAAAAGTTACAAATGCATTGTTTTAGAGTATGTCCGTAAGAAGGCTTTAACTTGCCATTTTATCAAAATTATTACATATTTTGAGATAAAAATAAGACTATCCACCTTTAAGGTTCTCATCATCAATGATAATTTTAAGGCGGTATCACCAAATCTCTGTGAATCATATTTTGCCAGCTATGTCATTATTTTAATGGAGGCAATTTTCTATAATAAGAAATTTTATTTGGTAATTCCCCTGATTTATTCCAGCACATTAGCTAACTAATTATGATGTATAATTTGTCTCATTAGTTTGAATACTTCTGTAATGTGAAATCGTTACATTCTATTTGATTATTAATTTCTTCCTACTTGTTGCATTCCTGATTACAAGCTCACCTGAACTGTAAACTTTTGCTTTAAAGACGACTCAGTCCTGTGTGAACTTGATAAGGCTTCACCCAGTGTTGTGACTACATTGGCTGAAACATCTTTAATACGCCTAATTGCAATGTATTACCGAGTCAAAAACTAGTATTCCTACGAAATGGGTCACAAACTATTTTTTTAGTTTGTCTTCTTTTTTCTCATTAGGAATATTAGTCATCACATGTAATTGTGCACCTAGGATTTTTCGACTTTGGTTTATTCAGTAAGAGTAGAGTTATGCCTCTTAATTGAGTAAAGTGGTTGCACCAGTTGTGTGTCCTGTGGAACGCAGGGTCCTTTATTAACGCTAGCACGACAGGTCTACCAGTAAATGAGAGCCGCTGTACGATTTTCCTCTTCTATAAGTGACATCATTTCCAGCATGTGACATCACCATAATAAATTATGCTGACAGTAAGAAATATTTGCCCCATATGGCAATATGAAAACGAAGTGACCATATGGAGCAACTATTGTTTCCTGCTAGCAAATAGTGACTTCACATGTTGCGTTTTCTTGAAATGACGTCACTTACAAAAGAGGTTGTAAATTCCATAGCAGTGCTAAAAGTTAATGGTTTATTTTTGATGACTCAGGTGAGAAATTGAGGACAAATTTTACCCTCTTGTAGTTTCCTGTGTATCACAGTAGAGCAAGATAACACGGACTGAGCATTTAGATGATGTTATAGAGGATTGCAGGTGGTATGATAACATGTTACAATAGTTACTGTCCTAAGGTTGTTTTTGTTTTTTTCGAAAAGTTTTGTTAAATTCTTTGCTGGATTTGTGTGGAAGTATTTTTTGTGATATTTTGAAGGAATATTGCAGACACAATGACATGTAAGACATAGATAATCTTGGTATATGGTCGTAATGGTCGTAATCGTAACATGTTACACCGTAATTCAGAATTTTAAAAAGAACGTTGTGGTTATAAATCTGACATCCGTATAGAACATGGTGGAACATGGTGTTAAACTGGATTAAAACAAACGCTCAAACAAGCAAACAAACATTTATTCTAAAAGATATTTACATTTATATATTATGTGGTTTTTTTCTTGTAAATTAGTCAATAATGTTTTTTTATTAACCACAAAAATTGGTGTTTTTTTTAAAAAAAAATCACAGGGATTTTGAATGCTTAATATGTCTTTAATATTAAAACTTGGTAAAACACACACAAATTACATATTTTGGTAAATACATGTATTTCATAATATGTTATGTTCCATAATGTAGATCTGAATTACATCTTGGGTTTCAATATTTTAATCGAGTTGTGTAGTGGATATTATGTGTGTACTATTCTATACATTTTCATTGTAAGATTGTCTAATTGTTGCTCATCTTTGCTGAAATCATATTGTGCACTTTTTTTACCAATCTTTGTCCGTAGTCTAATCCAGCCACAAATACTTGCTTCAAAGAAATCTGAAAGTATTGAGCCAATCTTGCACAGGCCTCTTTAATGCTTCTACAATCTTTGCCACAAACATTAAAACAAATTTAAAATCTGGTTACAAAAAGGAAAAAATCAAACATCTGATCCAAATTCGCCTTTTAAAATTTAAATGAGCAGTAAAGTAACCAGTCAAATCCTGAAGTATGTCTACATTAGGGATAACTCAGGTCTTGATTTTTCGTCCTCACGGTCTCAATATCTTTGAAACACTTGAAAGGATTTTCATGAAGCTATGGTCATACAGTCATTTACCTCATTATGATAATTGCAGAACTCATAAATCAAGATCCATTGGTGGTCAAGACCTATTGCACCCGTTACCCAATAACAAACACATATTCCATATGTGTATCGGTTTCTCAGAAGTTTTGATTTGTGAATGAAGCCTTCCTTGTTCCACAATTTCTCATTCTTATACTTGCCTGTTAAATAACTTTGTATATCCTTGTTGTTGATTCTGTTGTCATGTGTTCAATTTCTCATTTAGAAATTTGAGGTTCTTTTTTTGTTTGCTTTTCATTTACTGTGTTGGGACCTGACTGCAATTTATTTGCATGTTTTTATATGTTTGAACTACATAATTTATTACAGGCATGAAAAATTTCGCAATTTTTGGGTTTGCCAGGTTTTTTTCGCTCTCCCCTCCCATATGATCCCCACCCAGGAACCACCAGAAAGCCTAAGGCACCCCTCTGGACCCCCTCTGGGATAAGTTCAGCTGATGCCTGTTTTTATGTGTTAAAAGCACTGAAGAAATATCTGTTGAACAAAGGAAATAGCTACAGAATATTAAAATCTCAAAGATTGTGTGAAACCAGCAAGCATTCTTATTATTGTATTGGAAAATAACCTATTGTTATTTAAAATTGAGGATTTATTCTATTTGTCCAAAAATGTGATCGATTCTGTAACTAAACCAGTTTATTTGATACATAAATGGGTTGGGAAAGAATAAACTTAGCTATTCAAAAATCAAAGATATTTTAACTTTTTTGTCTGGGGAATTCATGGATCGAACCGACCACAAAATTTAGGATTTTGTCCTCAAAGAACGATTAAAAAATCACAGTATACTGATGCATAAATCTAAGTTAGTGAGGTCATGAGGCATTGGTTTGAGCTTTTATTGTTAAATAAAATTGCATGTTATTGTACAGTTTTAGTTGTCATGACATTTTGCATGTTTGTGAACAGGTAACAGATTTGGCCAAGATCGAGATGGTGGTTTCGAAAAACAAGGAGATTTTGATGAAATACGTCGGAACAACTCCCAAGTCTGGTCAACAGATGGTCAGATAGATACAGGAAACAATAGTCTTAGTGAATCCTCCCTCTCTTCATTGTCAAACGATATAGTTGTGTCGCCGGAAACTAAAAACAACGAATCAAATACTAACAAGTTTCGACAACATTCTACTGAACCGTCATCATATAAAAACGGCAGAACATTGATACAAGAACAGTTTGAGAGAAGAAATGTGAAATTTTTGGATGAGATTGAAACCATTTCTGACCCAACTTTTAAAAATAAGACAGTAAGAATGTTTACAGATTCGCGCAATGGTCAACAGAGTGAAAATGATGGATATGCTTCAGAGGGGTTTGTAAAAACTGCTCATTCAAAACCTGCCACACCTATTATAGGGAATTCCTCGGACAGTCAATCAGTGTTGGTGAATGATCAAATCATCGCTCCTATTGTATCAAACAATGATTGTGTACAGCAAACCTCGGGCATACCCGCCCCTCCGTTACCCCCTCCTGCACCACCTGCACCCCCTGTTCCTCCTCTTGCATTGAATGGGAACTCGGCACCTTCAAATGGAGTAAGCCAATCGGTACCAGATGACGTAAAAAGGAAATCGACTTCTTTACCGGCAAGGTAGGTCAGGGTTCAATGATAAGGTATGCATGATGTATATTGTGTGAGATTTTATTTTAACAGGTGTTTTTCGTTCTTTGTATCCTTCCTGAATCTTACTGTATAAGTGGGTAATATAGTGTGTCCAAAAGTTCGGAAATCGCCGAATTTCTTTCGTTCATAATATCTGCACATCGTAAAAATCACTATTAGATAATTGATTGTACACAGTATTTATGACCTGCATATGTAAAAATATACTTTGGTTAAACTGGAAATTTACGCTGAGGAAATTCACAAACTTTTCCACCTCGCAATTTTTACCACTTAAACAGTATTTTTGGGGGTTGTATATATTAGCATCTTTGTCCATCCATTTTCCATAATTTTCCCAGTCCAACTTGCTGGTCTGAATCATGACTGTTAGATCTAAAAGATTATTTAAATAAGTTAGGTGTTTACAATCCATACAACCTATATGACAAAGAACTGTAACTTGTTTTATTGTCAGCTTGAATTGCGCCCCTTTTTAACATAGCCAAACTTTAGTTGCTATTTTATACATCTTTAAGTGGTTTATTTTGGTTTATTTTTATCTGAGGCTAAATATTAACTTTTCTGTCTTTGTTTATTTAAGGGCTCTCTTGAAAAAGTTTTTTTGTGGTACCCCATCCTTCAATTTTAGCATGGGTTTGGTATTTCAGTAATCGTATTTGCTAGAATCAATTTTACATCTTCCCAGCAGGACTATTTGCATGTAAAAAATAATGTATCAATTTCAATAGGTTGGTGGGAAAGGCAAACAACCAATTCTTTAAGGATTACATTACTAAGAAACATCATGAATTGAGTTTTCATTTATTGCCTCTTGCCCTATCATTACTCTTGCCCTATCATTACTCTTGCCCTATCATTACTCTTGCTCTATCATTACTCTTGCCCTATCATTACTCTTGCTCTATCATTACTCTTGCCCTATCATTACTCTTGCCCTACCATTACTCTTGCCCTATCATTACTCTTGCCCTATCATTACTCTTGCCCTATCATTACTCTTGCTCTATCATTACTCTTGCCCTATCATTACTCTTGCCCTATCATTACTCTTGCTCTATCATTACTCTTGCCCTATCATTACTCTTGCTCTATCATTACTCTTGCCCTATCATTACTCTTGCCCTACCATTACTCTTGCCCTATCATTACTCTTGCTCTATCATTACTCTTGCCCTATCATTACTGCTTCTTATGAATAAATCATTGTTTCTAAAAAATAAATTCAAATATATCATTGCTGCTTCTTATTTGATTACGGTATATAAATAAACTCAGCTTGATCATTACTGCTGCAAATGCATAATTCATTGTTTGTGTAAATAGCCTCAGCTTTATCATTACTGTTGCAAATGCATAATTCATTGTTTCTGTAAATAGCCTCAGCTTTATCATTACTGCTGCAAATGCATAATTCATTGTTTGTGTAAATAGCCTCAGCTTTATCATTACTGCTGCAAATGCATAATTCATTGTTTCTGTAAATAGCCTCAGCTTTATCATTACTGCTGCAAATGTATAATTCATTGTTTGTGTAAATAGCCTCAGCTTTATCATTACTGCTGCAAATGTATAATTCATTGTTTGTGTAAATAGCCTCAGCTTTATCATTACTGCTGCAAATGTATAATTCATTGTTTCTGTAAATAGCCTCAGCTTTATCATTACTGTTGCAAATGTATAATTCATTGTTTGTGTAAATAGCCTCAGCTTTATCATTACTGTTGCAAATGCATAATTCATTGTTTCTGTAAATAGCCTCAGCTTTATCATAACTGTTGCAAATGCATAATTCATTGTTTCTGTAAATAGCTTCAGCTTTATCATTACTGTTGCAAATGTATAATTCATTGTTTGTGTAAATAGCCTCAGCTTTATCATTACTGTTGCAAATGTATAATTCATTGTTTGTGTAAATAGCCTCAGCTTTATCATTACTGTTGCAAATGTATAATTCATTGTTTGTGTAAATAGCCTCAGCTTTATCATTACTGTTGCAAATGTATAATTCATTGTTTGTGTAAATAGCCTCAGCTTTATCATTACTGTTGCAAATGTATAATTCATTGTTTCTGTAAATAGCCTCAGCTTTATCATTACTGTTGCAAATGTATAATTCATTGTTTCTGTAAATAGCCTCAGCTTTATCATTACTGTTGCAAATGCATAATTCATTGTTTCTGTAAATAGCCTCAGCTTTATCATTACTGTTGCAAATGTATAATTCATTGTTTGTGTAAATAGCCTCAGCTTTATCATTACTGCTGCAAATGTATAATTCATTGTTTGTGTAAATAGCCTCAGCTTTATCATTACTGCTGCAAATGTATAATTCATTGTTTGTGTAAATAGCCTCAGCTTTATCATTACTGTTGCAAATGCATAATTCATTGTTTGTGTAAATAGCCTCAGCTTTATCATTACTGCTGCAAATGTATAATTCATTGTTTGTGTAAATAGCCTCAGCTTATCATTACTGCTGCAAATGCATAATTCATTGTTTGTGTAAATAGCCTCAGCTTTATCATTACTGTTGCAAATGCATAATTCATTGTTTCTGTAAATAGCCTCAGCTTTATCATTACTGCTGCAAATGCATAATTCATTGTTTCTGTAAATAGCCTCAGCTTTATCATTACTGCTGCAAATGCATAATTCATTGTTTCTGTAAATAGCCTCAGCTTTATCATTACTGTTGCAAATGCATAATTCATTGTTTGTGTAAATAGCCTCAGCTTTATCATTACTGTTGCAAATGTATAATTCATTGTTTCTGTAAATAGCCTCAGCTTTATCATTACTGTTGCAAATGCATAATTCATTGTTTCTGTAAATAGCCTCAGCTTTATCATTACTGCTGCAAATGCATAATTCATTGTTTCTGTAAATACATGTAACCACCGTTCTATCATTTCTTCTTCTGAATCATTTATAGTTTCTATAAATAGCATCAAATCGATCACTACTGCCCCTTATGAATAATTCATTGTTTCTGTAAATAACTTCAGGTCTCAGACGGTATTTACTGCAGACATGATGCAATCAAAAAGAAGTACATTAAGTCCTATTGGTAATAAGACAACTGGCAAACAGAAGAAGGTTGAAAATGATTTTATTGTGGAACTTAAACAAGCTACGAAAGGTTCAGCTTTGAGGAAAACCAACAAGATGAATGATCCTGGAACTAAACCTCTGACACCAACTATGGATTTTACATCTGGGACTAGAAAAGTTGTGAATAATGGTGCAGGTAGTGATAAGGTAGGTTTTGTTACCTAAAAGTGTTAAAGTGTTTCCGCTGTCCGTGCGTACGTCTGTGCGGAAAATTCGTTTCCCCCTCCTTCGTAACTCTCGAAAGTATGGATGGAATCAACTCCTGATCGGTGCATAATTGAAGGATACGAAAATACAGGCTTAGTTTCATTTCAGTTACAATCCACCAATTTTGGAGGAGTTATCGTCCATCTGTCCATCTGTCCACACTTCTCCTACTCAACCACTTGGCCAACATTGACCAAAGTTCAATCTTCTGGTAAAAAACTGTTTGCCCGATTTTGAAATAATTTAAGTCAAATGTCCCTTTGGCGACCCTCTTCCAAGATTGTTCAAACTGTGTGATTCATTAAAAACATAATTATCTGCCTAGGGCATGTCACTTCCCAGATATATGGGCATCATAATTAGAATGATTACTTTTAACATGCTGAAAATAATGTTTTGCTATCTTTTTGAGAATCTTTACTTCTTGTATATGGTATGTAATTAATTATGTTAATTCTCCTTGGAACTTTATCCCTTTAGTCGGCCTGGCCATTCGTTGCTCCCTGTTCCCCTACAAATTTACCCTTGCGCCTCCTCAAATGCCTGATGTTTTATGACTGTTGTTTTTCCGAAGGTCTGTGTGGAGAGGCATTGTCTTGTGTACGGTCGTTCCCTGTAGCAACTTATTCTCTCTCTTATATTAGAGACAATAGTAGGTACTGTTACACAGTTAAATACAATGTATATTACTGAATTCAGAATATTAAACCAGACTAACTTCAGGACTTTATCTTCCTGTCAGGAAAACTTAAGTTCTACCATTACATGTATTTTCAGGTTTCTCAAGAGAAACTAACAGGTGAATGGGATCCCAAAAACTTTTATAATCAAGTTCCAAACCAAGACATTCTACCAGTATGGAAGGTGCAGCTTCAAGCCAGACAGATAGCGGAGAAAAGTAGGAAGGAAACATTAGAAAAAAGGGAGGTAAGAAAAATCCTATCAAATGTTGTATATTTTACCAGGGGCTCAATTTGACCCTTGAGTTGACCCTTTGACTCCTGGATTTTCCAGACGGCCACCTTTTGACTCTTAGGATTCTGGCTTGAAAGGTCAATATTTCTGTAAATCATAGGCATTTTAGCTATAAAATGGCAGTGATCACGATGTAAACAACACGCTGTATATCACTGCCCGCCATTACATAGAGCTGTTTACTCCACTACCCATCGGATTTAAACTCAATTTGCATTATCAAGGCGAGTGTTTTATTCATGGTTTTTTGTTGCAACTGTACCATAATTGATTATTTATACTGTGTCATACGTTTTATTGGTGAAATATTTGATTTTATATGCATAAAATCGTCCCGACCACATTTCAATTGGCCCCTATATAAAAAGTGCTACGGGAAAATGACGATATCCCATATGACTCCGCATTTGACCGAAAACGTAAATGGTAAAATACATGTACCATAAAAAATGATGGTAAAACGTGAAGAATACAAATGCTTGGAGTTATATTTGTAGGACTATTGCTGTACATGTAATCTTATACCAATTGTTGGCTCAAAACAAAGTTGTAGCTGTTTCTTTCATAATCAATCATTGAAGAAAACATAAAGTAGACTCCTATTAGCTTGAAGCCAGTTTGATCAAAGTTCAAGCTGATTATCATGAATATCAACAAATTGCTGTGTTTTCCCTTCCTTATCTGAAGGATATCAGTTGTGTTTTTGATGGTACCTTTTACTGTGAATCCCTGGCTCTCTGTCTAAGAATATTAAATAAAGTATCTTACATGAGTGGTTATTTTTTATTGAATCCATTAAACCCATCAACTAAAAAGACTTTCGCAAGATTTTATCAGTTTTAGATGACAAGTGTTATAAATTCAATAAAAATTGACCACTCATATAAGATTCTACTTATGACATGACTGCAGAAACGGCCAATTAGCATCAAAGCATTACCTTGACCTCCTATATATAATGCAAGCAAAGTATGCTGTGTAATTCAGTGTTTGGTAAACAAAAGCGACAACAAAAAGTTCCGACTTATTTATATTTTTCAACCACAAGATACTAGTTCAAATGAAATAAAATGTCATACTTCATACAAAATAAAGTTTTAACAATGACAACATCATTTGAGCACATCTACGTCATGCTTGTTTTGTTATGACGTCACACACGTGAGTTGTTATTTCACTAGTGAATTAGCGAAACTGATACATGTGGGTAATTACCACTCTACACTGTATGCTATGTTACAATAAAAATTCACATGTTCTAGACTGAAGAGCATGAGTCAAGATTCAAGAATATGCCAGCATGGAAGAGAGCTTTGATTGAGAAGAAAGAGGCTGAAGTCAGGTAATGTATTCACCAATAGACTTTAATGTACTTGTAGCTGTTGTTTCTTATTATTGCTGCACTGTCATATCCTTGTGTGTTCTACTGATGTCTCATCATCTCAGACCAAAGAACGTCTGAATGTATCTGCACAATAAGTCAAACTCCTCACAGCGCTTATCTCCCTTAGCTGTACATTTATCACTGCCTTCTTGTATGCCACATGATGATGGGTATTTGAATAGAAGCCCATAACACTTTGGAAACAACGTCTTTAATTTGTTGAGTCAAAGTCATTTTTCTATTTAACCATCTGCTTTAGTCATATTTCTCTGTAATGGGCTGGTGGCCTAAATCCTGAATAAATTTGTATTTGTAATATAAGCAGAACAAGTCAAAATCTAATAAACATCAACAGATGTAAAAACTTGAAATTACAGAATTCTTTGAAAATGATTGTGATGGCAGAGGTTTCTGTGTTTGGTAAAGGGAGACCACTGTGGATGGCAGAGGTCTCTGTGTTTGGTAAAGGGAGGCCACTGTGGATGGCAGAGGTCTCTGTGTTTGGTAAAGGGAGACCACTGGATGGCAGAGGTCTCTGTGTTTGGTAAAGGGAGGCCACTGTGGATGGCAGAGGTTTCTGTGTTTGGTAAAGGGAGACCACTGTGGATGGCAGAGGTCTCTGTGTTTGGTAAAGGGAGACCACTGGATGGCAGAGGTCTCTGTGTTTGGTAAAGGGATGCCACTGTGGATGGCAGAGGTCTCTGTGTTTGGTAAAGGTAGACCACTGTGGATGGCAGAGGTATCTGTGTTTGGTAAAGGGAGACCACTGTGGATGGCAGAGGTCTCTGTGTTTGGTAAAGGGAGACCACTGGATGGCAGAGGTCTCTGTGTTTGGTAAAGGGAGACCACTGGATGGCAGAGGTCTCTGTGTTTGGTAAAGGGAGACCTCTGGATGGCAGAGGTCTCTGTGTTTGGTAAAGGGAGACCACTGGATGGCAGAGGTCTCTGTGTTTGGTAAAGGGAGACCACTGTGGATGGCAGAGGTCTCTGTGTTTTGTAAAGGGAGACCACTGGATGGCAGAGGTCTCTGTGTTTGGTAAAGGGAGACCACTGTGGATGGCAGAGGTCTCTGTGTTTGGTAAAGGTAGACCACTGGATGGCAGAGGTCTCTGTGTTTGGTAAAGGGAGACCACTGTGGATGGCAGAGGTCTCTGTGTTTGGTAAAGGGAGACCACTGGATGGCAGAGGTCTCTGTGTTTTGTAAAGGTAGACCACTGGATGGCAGAAGTCTATGTGTTTGGTAAAGGGAGACCACTGGATGGCAGAGGTCTATGTGTTTGGTAAAGGGATACCACTGGATGGCAGAGGTCTCTGTGTTTGGTAAAGGGAGACCACTGTGGATAGCAGAGGTCTCTGTGTTAGGTAAAGGGACACCACTGTGCATGGCAGAGGTCTCTGTGTTTGATAAAGGGAGGCCACTGTGGATGGTAGAGGTTTATGTGTTTGGTAAAGGGAGACCACTGGATGGCAGAGGTCTCTGTGTTTGGTAAAGGGAGACCACTGGATGGCAGAGGTCTCTGTGTTTGGTAAAGGGAGACCACTGTGGATGACAGAGGTCTCTGTGTTTGGTAAAGGGAGACCACTGGATGGCAGAGGTTTCTGTGTTTGGTAAAGGGAGACCACTGTGGATGGCAGAGGTCTCTGTGTTTGGTAAAGAGAGACCACTGGATGGCAGAGGTCACTGTGTTTGGTAAAGGGAGACCACTGTGGATGGCAGAGGTCACTGTGTAGGTAAAGGGAGACCACTGTGGATGGCAGAGGTCACTGTGTAGGTAAAGGGAGACCACTGCATAGACAATGGGTTGAAAGTATCTGTCTCTGGCACCGAAACATATATGTGTACAAATATTTGCTCCTTAAGTGGATCTGACCATACAGATTTCCATAAACAAATACAGTAGAAGGGGTGTACATGATATTTTGTTCGGATGGTACTAGGTATTGGGATAGAATGTTGTCAGATAACCGAGGTACAACTGTACTTACTTGTATTTTTCAGGGTGTCTGAGGAAAGAAAACAGTTGGAACAACAAAAACCGGTTGGTCAAGCTAAGAAAACCCCATCTGTTAATGTTGTGGGTAAATCTGGTGATGACAGAAACCTTGCGCCGTGGCAACGGGAATTACGAAAAAAATAAATTCATGTTAATTTGTTGTTTCATGTGCCTTGTTTTATTAATCTTCTTACCTCGGAAAGTCTGCGCTAACGCAGATATGTTGACAAGTTTGTCTATAAGACTGTAGATGCTTTTATGTTAATGGTTTATATAACTTTTGATGTGTTCAACTTGTTATCTAAAGAATCATTTTTATAACATAATTGATGTCCTAGACATACCATACATGTAATGCTCAGTATTTTTACTATAATTCACTTGTGAAATAACAAATAACATCACAGTAATTGTCATATCTGTTATGCTGACAAAAGGTCATTTTTTCTAATAAAATGTTTGTTTACAATTTATATCAAAAATAAATATTACATTTGTGTTCATAAAATATTGAATTATTAAAGACTCATTTTTATCATTTTTTTAGAAAGCTTATTTATAAATTCTGTCATTTATGATACTAGAGCTACTGTAATATTCAATATATCTGTGTGTATTTCATTTATATTCAACTCAGAATTATTTATTTATATAGAGATTATAATATCAGGCTATAATGTGATTAATAATACTTGTTTTTCTGTTATCACTCGAGTTCTCTACTTCTTGTTCATTTTTCTCATTAATGACAAAGATGTCCTCTCAAGCCTAACACTGAAAGAGCTGCAAAACAGACATCAAAATTCTATTTATAATAGATAGTTCCCACAACCACAATATTTACCTCCCTTGTTGTGAATTGGCGGCCTTATTGATAGGCAAATTTCCTTAAAGTTCATAGGAGTATAAGTCAGTTTTAAGCCAAACTGTTCTGTTAGAATTGATGGTTTGCCTAAGGGAAGCTGCATATTTGCTCGCAGCTTACTACTTATATGTAGCAATGACCATCTGGTACGGGAGTTTGATCAAGCATTGAAATTTTATATTGAACCAATTTTATATCGAATGGTCCGATGAGCTGTTTTAATTTAAAATAAAACATCATATACATCTCAATGTTGTGTGCAACTTCAAATTGAAACATGTCTGTGTAGTTGTATCATCATTTGTAAGAGCCTGAAAATATGAATGTCTTTCATTTCACAGACATTGTTAACAACATGTTTTAATGATAAGTCAAGTTATGTCAATGGCCACATTTTATTATACCTGGCTGCATGACCCTTGCTGTTTATGCAACTCAATGCCCCTTAACAAAATAATAAGCTTAGTATTTTGGTCGCTCTTGAATAATCAATGAGCTGTGAGTGCATAGAATCACCGGAAAGCACTGAAAAACTGGAAAGCGCCGGATAGTGCTATAATATAATTGCTATCTGGTGCTTTCTGGTTTTCGGTGCTTCCGATGATTCTATGCACCGATGAGCTGTTAATGACATATTTGTATTGAAATATGACTGTACCACATTGGAAACATTATACTAGTTTACTTTTATTTTAGTTTACCATGATTTTTTGTTTCATTATTTTCTTCTTACTACAGAATTTATACAAATGTATTTTATTACTTTGTTAAATTTCAGTGCTATTGATCAAAATATATTGGCTGTCTGAGAAATAGTAGGAGACCCTCGTGACATTAGTCTCCGTGTATTCAAAGTACAGACCCGTAATGCTAGCCACTTCCTGCAATTATGACGACTTCACAAAATTTAATCTCATGTGTTTTTACTGTTGATTTATACAAGAATAATACTCGCATATGCTTATAGTGGTCAACATCTATGTTTCTGTATAACCAGCGAACAAAATATGACGGAGCTTTGGCGACTGTGTTTTGTCGGTCAGCCATCTATAATCTGTTACCTGCAGCTTCGTGATTCTATTTACACTCGACTCTAGTTCTGCAGTTGTATTGAGTATGTTGCTATATTGAATTTCATCTATGAAGCAATTTGCAGCAATATTCCCACCGTATTTGTATCGCTAAATGAACAATTGAATGTCAGTGTGACGAGAATTGACTGTATCACTTTAATCTGTTCAAATAATGTGTAGTCTTTCTTCTTATTTGTGCCCTATGTCCGATGAACAAAACGAAGAGTCGAATTGAGAACTTGTTATTTGAAGCATTCTTTGCGACCAGACTAATGCTATAAGGTGAAGTGCTGATTGGTTGATTTATTTTGACTTTCAGTAGATGTCGTCATCGACTTGTCTTCATAGCATGAACTATAGTTTGCCTTGAAAAATAGTTCTTTGAGGATTGTTAGACATTATATTCAAGTAAAAAAATGGGCAGATGTTTTAATGGTGTGCGATATAAGCCTTTTGGTCCTCGTGTTTTATACAACAAAGGTGTTCTTATTGGTATATTGTTGCTTTCATAATGTTTGAAAGTCGTGTTTGTATTAACGCTATGTATCTGCCCTGTTACAGTAAAATATATAAAAATGTTTTGTAGCCCAGTTTTTGTTGTTTTATGCCCCTCGCCTTTGTGAAGGCGCTTAAAAAGTTACCCATGTCCGCCTGTCCTTCTTAGCAAAAAAGGTTCCAATCACAGGTTGGATATTAGAGAACGGTTAGTCATAACAATGTGTTACTGTAAAGCACATGACGAAATCACATACAACATATATAATCTAAACCTGTCTAGAACGTCTGTGTGCCATTGATTTTTGTTTGTTTATCGCGATGTACTTATTGATCTACTTTGACATTACTGTATTTGATGTACAGTTGAGGCTCATATCTAGATAACAGATTACATACAGGGACCGTTGCATCGTCCCATTAACGCGCATTAAGATATTTCGACAAATAAAGTTTAGATGTTCCATGTAACTTACATATTGTTTGATTAAATACAATTTAAGAACAAAAACTCTGAAGAACTTATCTCGAAAAATATACAGATCGTTAATTGTTGGACTACAAACATTGTCGGTGCTTTGTTTACACGGGCACGAAATATTGTGTTTATATCGCGGACAACATCGATCGTTGGCGAGTTAATTTACAGGGACATTTTGTATACAAATGTTGACCAAGTTTTGTAATGCAAAAGGCTTTTTTCCATGGATAATTCTTCTACTAACAATGTTGGTTGCCTGTTGGTTCTGAGAACGAGTCATGCTGAAGTGTACTAACTTTATTCTATAACTGTGGAGATTATATGAGCAGTTAATGTTTAATCATCTCGTACGCAGTGGTCTCCCTTTACAATGTTCCTCTAGGGGAGATAAGTGCTGTGATGCGTTTGATGAATGACACACACGAGTTGTCCATAATATAACAGCCACTGTCTTGCATCATATTTCTTTGCGCCTCATAAGTTACTTTGACATTAACCAAACTTGGTAACGCCCCGGATGGCACATAAAAATAAACTAATATGAGAGTATAACAATTGAACAATTTCTCGCAGCGTGGGCAATGAAAAATGTGCTTTCATGTATTCTGGGTTATTTTTGTTTGTATCTTTAGTCCTTAGATGTAAATCAACTATAACCATGAAATATTTCATGGGAGAACATTGAAATGTTCAGATTTTGAAGCCATTCTCGACGCATTTGTTCAGCAATTCAGTGTTTTAGCGTTCAATTAGCCGATCAACTTTAGCCTGTAAATTAAACAAACTGTCATCTCGAACATTAATCAGCGAAAACTGAAAGAAAAACCGTGTAAAATTCTGTTATAACCTAAAGCCATTTGTTTCTGTGAAGGAGATAGGTGAAATCCCATACTTCAGTGAAAACAATGTCAATGTCTTTTCACGAATTTGAAGAACATCGAGCAATACGAAATTAACATTTGCACTACAAGACATGATCGATTTGATAAAAACAATTATGAAAACAAATTAGCTTCATGAACTAATAATAACAAATCAGGTCAAGACATGTAAGCTAGATGCAATGATGTCTGTCAGGAAATGAAATTATTCCAGAACACGAATTGTCACCTTGACGGAAAAAAATAATAAAAAACGATTATTTTTGAAAAAATGTGCACGTGTTTTCGATCTAAACATGTCTGCAATTTCCGTATAGTTCGGAAATAGACCTCATAGGTACGTGCATGAATTTACCTGATATCTCGATACGTGATGCGGTTTTCCTGAAACACAAATCAACATTATCATAATGTTTTCTGTGCCTCGTATTCCTAAAAGTCAAAATATCTCATCATACTTTCCACAGAGACTACATACATTCACCTTCTACAACCATTTTGGAACTACATTTGTACTTCCCCCACGCTATTTCGAGGTGCTTTGTGTCTTAAAGCTAACGCCCCTGGTACAATATTATATCAGTCATGTACGACCGACAGATGACGTAATCCATGATCAGTTTTCGTTGGTTACCAACCAGTACTACATACCCGACTTTCATAGCGCCTCGCTTAGCCACCGTCGATAACGTGGGTAATGGGAAAAAATACATGGAAACTGTGGGAAGTCGTTAATATCTCAACAACGGATTGAGATATCAAAATTGTGCAAACGGTTTTGAAAACTTTAGTATTTCGGCAATACATATTCCGATTTTTCAGAAAGATTGTGAAAAAGCATTTTTGTCCCTTTTCACTTCCGCGTTCCGCATGTAAATTGCTACCAGATGAATCAGAGGTGATTAACAGATGATTTTGGATGTATTAATAACATAAATCGCTCTCGCGGTTCAAATCTAAGTACTACCTCCAATTTTACCGTCTTGGTATTATACCGACTGAGTTAACTGCACAGGTTCGTCAAAATTTAAAGAATTAATATTAAAATTATTGATTTGGTATAAATTATATCAAAACGTTCAGTCAGATTGTTTGGAGAAAATCGGTCCATTGAAAGACGCGACGTTAAGTACTACAAAAACGACGCGACAAAACGCCACAAATCTGTAGCAGAAATTACAATATCGTTATGATACCATCACTCTCTTATCTGGTTTAAATCTTATACACGATGTTCAGCTTGGAGTTTCAATTTTATGTTGCCGACTTATTTCAATCTTTCTCCATTTATTCTGTCACAATATGAGCAAAGAAAAACCCGCAATATTTGTTAACAACAGTAGTATTCAGATATCATCTCGCAGGGAAACATTAAAAAGTACCCTCTCCCTATGACATATCAAGTAACATACTGATTAGGAAGATAGTCTTTCATAAACCAAAGGAGTGTTTTTAGATTTACGTGACAAGATTCAGATTTATTTCTAACCGTACACATTCACAGAGGAAGCTTTTACGAGCAATGAAAGGACAGAACATGTCAAACACGGCGACAGTTCTCTTCGGTCACATGCATTTGTTTAATCTTTCGAATTCATTCAAAATCATGGATTTTTATATTGATACTGAAATCCATTATAAGACACAAATAGTGAAGTAGACTATCCTATGTTTTACCTCCACAACCAAAATACAAGCGTTTTGGTAATACATTTTCTTTTGTCATCCATAATTTATATCGATGGTTTTGGATGGCTTTCTGTGTATATATTTATTGTAAAAATGAATGGAGAAGTCGAACAAGAAATGCCTCGTACAATGTGCACAGCAACCACACCATACAGAAGCACACTGAGGAGACATGACACATGTACATTATGTTAATAATTTGTAAATAAAACATTAGCAATATGGATTCACTGTTTCTGTAAACAGGTGTTACGAACAATGAAGAAAATGACCCCTAAAAATCCTACATGAAAGGGCAAGACAATTTGAGTCAGGGTCAATTTCGAATTTTAAGTCGGGAACTGCAAACAATCTATTTATTGGATGGTCTGAGATATATCCTGGACAGATGTGGGATATATACTTATTATATATATAAATACTTTGAAAGGGATAGACTCTTAATAGTTACCATGGCAACTAAAATTCTATTTTTGGTGAATAAATCGACTTTCATGCATCAGATAATTGATAGTTTCCCCTTTGAACGCCCTTGGATCACATTGGCCTATAACTGTCAATTAAAAAATGCATCATATGTCCTCCGCTGTTCACATGAGAAATATTGTTTAGATTTTCTTGGATACTAAATTATTAATGGGTCTGGTTATAAGCAATAATTAACTAAATTTCAGACTTTTTATTACTATTAATTATCCATTTTAATATCAATTCAATGTTGATAGTACTATTCATTGGACCATTTGTTTTATCGCCAGTTGGAATCTTTATGAATGAAACGATATGGTTAACTTAATCTCTTGCAAATAGATTAATCTCGTTTAACGACTGTCTAAAATTATATTGAATGACGTTCACAATTAAGTACTGAGAGAAAACAACTCAATCTATTCCAGCGTCATTGCTTCTTTGAGCGATTTTCAAAAGAGTGAAATACTACCCAAAATGATGATAAATAACATAACATAAATGATCATAACTGTGGCATGGTGTAAATGTAAACAAACTGTTCAATGTTTCATCCCCCTAGCATTACTGACGTGTATTTCTCAACACTATCATTTACATACGACCGACAGTTGACCTACCCCCAGTGTTCTTAGGTTAACCACCATTCGCTTACCAGTATTTCTTGCAAGCACCTGGTATTCCCTACATGAATCAGAGGTGTGGAAGACAAATGTTTCGAACTTACGTCCCCGATCGGCGGCCCCTGTGCGCTACCTTTCTATTTCCAAGAAGCCAGTCAATACCATAAACACATATTTCTTGCAAGAACGTATATGTGATGGTCTTAATTAGGTTTGATATTATGATCTATAAAATCGAGATATTCCTTATTGCTTGACTTAGGATTGGACATTTGTAGGGTTAATACCGGATAAAGACACCAGAGACCATTCGTATAATTTGAATTTTTCATTTATGATTGTAAAATAAACGCTTAGATACTATTTAAGTGCACATTATCTTTCCAATATCGTTTGTAATCTTCCCGCAGAAGATTAAAGTGTACATCCATTTATTCCGCAGTGATAACGTGTTATCTATCAACATGATTACTTAATAGATTTAACAATTAAACTGAACTCCATGTATAACTGACACAATGTTGAAAAATTGAATTAAACAAAGTGCATGTACAAGTACATATAACTATATACAAGTACATGAATATGTACAAACTCACATGTAATGTGATTGTATACTGTAACCACTATGTGTGTATGTAGAAATATAACAATTCACAATATTCTAATATCTATAATTTTATTTTTAATTAGTGTAGCAGCTCTAACAACAACGAGGCTGAAGGGTTTGGTATGTGATAACAATAACATAATGTATTTATTGATAATTAAGTAAAACTGGAATATTGTTAGTAGGATGTAAACACCAACACACTACTGATAACTACCAGCACAAGTTGTCTGTCCGAGCCAAGTTCATTATATTTTTTTGTCAATTAAGTTCATTTTATGACGGTATGGCACGGATCAAGAGGTAGACCACGTTTGTGGTAAATAAAAAAGTTTCTGTTATAACTTACGGGTTACGTTTAGAAATGACATACTGACCAAG
Source organism: Mactromeris polynyma (assembly GCA_032209605.1). Taxonomy (NCBI): domain Eukaryota; kingdom Metazoa; phylum Mollusca; class Bivalvia; order Venerida; family Mactridae; genus Mactromeris; species Mactromeris polynyma. The sequence continues at coordinate 3,575,916 of JASFXZ010000036.1, forward strand.
AACGCTTCCTGCAGGTCATACGTCTTAATACAAAATTACGTCACCTTTATTTTATTTACAACTTTACATTCACCTTCCATACATTACATTGCCACATAACATTCACCTTCCATACATTATATTGCCACATAACATTCACCTTCCATACATTATATTGCCACATGACATTCACCTATCATACATTACATTGCCACATGACATTCACCTACCATACATTACATTGCCACATGACATTCACCTACCATACATTACATTGCCACATGACATTCACCTATCATACATTACATTGCCACATAACATTCACCTTCCATACATTACATTGCCACATGACATTCACCTATCATACATTACATTGCCACATGACATTCACCTATCATACATTACATTGCCACATGACATTCACCTATCATACATTACATTGCCACATGACATTCACCTATCATACATTACATTGCCACATGACATTCACCTACCATACATTACATTGCCACATGACATTCACCTACCATACATTACATTGCCACATAACATTCACCTTCCATACATTACATTGTCACATATCATTCACCTACCATACATTACATTGCCACATGACATTCACCTACCATACATTACATTGCCACATAACATTCACCTACCATACATAACATTGCCACATAACATTCACCTTCCATACATTACATTGCCACATAGCATTCACCTAACATACATTACATTGCCACATAGCATTCACCTACCATACATTACATTGCCACATAGCATTCACCTACCATACATTACATTGCCACATAGCATTCACCTACCATACATTACATTGCCACATGACATTCACCTACCATACATTACATTGCAACATAACATTCACCTACCATACATTACATTGCCACATAATATTCACCTACCATACATTACATTGCCACATGACATTCACCTACCATACATTACATTGCAACATAACATTCACCTACCATACATTACATTGCCACATAACATTCACCTTCCATACATTACATTGCCACATAACATTCACCTTCCATACATTACATTGCAACATAACATTCACCTACCATACATTACATTGCCACATAACATTCACCTTCCATACATTACATTGCCACATAACATTCACCTTCCATACATTACATTGCCACATAACATTCACCTTCCATACATTACATTGCAACATAACATTCACCTACCATACATTACATTGCCACATAATATTCACCTACCATACATTACATTGCCACATAACATTCACCTACCATACATTACATTGCCACATAGCATTCACAAAGAATCAGTATACCATTATGTACATTGACTGACACATGGAATCAGTATATATGTACGATACATTACATTGATAAATGGAATTCGTTAACCATGCATTATGTTGCTACAGAAAATCCAAATGCCATATAATCGACATACCAGACCCTGCACAGAACATATACGTGACCAAACTTGACCATTCAAACCTATTGTACCAGTATGTACAAGAATCAAAGAGAGCATATATCGGACTCTACTCTAAATTTAACATACAAATCATAATTCCTGCAAATATGAATGAATTCAAACTTTGTTTGTGTGCGTTGTCTTTAATAATTATTTATAATCTCCGCAAAACTGCATACAATTCTGAAATAGTAAATGAAGAATTAGATCCACAATATTCATATATGATCTTATTTTGCGACAAAAAATTATCTAATACTTCTGTTATAAATCACGTAATGGAATGTGCAGATTTCAAATAACAAGACATTTAAAAATAAAACCATTTAAAGCGATTATTATTTTAACATAGCCAGTCAATAGCAAGCTAATGAAAATGCAGTTTAACAAATTACAACTCCATTCTTCCGGACAGTGTGGACATAGTTATCACAATGCCATACACACAAGCATATTCAATTTTCCGAAAAGGCATAATAATGTGATCTCTGCACATCGTCAAGCAAAACCTAATTGGCGTATTTAAATGTTTTATATGCTAAAATAGTAAACCGGTTTTCTTGCACCACCGGCAAATGTTTCTGTGTCTGTACTTATACATAAAGAATAATGAGACTTAGATAATTCACTTCAATTAAACTACAAACAATCTGCAAATTTTATGAATACGCTGAGATGTACGTTAACTTGTTAAAAATCAATATAATCTAATTAACTAATTTTCATTTTAGAGATAAACGCTGCTTTTGTTGTACATCATTCGAATTTGTTTACATTACAGGTTATTTAGGAATTCATATCAGTTATGTTTTTCTTAGTATATTAGTGTTTAAATCTATTGCGATATAATTGTATCCCTTTAAATCTTTAGAATCTCAACCAGGCTGTCAACGAAGATATAATGCATCATTAGTGTTTTTCAACGAAATGCACTAATTTCAAGGAATTGAAACTACTTAAACTATGTATCCAAGTAACCGTGGTATATATTTTACTCTAAATCGAACATTTTAATGGTGTCATTGTCCAACATGGTAACAAAAAGTTTGCATAATAGTTGATGGAAGCATAATGACACAGGTGCCTGAACACAGTCTTCTTCCTCCATGATCCCTCCTACCACTGTACTATCATATCTTAATTGTACTACATTGTTTGAATTCCAGCCGGCAACAAATACATTCCCTATCCCATCCACACACACCCCAGACACTCCATTGATATATGGATTTTCGACAGTAGTAATATGATTTCCTTTTTTGTCAAGGAACACTAATCCTTCATAACCACCAACAAACATATAATCATCACTGTCACATAGTGCGATTTGTTCTGAGTACAGAAACAGTTTATTACCACTGCTATCTTTAGATATTGTTTGTAACAATGTACCAACCATGTCGTATATGTATACTGAACAACCTTCATCAGATACATAGAGTTTGTTATCCATGTATGAAACATGGTAACATTTATGGCTTAGCTCCATTTTACGTGATTGTGACATAGTTTGTCCTACAGATACCAACTGGATCATTCTATCACTATTACATGCCACAGCAACCTCGTTGTTCTTCACACTACATACACCATATATGTCATAAGGCAGATCAATGTAATCTATAACTGAAACATTCGCTATGTCAACACGTTTCAGTTTTCTATTAGCTTCATCTGAAATGATCAGTTCATTGTCACCTACAATGCAGCAACCCCTTATACTGCATTCCTTAGTATCACTTGGTATTTTAACCATAATGTCTTCACATTGTTTTGTGCTATAAAGTTTATAGTTTATATCTACCTCACCGAATGTATCAAATTCTTGAAGAATGGTTATCAACGATTCATTTGCATCGAAAGACATCACACCGTTGTTCGAAAATGTTTCAATCTCTTTTTCAACGTTATTAATATCATTACGTTCCTTCTTGATAATTGATCTAACGGTTTTTGAGCAGACAAATTTCTGTGCATTATTGCCTTCAGCGCGTCGATGTCTTTCACAAAGTGCTTCAAATTTATTAAGAAACAGTTCTATTCTTTCATTTGCAGTGACTAATTGGGACCTTAATTGACTGTATATTGATTCAACGTCGCATTTAGCTTCTTCTTCCAGACGATCAAGAATGTCATCTGCTTCCCTTCTGTGTTCGGTGATTGCTAGCAATGAAGTTTCTCTGGCGTCTTCGAGTGTCTTGAGATATATTTCATTCGATTCTTGTAAAGTTGACTGTAACTTTTCCGTGATTGTTTGCAAGTCTTCCGAAGTTTTGTCAAATTCGCCATCTTTGGTGATCTTATCAACATCATCTGGGATTGAATGTATATCTGTGCAATTTCTGAAAGTAAACGTTTTTCGTAATCGTTGAAATAATTGATGGCTGTACTGGACAGCGTGAAGTGTTAACTTGCGAGTTAAAATGGTTTGATTTTGATATCACTAGTCAATTGACATTGCAGTTTTATATTCTTATTTTACAGAAACGTAACACGGTTATTGTATTGAAACACATATTTAATAATGAAACAAGTTTATAGTAATAAAAAATTGATAACAAATATAAAAAAGTGCATTACGTTGTCAAACTTGTTAATATTTGTGAGATCAACCGCGTACATAAGTGATCCAGTCTTTCGTGATATCATTTCCGTGGAGTATTGAATTCAATTAATTTAAGCTGATACAATGATACTTTTGTAGTTATTTTAGAAGCGGAAACTTTTAGTAAGGTTGTTATAAAAACTATTTATTTCAATGGCACAAACGATTGGTACTCCCGACCTTAGAAAGTTTGAACTGGCGTCCGTCTGCTGTGATGAGATGTTTATAACACATAACGATGAAACAATAAAACTTACTTGTGATCAACGGCGATACAGGCATGGCAACCAACACCATCATGATCACCACAATACATATCTATAACCTTCCCTTGATGAATACTACATCTTTCTGTAGGAAATGACGGTAACTTTGACGCCTGGTCTGTTTGTTGAGAAGCTGATATATCCAGTAAATCATGCTTCTTTAATGGTGCATATGTCTTGTGTACAGAGACACAATTCTTACAACAATATCCTTTACATTCTACACAATATTTAATTCCTTCTTTTATAACATTATCTTCAGCACAAGATGTACATATATTGTTAAATGTCTCTTCAGACATATTATTGTCACTCCCACCAGACGCCATTTTAGTTTTGCATATGCTACGACAAATCACGTCACACAAGTAGACATCCCAAGTGTTGTAGGTCAATCTGTTTATTATTTTATCGTTAACAAACGCATACATATGGTGCCACGGACGGGACACGCCATTCGTTTTTTCTTTCGTGTGCGCACGCAGAATGAAAGACTACGATGTGCGCATGCCCAGACTATTTTGTGCACACTTGAAAGTAAATATATGTTGCCTATTCTTCTGTGCCGTATTATATTTCGGTATTCGATAATTTATAATCACGTGCCTTTGTGCGCAGATAATTTGATTGTGCTTTCATTTGGTTAAACGCTTTTTTCATTATTTTTAACCAGTTTTCTTAGAATTAATTATCAACCAGTACTAACCTGTGCAGCTGACATTTTCTCCATACGAATCGGAAGTGAAAGACAAATAACCGTAGCCTTATGTCAGGCAAGGACGTGACCTACACCACCCGTGTCTACCCAGTCCTCTACCAACTAAGCTAACCGGGCGGGGTTTACTTGGAAATGTAATAAATGCGAAAGGTAATTGTAATTTTGAAAGTATTATTTTTCACTTGCGTTTTTACAATTCAGTTGTTCAATTTTGAAGAGTGACATTAAGGTAGATAGTTCGCAAACAATGTGTACTTTTATTTCTCTGAATTCAACATAATTTGCAATGAATAAGACATTTAATTCCTGACTTTCTTTTAAGAAATGTTCGCTGTCAGTGAGGAACTTTAGGCATAAACTGTTGAACGTGAAAATGTCGGACATGGAAACAAATTTGAAGAATGTTTTGTTGCAATTCCCTGTTTGTTATCATTTCCTCTCCAATCTGGCAAAATCGCTTTGATGACTAAAAGCAGCTAAATCCGGTCTAGAAACATGTAAATATCAAACTCAAATAAGGTATTTTTGTATTGTATTACGGTGGTTTGAAACCGCCATATACCGTGTACTTATTAGTCATCTGAGAAGAGAGAATAAAATGTCATGCCACTTTAATAAGAAACAGAGCGAGAATATATGTACGGTAGTGGATCCGTGGTCCAGTTGAAACGCGCTGGACTAGTAAGCTAGGGGTCACAGGTTCTATTCCCCGCTCTAACAGTACTAACAGTCTTTCGGGTGGGACTTTGAAACCGGAGGTCCCACGTACGAAGCTTTACAACGGCCACGTAAAAGTCGCTGGGGCGCTTCTGGAACTGGGACATCTTCTGTATCATGCACTATCCTCCACAAATCTAAAATCACTAACATTCTTCTGGAGGCGTCGACTATAGGAAACTGGTGGCGACGATAAACAAACGCAAATACGCAATTTCTGCACAGTGTCCGATGAGAACATTATTATCATGCGAGGTGACATCGTACGGTTGTACACTTCGTCGCAAAATGCTGATAAAACACCCATTTGATTTGCAATCTAAATATGTGCAGAGACTCGGGACGGCTTGACTATTTGAATGTGATAACAACTATTACATGATATACAGATAATAAACTATTTTCATAGTTGTACTCATTTTTAACGAACCATTTCGCTGAATTTGCGTGTAATAATTGATATCAAAATAGACATTTCCCCGGGTTAAAAGGTGTGTTCTGGAAGTCTCTGAATCTAAATATCTTGTTCACGTACGCCCTTGTTCTGCTCTGTGTCTGCTTATAATTATAACGTCAATGTATTTTTATCGCAGCCATCTCAAATTTATGTAAATATTCTATGGTCAAAGCCATTATACACACTGATTGTAAGGAGAAAAACATAGTGGTACAGTAAAACTTCATTTATTAACCACCTCAATAGTAAGACCATCTCAATAATAATACCACCTCATTAATAAGACCATCTCAATGATAAGACCACCTCAATGATAAGACCATATCAATAATAAGACCATGTCAATAATAAGAAAATGTCAATAATAAGACCACATCAAATTTAAAACACAATTTGTTTCAAGTCAATTTCACTGTTTTGCTCTTTATATTCAATCTTAATATTACAACTAACACAATAAGAACACAAGTTTTAAAGGGTCCCAAGGGTGGTCGTATTATTGGATTTTACTGTAATTATGAAACATATGTAGCCACAATAGATAGTGCTCACATTTACAATATTAACGTCCCTTGTTCTGAATAGTCAGTCATATTGATATTTAATGTTCTTAAAGTTTTATAGGTAATGTAATGTAAACGATGATAAAATAATAAGATATATAACAAATAACTTAATCATTATGCTCATGTGGGAAGATGGCTCAGAAAGCTGAAGAAAAAGTGGTTGCCACATGCAAATTCTCGTGGTATTCTCTCAATTATCAAATATTTGGGAAATGCTCCTATAAATGCTAAGACTAAATCCATTACTTCGGCAGACATTTTCGAACTACTTTACCCCACGTTTCTTCAGAGGTACTTTGTGTCTTAAAGCTAACGCCCTTGGTATAATAGTAATGAACGACTGGCAGATGACCTTATCTAACCAGTACTACTGCATGTCACTAGCTACCACATGAATAAAATGTGATGATAAGACGACATTGGACGTATACATTTCCGCAAAGTTGTCGCGACGAACATAAATCTCTCTCGCGGTTCAAATTTACCGTTTTAGTGTTATACCGACTGAGCTAACTGGAAGGGTTCGTCAAAATTTATAGAATTCATATATACTGCTTTAAATTTATACAGGTATGATAAATCAGATATAAATAAAACAAATTTGGCAAATAAGTGTTTACGTAAGTCAAGACTTGAGTACGATAGAAAAGAAACGTACAAATTAGTAGAAGCACGACAGAAAAATGCGGAGTTTTACTTGAAATTGTTAAGGAGTTATGCTGGTGTAAAAGAATCAAATATATCACTCAATGTTTTTGATACGATATGATTAACTTCATAGCTTACAAATAGATAAATCTCGTTTTACGACTGTGTAAAAATTATATTGAATGACGTTCATAATTAAGTACTGAGAGAAAACAACTCAATCTATTCCAGCGTCATTGCTTCGTATAAAAATAGAGCGATTTCCAAAGAGTGAAATTCTCCCCAAAATGACGATGCATTGATTCTTAAAAGCATAAATGAACATAACTGTGTCATGGTCTAAATTTAAACGAACTGGTCAACGTTTCATCCCCCTAGCATTACTGGCGTGGTTTTCTCAAGATTTGTTTATATACGACCGTCAGTTGACCTACCCAGTGTTCTTACGTTAACCATCATTAGTTTACCAGTATTTCCCGCAAGCACCGGGCATCTCCCTACATGAATCAGAGGTGTGGACGACAAATGGTTCGAACTTACGTCCCCCGGATCGGCGGCCCTGTGGTCTACTAGACGAAAATGTGAGTCAATACCATAATCAAATATTTTTTGCAAGGACGTATTTGTGCTGGTCTTATTTTGGTTTGATATAGTGTTTTTTTAAATCGTGACATTCAGCATTGTGTGAATCATGATTGCGCGTTTATAGGATTAAGACCGGAGTAAGGCACAACCGGTCCTTCGTATAATTTGAAGTTTTCATTTATGTTTGTAAATAAACGATTAGATACAATTGTTAGTGCACATTATCAATCTTGATATAGAATTATCTTTCCAATATCGCTTGTAATCTTCCCGTTGAATAATAAGGTATATATATCCATTTATTTCCTAGTGATAATGTGTTATCTATCAACATGATTAATTAATAGATTGAACAATTAAAATTACAGATAGACTGACTGCCATATATAACTGACACAATGTTGAAAATGGCGTTAAACCAAGTACATGTACAAGTACAAAGCTGTATGTAATGTGATTGTGTACTGTAACCAATATGTGTGTATGTAGAAATATAACAATTCACAATATTCTTATATCCATAATTTTATTTTTAATTAGTGTAGCTCTAACAACAACGAGGCTGATGACTTTGGTAATTAAGTGATAACAATAACATAATATATTTATTAATAACTATGCATAACTGAAATATTGTTAGTAGGACGTTAAAACCAACACACTATTGATAACTGCAAGCACAAGTTCTCTGTCCGAGCCAAGTTCATTATATTTTGACAATTAAGTTAATATTTTGACAGTATAGCACGGAACAAATTAAGATCAATTAAAACGTATGTGCTAAATTAAATAAAAGAAGTTGCTGTTGTAATTTACGGGTACTTTTAGGAAAGACATACTGACCTGCAGGTCATACATCTTAATGCGAAATTACGTCACCTTTATTTTGGTAATGTAATTTCTATATGTTGGAAATGTGCGTATAATTTGATGAGGGGCATAAGACAAAAATATGTGATAAATGTGTGCCTTGGGTTATAATCAATTAAACTAGGCTCGGAAAAACTATGCTTTAAAACTGCACAATATAACTTCCTGAATAACAACATTATACAAGAACAAAATGTGTTTATGTATATATTACAAGTGTCATAACGGTACATGTAACGCAATGTGCAAATACAATACATATTGTATCTGTGTTGATTGCTACATGACGACAAAAATACATATCCTTGCCACATTTTAGAACGTATTAATTCATCAGAAGCATTCATCACTTACAGTAAAACCTCAATTAAAGACCACCGCAATAATTAGACCACCTCAAAATTAAGAACACAATTTTCAAATGCATTTTTACTATTTTGCTCTATTTGCTTTATTCAACCTCAATATTAAGACCAGTTTTCAAGGGTCCCACGGGTGGTCTTATTATTGAGGTTTTACTATACGTAAGTTTTGCATTCTAACCTGCTTTCAGTATTTTCAGGATCTTTTCAAGAGTTTCAAATATTGTATTTAGTTTTGTAATGGTTTCAATTAACAATGCAATCAATTAATATTATGTTGTAAAAATGGAATCAATATAGCAGACCTTATCCAGGTAGCGCCATTGACCGATTTTTTCGTGTTCTTCAAAACATGACTTTATCACATTGACCTACATATTCTCATACACCGCACGTTACGTTCAAACATATATTCATATACAATATAATAGTGTGGACATAGAAATCACAATGTCATACACACTATCTCATACAATTATCAAAAACGGTATAATAATGTAATATTTTTTACTGAATATTTGTTATGTACGTAAAAATGGTGAACCGGTTTTCTTGCTCCAACGACAAATGTTTCTGTGTCTGTATTTTACTTAAATTTTTCACTTTAATTTAACAACAAAAAATCTACAAATTTTATTAGTACACTGTAAAAAATAAGATATACATTAACTTGTTAACAACCAATATAGTCTAATTAACTAATTTTCGTTTTAGAGATAAACGCTGTTTTTGTTGTATATCATTCGAACTTTTTACATTACAGGTTATTAATGAGTATATATCAGTTATGTTATAAATTTGTCTTAGTAAATTAGTGTTTTTATTGCAATATATATCCATTTAGATCTTCAGCATCTCAACCAGACTATTAGCGAAGATATAATGCCTCAGTAGAATTTTTAAACAAAATACATTAATTTCAAGGAATTGAAACTACATAAACTATGTTGCCAAATAACCGTGGTATATTTTTCACTCTAAATCGAACATTTTTATTTTGTTATGCATGATAACGAATAGTTTGCATAACTTTGGATGGAAACATAATGACAAAGGTGTCAGAATGCAGTCTTCTCTCTTTATGATCACTCCTATTTTTGTACGATCATATCTTAATTGTACTACATTGTTTAAACCCCTGCAGGCAACAAAAACATTCCCTCTCCCATCAACACACACTCATACTGCTCCATTAATAGCTGAATCTTGGACAGTAGCGATATGCTTTCCTTTCTTGTCAAGGTACACTAATCCACTATAACCGCCAACAAACATATAATCTTCACTGTTGCATAGTGCGATTTGTTCAGAGTACTGAAACAGTTTATTACCACCGCTGTCTTTAGATATAGTTTGTAACAATGTACCAACCATGTCGTATATGTATACTGAACAACCTTCATCATCAGATACATACAGTTTGTTATCCATGTAAGCAACATGGTAACATTTATGACTCAGTTTAATTTGACATAATCTTATCATAGTTTGTCCTATAGATACAAACTGGATCATTTTATTACTATTACATGCCACAGCAACCTCATTGTTCTTCACACTACATACACCATATATGTCATAAGGCAGATCGATGTAATCTATAACTGATACATTCGCAATGTTTATTCGTTTCAGTTTTTGATTAGCATTATCTGTAATGATCAATTCATTATCACCCAAAGGGCAACAACCCCTTGGAGTGCATTCCTTAGTATCACTTGGTATTTTAAACATGATATCTTCACATTGTTCCTTGCTATAAAGTTTGTTTAGATTAACCTTACCGAATCTTTGAAGTTGTTGAAGAAAGTTTATCAACGATTTATCTGCAACGAAAGACATCACACCGTTGTTCGCAAATGTTTCAATCTGTTGTTCAACGTTATTAATATCATCAAGATCCGTTTTGATAGTTGAACTAACGATTTTCGAGCAGACAAATTTCTGAGCGTTATTACCTTCAGCTCGTCGATGTCTTTCCCCAAGTTCTAGAAATTTATTGAGACACGATTCTATTCTTTCATTTGCACTACCTAATTGGGACCTTAATTGACTGTACATTGATTTAACGTCGCATTTAGCTTCTTCTTCAAGGCGATTAAGCATGTCATCTGTTTCCCTTCTGTGTTCGGTGATTGCAAGCAATGAATTTTGTCTTGCGTCCTCTAACTTCTTGAGATATATTTCATTCGATTTGTGTAAAGTTGACTGTAACTTTTCCGTGATTGTTTGCAGTTTTTCGATAGTTTTGTCTAATTCGCCAACTTTAGTGATCTTATCAACATCATCTGGGATTGAATGTATGTCTGTGCAATTTCTGAAAGTAAAAGTTTTTGTAATCGTTGAAAAAACTGATGGCTGTACTGGACAGCAAGAAGTGTTAACTTGCGGATTAAAATGGTTAGATTTTGATATCACTAGTCAATTGACATCGCAGTTTTACAATCTTATTGTACAGTAATGAAACACATTTATTGTATTGAACACACATATTTAACAATAAAACAAGTTCATAGTAACAAAACACTTTACAGTAATAGAAACATTTATAGTATTACATATTAATATCAAATATTAGAATACGTTAATGGCAGTGAGAAGCAGTTTAGGAAGAGCATACAATTTGAATTTTCAGTTTAAGCAACATCAACTTATGAAATGATCTGTGTTTATATATATAACAGCGGACTGGTTTGTTATAATAAATTATAATTGAAAGTGATAGCTGATCAGAATTATATTGGTCAAATGGCTAACCTGCCAGTTCTATTTAACGTGAACGAGAAGAAGAAGAAGCTAGGACTATTTCACATACATGTAGTTTCTTAAAAGCTACTGGATATATTTTCTATTGGTTTTATTGCAGTAAACTTTAACAGGATTGGCCTGTCGAAAAGTATCTATACAAACCTGTCAAAATCACGTTCATTATTTCAGATCACTTCGTCATATTGTAAATGTAATGGAAGTTTCTCAAAAAGGTACGCTAGCTATTTTGAGAAAACAATATTTTGTGCTGTATAACTGGTCAAATGTTTATGTAGTAATTGTAATAGTTGAACAGGTTAAATAGATCAAATACGTTTTGATATTTTATTCAAGTGCATTACCTTTACACAATTTATATGATAAGACTTTATTCATTCTTGATTTGTAAATGTTTAATGTAGCTGTCACACTACACCGTATAGCGTTAACGGACGCCCAACGTATATAAAATTGCGGCAGAAAGTTATCCGGTGACGAAAGGCATCCCCCGCTGCTGCTCGGTGCTCCCGCGATCGGTGTATGGGGCGCATAAAACGGACAAAACGCACAATGACCGCACGATCAACGCACATATACAGGACGAACAACGTTCAATTAACGGACATCACCGTACTAGTAACGGACATGTACCGCGTAAAACGTAAGCGCAACGCATGAGAAACTGACAAAACGTTTGACGAACGTATTTCTACCGGTCACGTGACGGACAAAACGGGTAAAAAGAGTCCGATATTTTTTTTGTTCCGGCACAATGGTTTCCGCTCGCCCAGACATCACACGTGCTAAAGTAATTCCAAAATGCCAAAAGCCATGTCTACGAATGCTGGGAAGGGTAAGGCCAGGGGACGGAGGAAGGCTCCAAGATCACTTTCCACACAGTATAATGCGTAACAGTTAACATAAATATCATAAATGGGTATTATTTCTTTTCTCTACATTTCATGTTCTGTGCATTTAATGTATTTTGATAACTCAAAAAGTGTATCAGATATAAAGTTAAAGAAACTGGATTTGTGAAAAGGGGCAATATTTACTTCTCGCACGATGACCTGTAGTCAAAATATCCAATGAAAGCAGAGAACCCCAACAGCCAGGTAAACAACGTTTTATATCATTATTCATCATAGTTTTGTCCGGTGGACCATCGTTTCACGTCCGTTATTTATCAGTTCATATGCGTTCCTCGTCAGTTATCGTCCGTTAAAGATACGTTAACATCCGTTGCATGTCCGGTAGTAGTCCGGCCGTGAATTAGGGACACCGGAACAGAACGGATACGAACCGGACAAGTACAGAATAAGGAACGCACGAGTAACGAACAAAACGCATAGAAACGCATTGCTACCGTACATATAACGGACAACTTTGTCCGGTGGTGTACGTTCCAAATTTTGAACATGTTCAAAACCTTCCACCGGATGGAACGAACATCGCCGGACGAGGAGCGTATGCGCCGCATGAGAAACGGAAAAGAAACGCATGCGAACGGACGCGAACGGATTGAAAATTTTGTTATACGTTGGACGTCCGTTAACGCTATACGGTGTAGTGTGACTGACCCATAAAGCACGTATCTATTGAAATGAACAATGTATGCTACTGTAGTCGTCAAACTAATATTTGTGAAATCAACCGCTTACATAATGGTGATCCAGTCTTCCGTGATATTATTTCCTTGGAGTGTTTAATTCATTTAAATAAAGGTGATGATACGATATTACTTTGTAGTTGGGGAATTTTAGAATCGGAAAATGTAGAACATTATTGTAACGTTAACTTGTGATGCATTTACTAGGATACGTTACGTCTCTGTTCATATCGTCTGTGTTAAACCCACTTTGATGTTGTTAATATTTCATATATGGTAAAACAATAAGTCTGAACCACATGAATAATATTGACTCGCTTTTCTTAAGATTAATTTGTTTATATCACAATGAACATTTTACAATCCCAACGTACTACATTGGCATTTGTTGATAAACAATACTATTTATACTTTTACTACAAATTAAATCAAGGACGGTGACATCGGCCCATGAACACTATAAAGCATACATTACAATATTTAGACGCTTCATAAATATAAACAAATCGCAAATATAAAAGAAAAATGATAGTGTAGGAAGTTCAGTTTATCGCGTTTGGATTATACTACATAACGATAAAAGCAAGGTTGTTATCAAAACTATTCATTACAATGGCAAAAACACGACTGGTACTAAGAAAGTTTAAACAGGTGCCCGTCGGCTGTGATGAGATGTTAATCATATGATCTAACATTTAACGATAAACAATCAAACTTACTTGTGATCAATGGCGATACACGCATAGCAACCAACAACATCATGATCACCACAATACATATCTATAACCTTCCCTTGATGAATACTACATCTTTCTGTAGGAAATGACCGTAACCTTGACGTCTGGTCTGTTTGTTGAGAAGTTGATATATCCAGTAAATCATGTTTTTTAAATAATGCATATTTCTTGTGTACAGAGACACAATTCTTACAACAATATCCTTTACATGCTACACAATATTTTATTCCTTCTTTTATAAGATTATCTTCAGCACAAGATGTACATATATAGTTAAATGTCTCTTCAGACATTTTATTGTCGTCCCCACCGGACGCCATTTTAGATGTGTATACACGATAACTCACATGATACGTCTAAGTTATGCAGGTCGACCTGATTATATTACAATACCGATAACAGGCGCATGTGAATATTCGCTATTTCTTTCATTATCGTGTTTACCTAAATATCGATTATAGGGGTGTTGTATACAACCTGTTTACAGCGATTTAAAATTTAAAACAAATTACCACCCTAGACCTAATATAATGGATAAAGCTATGACGAAAGCCTTATCGAATTGGGTTTAAACATTCAAACATTGTTCCTTCAACGTTTACTTGTTATTGATGTATGACACACGGTGATAAATCGTACATCGGATGAAACCGTAAATTTAAAAGTACAAAAATGGTTGTCTATTAAAGAAAGACTACGACGTGTGCACGCATGCGCAGACTATTGTGTGTGTACTTGAAAGAAAATATATCTTGCCTGTTCTTCTGTGCCGTCTTACATTTTGGTATTCGATGATTTATAACCGCGTGCATTTGTGCGCAAATATTTTGTTCGTGCTTTCATTTGTCTTAACCAGTTTTCTTAGAATTAATTATCTACCAGTACAAACTTGTACTTGAACATACACCTGAAAATACAGTAAATGTAATAAAAGCGGAAGGTAATTGTAATTTTGAAAGGTAAATCACATTTTTGTTTTCACTAGCGTTTTAACAATTCAATAGTTCAATTTTGAAGAGTGACGTTAATGTAGATAGTTCGCAAACAATGTGTATAGACATACTGTTATACTGTAGAGACGGAACATACTGAATGTCTCTACTGCTAGTATAAGGCTGCTCTTGTTTCAGTTATAGTACGTATTAGGAAACATACTGAATGCCTCTACTGCTAGTGTAAGGCTGCTCTTGTTTCAGTTATAGTACGTATTAGGAAACATACTGAATGTCTCTACTGCTAGTGTAAGGCTGCTCTTGTTTCAGTTATAGTACGTATTAGGAAACATACTGAATGCCTCTACTGCTAGTGTAAGGCTGCTCTTGTTTCAGTTATAGTACGTATTAGGAAACATACTGAATGTCTCTACTGCTAGTGTAAGGCTGCTCTTGTTTCAGTTATAGTACGTATTAGGAAACATACTGAATGCCTCTACTGCTAGTGTAAGGCTGCTCTTGTTTCAGTTATAGTACGTATTAGGAAACATACTGAATGTCTCTACTGCTAGTGTAAGGCTGCTCTTGTTTCAGTTATAGTACGTATTAGGAAACATACTGAATGCCTCTACTGCTAGTATAAGGCTGCTCTTGTTTCAGTTATAGTACGTATTAGGAAACATACCTTTCAAAGCTTTCTCACTGCACACATTCCCAGGACTCTGCTGTTAATGTCACTAAATGCCTCATTTCAAATACTATTTAATGCCCTTCGTAAATAAGAAGGCTGGCAAGTCTTATAGAAGGTTATTCATAATTAGAAGAATAAAACTATTGTGTCTCTTCTTTTTCACACAGTGACCTTATGAAGTCGAACAATGCAATGTATAATTTTTTTATAAGGAATTCCATTCTTGCCGAAGAAAATGTTTTTATTTCTCTTAATTCAAAATAATTTGTAATGAATAAAACATTTAATCCCTGACTTTCTTCTAAGAAATGTTCAGGTGAATGAAGTTGCCGCGTAGATCGTAGATCAACCACATTTGGTCGACGTGGGTCGTAGCTCGTAGATCAACCAAATTTGGTCGACCTGGGTCGTACAACGTAGCACAACCACTGAAAAAAACTTCAATATGGTTGATCTGGGTCGTACATCGTAGCGCGACCACTGAAAAAAACTTAAATATGGTTGATCTGGGTCGTACATCGTAGCGCGACCACTGAAAAAAACTTAAATATGGTTGATCTGGGTCGTACATCGTAGCGCGACCACTGAAAAAACTTAAATATGGTTGATCTGGGTCGTACATCGTAGCGCGACCACTGAAAAAAACTTAAATATGGTTGATCTGGGTCGTACATCGTAGCGCGACCACTGAAAAAACTTAAATATGGTTGATCTGGGTCGTATATCGTAGCGCGACCACTGAAAAAAAACTTAAATATGGTTGATCTGGGTCGTACATCGTAGCGCGACCACTGAAAAAAACTTAAATATGGTTGATCTGGGTCGTACATCGTAGCACGACCACGGAAAAAAACTTAAATATGGTTGATCTGGGTCGTACATCGTAGCACGACCACGGAAAAAAACTTAAATATGGTTGATCTGGGTCGTACATCGTAGCGCGACCACGGAAAAAAACTTAAATATGGTTGATCTGGGTCGTATATCGTAGCATGACCACTGAAAAAACTTAAATATGGTTGATCTGGGTCGTACATCGTAGCACGACCACTGAAAAAAACTTAAATATGGTTGATCTGGGTCGTACATCGTAGCGCGACCAATGCAAATAACATGAAATATGGCTGAGTTGGCTCGTACATCGTAGCACGACCACGGAAAAAACTTAAATATGGTTGATCTGGGTCGTACATCGTAGCGCGACCAATGCAAATAACATAAAATATGGCTGATTTGGGTCGTACATCGTAGCACGACCACTATAAACGCTTAAATATGGTCGATCTGGGTCGTACATCGTAGCGCGACCACGGAAAAAAGACTTAAATATGGTTGATCTGGGTCGTACATCGTAGCGCGACCACTGAAAAAAAAACTTAAATATGGTTGATCGGGTCGTACATCGTAGCGCGACCACTGAAAAGAACTTAAATATGGTTGATCTGGGTCGTACATCGTAGCGCGACCACTGAACAAAAACTTATGTATGGTTGATCTGGGTCGTACATCGTAGCTTCGACCATTGAAAATACACTAAGATATGATTGATCATGGTCGTATTGTACACTGTCACGAGATAGTTGTTCGAACTGATTAAAACTCTATTACATGTAGAACAAATAAAACATATTCTAATGTATCATGTTGACATTAATTTGTAATTTTGTTCCATGACAACTAACCCTTCCTACCAAACAATGATATGTAACTATTTCACTAGTTGAAATGCAATTCTCCGATTTGCTACCTTTTTCAATTTGAGATTTTACAGGATATGGCACTTTAGTTATATTCGAAGATATACATGAATTATTGACAATTGCTTGCTCATTGAGACAATTGACTGCATGGCAAATGCGCTATCGTCGACGTCGATAAATATATCTGGTCGATTTTCGCTATTAGAAATATTGAAGGAAATTGTTTTTTTTCTAAATTTCAATATAATCACAGCATTTATTATCTTATTGAAGTAAGCTTTATTATCTTCACGCACCCCTAAATTGCTATATAAGTGTATGTATTCAATATATATGAAAAACCGCTATGTTAAACAATTTGTAAACTTTCATTAAACATTTCATATTCATGTAACAACATTATTATTTTATTGAAGTAAACTAGAAACGTTCAAGAGTTTGAATATGTAGAAATATATTGGCATCTTTGTGCTTCCCGTTGCGTTTGAAAATACACATACATGTATTTTAATTTGTATTTGATTTGAACGGGGAGTGTGTATTATACTTAAATGCATTACACACTTATATTGTAGAAAGACACATGCGCATTGTGAAAAATCGGCGCTGATGTTTGACTTTCGCTAAAATGGTATGGTGAAATTGAGGCAGTAATGATAACTTTATTGGGTACATAACTTGAGAGGGAAAAACACGTCCCGAGCATTGATTTAAAAAAAATGAAATAAGAATATTATGTGACCTTTTAACAGGATATAACTGACTTATTAAACACAATACTTGGCATGTACATACTACTGACGTGTCAGAGATACTTGCATTACGTTAATGTATTATGTGACAAGTATATGACAACAGTTTAATTCCTTTTTTTGTAATAAGTTGTTTATTTAAATAATAACCCCTAATATTGGTACATCAAATCTTCAAGAAATTGTTAAAAAATTTGAACAAGCCAGAGGAATACTTTATATAACCAATGACTGAAATTTGAATGACAACATTTATATAATTACAGAAAAGCATAAGTTTATCGCAAGCTAAAAGCAAAAACTTCACAAATACAGGACCTATAATATTAGGCAAAGGGTCCTGCCAAATAATACGCAAAATTATATCAGCATTTAAAAGTAATACATGTACTGGACACAAATGGGTATGAACGCGGATTTAACTGCCCGATTAAAACTCTTTAATGTCCAGTAATTTTAATATTTACACTTAACAATCGCGGTTATCAGACTGTACGAGTCAATTCCCTTTTCGGATTTTTACAGATAAAATGAGTATCGGTTCTATTAAAGTATTCTACAAGAGGTGAAAATATCAAAAAAATCATCACACATATCAACTGTTTAAAATACATAAAACATCGTTAGACAATAATAACAATCATTAGAGTGCGCAATTTTGTTATACTGAATGTCTGTCATGTAAATATGTACCTGGGGGTGACGTATTCTGTTAAACACAGATAGCATTTGACTTGTGAGACATGCGCATTCCGAAGTGAGTGACGTGTGCGCATAATTGTCGCAAAATATCAATGCGATAGGGAGAAATCAGTGAGGGGACTCGGCTATCAACGAATTAAGCATATCATCCAGAGTTTTACGTCCTAATTTGATTTGACAGCTTTCGATTATACAGGGACCAGACATACGTGCACACTACACGAATAGAACATTTAAATGTTTGCACTTTAATAGAAAGTCACTGAGCGACTACTGTATTTTACTAGGTCCATACTTTCAATTTTAGGTGATGTCTGTACAACTTCACAACTTGGATTTTTATCCATTTCTGTATAATAAGACTTAGCCATGATGGACGTCTAATTATTCTTTGTACACTTACTGGAATATATAAGTTTGAATGATGTGATTTGTGCAAATAATAAATAAGATGGATCTACTAGAATTGTTAAAAAGTATAGTTCTAGTGAAAATCAAAATGACATCAGCAATATCGTCTCCGACCTAGACTTTATTGAAGCAATTATTCATCAATGTATGTTTTTATTATGGCGTATACAATGGCGTATTCTTTTTCGTATAACTGACATAAAACCGTATACATTGTGATATATTGTTCTGGGTACTTATATGAAGTTATTCCGCCACGAAGCACTCTTAGTTTCGACTCTTTGAGACAAAATAGCCATTGATTGACGTTATATTAATATAGATTATCATCTTGATTTTTTCCTGTTTGTACCACGGACATATAATATGTGCGTGTTTGTACTTACTTTGAATTTGATGCCATAGATCCTTGATTATTGTTCTTACGCAAAATAGGCCTATACAAACAAGCAAAATAGGCATATAAACACACTGTCAGGCAAAATAGGCATATAAACACACTGTCAGGCAAAATAGGCATATAAACACACTGTCAGGCAAAATAGGCATATAAACACACTGTCAGGCAAAATAGGCATATAAACACACTGTCAGGCAAAATAGGCATATAAACACACTGTCAGACAAAATAGGCATATAAACACACTGTCAGGCAAAATAGGCATATAAACACACTGTCAGACAAAATAGGCATATAAACACACTGTCAGGCAAAATAGGCATATAAACACACTGTCAGACAAAATAGGCATATAAACACACTGTCAGACAAAATAGGTATATAAACACACTGTCAGACAAAATAGGCATATAAACACACTGTCAGACAAAATAGGCATATAAACACACTGTCAGACAAAATAGGCATATAAAAACACTGTCAGGCAAAATAGGCATATAAACACACTGTCAGACAAAATAGGCATATAAACACACTGTCAGGCAAAATAGTAATATAAACACAGGCAAAATAAATCCTTTGCATATAATTTTGTGTTAATATACATCCAAAATATGCAATTTAAATATCCTCATGACAATTACATTAACGTTACGTTACATTTACAGGGGACAGATGTTACACATACACATGGTGTCTCTTTCTTTCCTTTTGTCAACAAATAATGCACATATGGCTGAAATAAATTAATTTAATGAAAAACATAAACCAGAAACTTGCTGCAAGTCATTTATACTGTTAAGTAAGCAAACTATGTATTTTTAAATGAGTTACTCACTTGTGTTTAAAAATTACGGAATTAAACAAATATACAGCTTTTAAATTTATGAAGTTGTCTTTAAAGAACAGCATCTTCATCCAAGGATTGTGTTGATTCAATAAAATCAATATTTTCTTCTGAAAGTATATATTGCTATATTGTACAGTTCTTATAAAACGAAACCGAAATTTCACAAGTTTTTGCCAGCTCATCCATGCTTGTAACATAATGAGCCTGATTACTTGCTAAATGTATGCGATATGTCTATAATAATATTAAAAATAAATTAAAAAAAACAGACATATGTGCTCCTCCCATAATCTACATAGAGCCATTGTCTATGCGTTAGTATTTATTAGCTCCTCCCTGGTTTAACTGGGACCATTGTCTTTGCGTTAGTGTTTATTAGCTCCTCCCTGGTTTAACTGGGACCATTGTCTTTGCGTTAGTGTTTATTAGCTCCTCCCTGGTTTAACTGGGACCATTGTCTTTGCGTATAGTGTTTATTAGCTCCTCCCTGGTTTAACTGGGACCATTGTCTTTGCGTTAGTGTTTATTAGCTCCTCCCTGGTTTAACTGGGACCATTGTCTTTGCGTTAGTGTTTATTAGCTCCTCCCTGGTTTAACTGGGACCATTGTCTTTGCGTTAGTGTTTATTAGCTCCTCCCTGGTTTAACTGGGACCATTGTCTTTGCGTTAGTGTTTATTAGCTCCTCCCTGGTTTAACTGGGACCATTGTCTTTGCGTTAGTGTTTATTAGCTCCTCCCTGGTTTAACTGGGACCATTGTCTTTGCGTTAGTGTTTATTAGCTCCTCCCTGGTTTAACTGGGACCATTGTCTTTGCGTATAGTGTTTATTAGCTCCTCCCTGGTTTAACTGGGACCATTGTCTTTGCGTTAGTGTTTATTAGCTCCTCCCTGGTTTAACTGGGACCATTGTCTTTGCGTTAGTGTTTATTAGCTCCTCCCTGGTTTAACTGGGACCATTGTCTTTGCGTTAGTGTTTATTAGCTCCTCCCTGGTTTAACTGGGACCATTGTCTTTGCGTTAGTGTTTATTAGCTCCTCCCTGGTTTAACTGGGACCATTGTCTTTGCGTTAGTGTTTATTAGCTCCTCCCTGGTTTAACTGGGACCATTGTCTTTGCGTTAGTGTTTATTAGCTCCTCCCTGGTTTAACTGGGACCATTGTCTTTGCGTTAGTGTTTATTAGCTCCTCCCTGGTTTAACTGGGACCATTGTCTTTGCGTTAGTGTTTATTAGCTCCTCCCTGGTTTAACTGGGACCATTGTCTTTGCGTTAGTGTTTATTAGCTCCTCCCTGGTTTAACTGGGACCATTGTCTTTGCGTTAGTGTTTATTAGCTCCTCCCTGGTTTAACTGGGACCATTGTCTTTGCGTTAGTGTTTATTAGCTCCTCCCTGGTTTAACTGGGACCATTGTCTTTGCGTTAGTGTTTATTAGCTCCTCCCTGGTTTAACTGGGACCATTGTCTTTGCGTTAGTGTTTATTAGCTCCTCCCTGGTTTAACTGGGACCATTGTCTTTGCGTTAGTGTTTATTAGCTCCTCCCTGGTTTAACTGGGACAATTGACAATAATCTCGTAACATTATATTGTTGTAGTGAAGTACTCTGAGCTTTTGTTATAAATAATTCATGTACTACAATTACTAATTGTCATGTACATGACGTGTTAATTTTGGCGACAATTTGATACACCTTAAAGCTGCATTACGTATATTATTTATGGATGTCAATGAATATTCTGATATTGGAATAATCGTTCGCACGTCCGAATATTCCAATACTGATTTGGCATTCGAGTATTAGATAGAACTATATTTTCAGTATAAAAGCTAATGCAAGTGTATTTAATTTCAATGATGGGCATTATCACATTGAATGACATTAATACATACAGGTGTTAAATGACATGTCATGTTGTATATAAAATATATTAAACGATGTTATTATATACATCCATCTGTGTACAAATTTATCTAACTTTTGAAAACTAATGATAAATGTGAACTCATAAAACTATCTTTGTATATTAAATTAGCTCTTGTTTCCAGAAAATCAATTATGAACGTTGAACGCTAGTTACATTTTGTTCATCCTCCATTGAGTATAGTTATTGAATTACTATATTCTGTTCCTTTCCTCATTGAATATAGTTATTAAATTACTATATTCTGTTCCTTTTCGCAATTGACATGTTTATTTGTTATATTCCAATATAATAGAACAAGTCATAACATATACTTGTCTTGTGGTTTAATAAGTAATTTGTATATTATACCATGTATTTTCACTGTGACATTTATGTATATTAAACTGTATGTAAATAAGATGATGTACTATGTACAAGTCTGAATAAAATTTCTGTTCTGTTCTGTTCTATATAAATTAGGGGCCAATATAGATATAACACTCTGGTGGTGACAATTAGACCCTGTAATAATTAGTAATCGCAGGATTTTGCAAAACTTGAGTGATTAGTTTAAAATACAAAATTGATAAGCTTAAAGTTAAACTTCGACATTTCAAATGTATTTTATTAAGAAACTGACTGATATGTAGCTATCAGCGCATTTAAATCATCACAATTCTATATTATGGGCTAGAGTTTCTTTTATTGCAATAATTCGTATCCTACATACAGTTCTGTACGACAATTAATTCATCATTTTAATCCGATCGGAATACAAGGACAGATATATAGGCTTTTCGATTTGCTTTCGCTTCCGTTAACAATTTGCAAATAGCAACACTAAAGTTTTAACATTGCCGGTAACAAAGCTTTTCTCGAAATCAAGCACAAACTACCAGTATGCATGAGTGCGACGATAAAAAACACTTCATTGGCGCCGTTCGGAATGTTGACCGAATAGTCGAATACCAAAATTGCCGTTTATTGACATCCCTAATATTATTTCGTGTATGTATGTACATAATTTGGTTTTACAAATTTGGTAAGGAATGACATTCTCGAAGAAAAGTTTTTATTTCACTGAACGTGTAAACATTTGCAATTAATTAGACATTTAGCGTCCTACTGTCTTTTAAGTAATTTCGCTGTCACTGAAGAATTGTAGGTCAGTTGATCTGTTAATGTAACGATTTCTGGCATGAAAAACACCCATGTACTATATATTTCTATCATAAATTGCAAATGAAAATCTTGTTAAAACATGCGTAATGCGTTATGAGAGCTGCTATCAATGTAAGGCCATTGTGAGTCACGCCATTTTTTATTTCATCAGTGAATAGGTATTACATGTTATTGGTCGTGTGCGACTTCATTTATAATAATAAATATACATTTACTTAATAATTGTGTACTTGGACTTAATTTTTCGGCACAGCCGTACTAACATGGTTTTGCTTTTTGCATATCAGTGTTGTGTAAACCAATCAAATCTAACGTTTACCACCAAGGCAATTTCTCTTCAACCAGACAACGTTCGTAACCTTGACGCGGATTGGTTAACCTTCCGATGAAGGGTACGTTACCTAACCGAAATCCACTAAATTCGGTGAATTTACCGAAATCCATTTTGGATCTGAACCAGCAATTGTTGCATCCCGGCATCTTTTAAGTTGCAAATCAAATCTTAACCATCAAATTGCGGCGATCATCTTTTTTCAAGATATTTCTTGTTTATCTCAATCAGTTAAACATGTGGTGTAATATGCAAATTGGCTATTGTTTACCTAAGTGCATATTCAAGGGCTGTGCTAAGATGTACGACCCAGATCAACCATATTTTATTTTTTTCAGTGGTCGTGCTACAAGGTACGACCCAGATCAACCATATTTAAGTCTTTTTCCGTGGTCGTGCTACGATGTACGACCAAGATCAGCCATATTTCATGTTATTTGCTGTGGTTGTGCTACGATGTACGACCCAGATCAACCATATTTCATGTTATTTGCTGTGGTTGTGCTACGATGTACGACCAAGATCAGCCATATTTCATGTTATTTGCTGTGGTTGTGCTACGATGTACGACCCAGATCAACCATATTTCATGTTATTTGCAGTGGTCGTGCTACGATGTACGACCCAGATCAGCCATATTTCATGTTATTTGCAGTGGTCGTGCTACGATGTACGACCTATATCAACCATATTTCATGTTATTTGCTGTGGTCGTGCTACGATGTACGATCCAGATCAACCATATTTCATGTTATTTGCAGTGGTCGTGCTACGATGTACAATCCAGATCAACCATATTTCATGTTATTTGCAGTGGTCGTGCTACGATGTACGACCAAGATCAACCATATTTCATGTTATTTGCAGTGGTCGTGCTACGATGTACAATCCAGATCAACCATATTTCATGTTATTTGCAGTGGTCGTGCTACGATGTACAATCCAGATCAACCATATTTCATGTTATTTGCAGTGGTCGTGCTACGATGTACAATCCAGATCAACCTTATTTCATGTTATTTGCTGTGGTCGTGCTACGATGTACGACCCAGATCAACCATATTTCATGTTATTTGCTGTGGTCGTGCTACGATGTAGGACCCAGACCAACCATATTTCATGTTATTTGCTGTGGTTGCGCTACGATGTAGGACCCAGACCAACCATATTTCATGTTATTTGCTGTGGTCGTGCTACGATGTAGGACCCAGACCAACCATATTTCATGTTATTTGCTGTGGTCGTGCTACGATGTACGACCCAGATCAACCATATTTCATGTTATTTGCTGTGGTTGCGCTACGATGTACGACCCAGATCAACCATATTTCATGTTATTTGCTGTGGTCGTGCTACGATGTAGGATCCAGACCAACCATATTTCATGTTATTTGCTGTGGTCGTGCTACGATGTACAATCCAGATCAGCCATATTTCATGTTATTTGCTGTGGTCGTGCTACGATGTACGACCCAGACCAACCATATTTCATGTTATTTGCTGTGGTTGCGCTACGATGTACGACCCAGATCAGCCATATTTCATGTTATTTGCTGTGGTCGTGCTACGATGTACGACCCAGATCAGCCATATTTCATGTTATTTGCTGTGGTCGTGCTACGATGTACGACCTATATCAACCATATTTCATGTTATTTGCTGTGGTCGTGCTACGATGTAGGACCCAGACCAACCATATTTCATGTTATTTGCTGTGGTCGTGCTACGATGTAGGATCCAGACCAACCATATTTCATGTTATTTGCTGTGGTCGTGCTACAATGTAGGATCCAGATCAACCATATTTCATGTTATTTGCTGTGGTCGTGCTACGATGTAGGACCCAGACCAACCATATTTCATGTTATTTGCTGTGGTCGTGCTACGATGTAGGATCCAGATCAACCATATTTCATGTTATTTGCTGTGGTCGTGCTACGATGTAGGATCCAGACCAACCATATTTCATGTTATTTGCTGTGGTCGTGCTACGATGTAGGACCCAGACCAACCATATTTCATGTTATTTGCTGTGGTCGTGCTACGATGTAGGATCCAGACCAACCATATTTCATGTTATTTGCTGTGGTCGTGCTACGATGTACAATCCAGATCAACCATATTTCATGTTATTTGCTGTGGTCGTGCTACGATGTAGGACCCAGACCAACCATATTTCATGTTATTTGCTGTGGTCGTGCTACGATGTACGACCCAGACCAACCATATTTCATGTTATTTGCTGTGGTCGTGCTACGATGTACGACCCAGACCAACCATATTTCATGTTATTTGCTGTGGTCGTGCTACGATGTAGGATCCAGATCAACCATATTTCATGTTATTTGCTGTGGTCGTGCTACGATGTACGACCCAGACCAACCATATTTCATGTTATTTGCTGTGGTCGTGCTACGATGTAGGATCCAGACCAACCATATTTCATGTTATTTGCTGTGGTCGTGCTACGATGTAGGATCCAGATCAACCATATTTCATGTTATTTGCTGTGGTCGAGCTACGATCTACGACCAAGATCAACCATATTGTATATTATTTTCTGTGGTCGAGCTACGATGTACGACCAAGATCAACCATATTTCATGTTATTTGCTGTGGTCGTGCTACGATGTACGACCTATATCAACCATATTTCATGTTATTTGCAGTGGTCGTGCTACGATGTACGACCAAGATCAACCATATTTCATGTTATTTGCAGTGGTCGTGCTACGATGTACGACCAAGATCAGCCATATTTCATGTTATTTGCTGTGGTTGCGCTACGATCTACGACCCAGATCAGCCATATTTCATGTTATTTGCAGTGGTCGTGCTACGATGTACGACCCAGATCAGCCATATTTCATGTTATTTGCAGTGGTCGTGCTACGATGTACGACCCAGATCAGCCATATTTCATGTTATTTGCTGTGGTCGTGCTACGATGTACGACCTATATCAACCATATTTCATGTTATTTGCTGTGGTCGTGCTACGATGTACGACCTATATCAACCATATTTCATGTTATTTGCTGTGGTCGTGCTACGATGTAGGACCCAGACCAACCATATTTCATGTTATTTGCTGTGGTCGTGCTACGATGTAGGATCCAGACCAACCATATTTCATGTTATTTGCTGTGGTCGTGCTACGATGTAGGACCCAGATCAACCATATTTCATGTTATTTGCTGTGGTCGTGCTACGATGTAGGACCCAGACCAACCATATTTCATGTTATTTGCTGTGGTCGTGCTACGATGTAGGATCCAGATCAACCATATTTCATGTTATTTGCTGTGGTCGTGCTACGATGTAGGATCCAGACCAACCATATTTCATGTTATTTGCTGTGGTCGTGCTACGATGTAGGATCCAGACCAACCATATTTCATGTTATTTGCTGTGGTCGTGCTACGATGTAGGACCCAGACCAACCATATTTCATGTTATTTGCTGTGGTCGTGCTACGATGTAGGATCCAGACCAACCATATTTCATGTTATTTGCTGTGGTCGTGCTACGATGTACAATCCAGATCAACCATATTTCATGTTATTTGCTGTGGTCGTGCTACGATGTACGACCCAGACCAACCATATTTCTTGTTATTTGCTGTGGTCGTGCTACGATGTAGGACCCAGATCAACCATATTTCATGTTATTTGCTGTGGTCGTGCTACGATGTAGGACCCAGACCAACCATATTTCATGTTATTTGCTGTGGTCGTGCTACGATGTAGGATCCAGATCAACCATAGTTCATGTTATTTGCTGTGGTCGTGCTACGATGTAGGATCCAGACCAACCATATTTCATGTTATTTGCTGTGGTCGTGCTACGATGTAGGACCCAGACCAACCATATTTCATGTTATTTGCTGTGGTCGTGCTACGATGTAGGATCCAGACCAACCATATTTCATGTTATTTGCTGTGGTCGTGCTACGATGTAGGACCCAGACCAACCATATTTCATGTTATTTGCTGTGGTCGTGCTACGATGTAGGACCCAGACCAACCATATTTCATGTTATTTGCTGTGGTCGTGCTACGATGTACGACCCAGACCAACCATATTTCATGTTATTTGCTGTGGTCGTGCTACGATGTAGGATCCAGATCAACCATATTTCATGTTATTTGCTGTGGTCGAGCTACGATCTACGACCAAGATCAACCATATTGTATATTATTTTCTGTGGTCGAGCTACGATGTACGACCAAGATCAACCATATTTCATGTAATTTGCTGTGGTCGTGCTACGATGTACGACCCAGATCAACCATATTTCATGTTATTTGCAGTGGTCGTGCTACGATGTACGACCAAGATCAACCATATTTCATGTTATTTGCAGTGGTCGTGCTACGATGTACGACCAAGATCAGCCATATTTCATGTTATTTGCTGTGGTTGCGCTACGATCTACGACCCAGATCAGCCATATTTCATGTTATTTGCAGTGGTCGTGCTACGATGTACGACCCAGATCAGCCATATTTCATGTTATTTGCAGTGGTCGTGCTACGATGTACGACCCAGATCAGCCATATTTCATGTTATTTGCTGTGGTCGTGCTACAATGTACGACCTATATCAACCATATTTCATGTTATTTGCTGTGGTCGTGCTACGATGTAGGACCCAGACCAACCATATTTCATGTTATTTGCTGTGGTCGTGCTACGATGTAGGATCCAGACCAACCATATTTCATGTTATTTGCTGTGGTCGTGCAACGATGTAGGACCCAGACCAACCATATTTCATGTTATTTGCTGTGGTCGTGCTACGATGTAGGATCCAGATCAACCATATTTCATGTTATTTGCTGTGGTCGTGCTACGATGTAGGATCCAGACCAACCATATTTCATGTTATTTGCTGTGGTCGTGCTACGATGTAGGATCCAGACCAACCATATTTCATGTTATTTGCTGTGGTCGTGCTACGATGTAGGACCCAGACCAACCATATTTCATGTTATTTGCTGTGGTCGTGCTACGATGTAGGATCCAGACCAACCATATTTCATGTTATTTGCTGTGGTCGTGCTACGATGTACAATCCAGATCAACCATATTTCATGTTATTTGCTGGGGTCGTGCTACGATGTAGGACCCAGACCAACCATATTTCATGTTATTTGCTGTGGTCGTGCTACGATGTACGACCCAGACCAACCATATTTCTTGTTATTTGCTGTGGTCGTGCTACGATGTAGGATCCAGATCAACCATATTTCATGTTATTTGCTGTGGTCGTGCTACGATGTACGACCCAGACCAACCATATTTCATGTTATTTGCTGTGGTCGTGCTACGATGTAGGATCCAGACCAACCATATTTCATGTTATTTGCTGTGGTCGTGCTACGATGTAGGATCCAGATCAACCATATTTCATGTTATTTGCTGTGGTCGAGCTACGATCTACGACCAAGATCAACCATATTGTATATTATTTTCTGTGGTCGATCTACGATGTACGACCAAGACCAACCGTATTGTATATTATTTTCTGTGGTCGAGCTACGATGTACGACCAAGATCAACCATATTTCATGTTATTTGCTGTGGTCGTGCTACGATGTACGACCCAGATCAACCATATTTCATGTTATTTGCTGTGGTCGAGCTACGATGTACGACCAAGATCAACCATATTTCATGTTATTTGCTGTGGTCGTGCTACGATGTACGACCAAGATCAACCATATTTCATGTTATTTGCTGTGGTCGTGCTACGATGTACGACCCAGATCAACCATATTTCATGTTATTTGCTGTGGTCGAGCCACGATGTACGACCCAGATCAACCATATTTCATGTTACTAGTATTTGCTGTGGTCGTGCTACGATGTCAATCCAGATCAACCATATTTCATGTTATTTGCTGTGGTCGTGCTACGATGTACAATCCAGATCAACCATATTTCATGTTATTTGCTGTGGTCTTGCTACGATGTACGACCCAGACCAACAATATTTCATGTTATTTGCTGTGGTCGTGCTACGATGTAGGATCCAGATCAACCATATTTCATGTTATTTGCTGTGGTCGTGCTACGATGTACGACCCAGACCAACCATATTTCATGTTATTTGCTGTGGTCGTGCTACGATGTAGGATCCAGACCAACCATATTTCATGTTATTTGCTGTGGTCGTGCTACGATGTACGACCAAGATCAACCATATTTCATGTTATTTGCTGTGGTCGTGCTACGATGTACGACCAAGATCAACCATATTTCATGTTATTTGCTGTGGTCGTGCTACGATGTACGACCCAGATCAACCTTATTTCATGTTATTTGTTGTGGTCGAGCTACGATGTACGACCCAGATCAACCATATTGTATATTATTTTCTGTGGTTGAGCTACGATGTACGACCAAGATCAACCATATTTCATGTTATTTGCTGTGGTCGTGCTACGATGTAGGATCCAGACCAACCATATTTCATGTTATTTGCTGTGGTCGTGCTACGATGTAGGATCCAGACCAACCATATTTCATGTTATTTGCTGTGGTCGTGCTACGATGTAGGATCCAGACCAACCATATTTCATGTTATTTGCTGTGGTCGTGCTACGTTGTACGACCCAGATCAACCATATTTCATGTTATTTGCTGTGGTCGTGCTACGATGTACGACCAAGATCAACCATATTTCATGTTATTTGCTGTGGTCGTGCTACGATGTACGACCAAGATCAACCATATTTCATTTTATTTGCTGTGGTCGTGCTACGATGTACGACCCAGATCAACCTTATTTCATGTTATTTGTTGTGGTCGAGCTACGATGTACGACCCAGATCAACCATATTGTATATTATTTTCTGTGGTTGAGCTACGATGTACGACCAAGATCAACCATATTTCATGTTATTTGCTGTGGTCGTGCTACGATGTACGACCAAGATCAACCATATTTCATGTTATTTGCTGTGGTCGTGCTACGATGTAGGATCCAGACCAACCATATTTCATGTTATTTGCTGTGGTCGTGCTACGATGTAGGATCCAGACCAACCATATTTCATGTTATTTGCTGTGGTCGTGCTACGATGTAGGATCCAGACCAACCATATTTCATGTTATTTGCTGTGATCGTGCTACGATGTAGGATCCAGATCAACCATATTTCATGTTATTTGCTGTGGTCGAGCTACGATGTACGACCAAGATCAACCATATTGTATATTATTTTCTGTGGTCGAGCTACGATGTGCGACGAAGATCAACCATATTTCATGTTATTTGCTGTGGTCGTGCTACGATGTACGACCCAGATCAACCATATTTCTTGTTATTTGCTGTGGTCGAGCTACGATGTACGACCAAGATCAACCATATTTCATGTTATTTGCTGTGGTCGTGCTACGATGTACGACCCAGATCAACCATATTTCATGTTATTTGCTGTGGTCGTGCTACGATGTACGACCCAGATCAACCATATTTCATGTTATTTGCTGTGGTCGAGCCACGATGTACGACCCAGATCAACCATATTTCATGTTACTAGTATTTGCTGTGGTCGTGCTACGATGTACAATCCAGATCAACCATATTTCATGTTATTTGCTGTGGTCGTGCTACGATGTACAATCCAGATCAACCATATTTCATGTTATTTGCTGTGGTCGTGCTACGATGTACGACCCAGATCAACCATATTTCATGTTATTTGCTGTGGTCGTGCTACGATGTACGACCAAGATCAACCATATTTCATGTTATTTGCTGTGGTCGTGCTACGATGTACGACCAAGATCAACCATATTTCATGTTATTTGCTGTGGTCGTGCTACGATTTACGACCAAGATCAACCATATTTCATGTTATTTGCTGTGGTCGAGCTACGATGTACGACCCAGATCAACCATATTGTATATTATTTTCTGTGGTCGAGCTACGATGTACGACCAAGATCAACCATATTTCATGTTATTTGCTGTGGTCGTGCTACGATGTACGACCAAGATCAACCATATTTCATGTTATTTGCTGTGGTCGTGCTACGATGTAGGATCCAGATCAACCATATTTCATGTTATTTGCTGTGGTCGAGCTACGATGTACGACCCAGATCAACCATATTGTATATTATTTTCTGTGGTCGAGCTACGATGTACGACCCAGGTCGACCAATTTGGTTGATCTTCGACCTACGACCCAGGTCGACCAAATTTGGTTGATCTACGACCTACGACACACGTCGACCAAATGCGGTTGATCTACGACCTACGATCTACACGCCAACTTCATACACCTGAAATGTTCGCTGTCAGTGAGTGAAGAACTTTAGGCATAAATTCTTGAACTTTAACATTTAGGACACGATATCAAATGTAAAGAATGGTTTGTTGTAATTCCCTGTTTGTTATCAGTTCCTCTCCTACTGTCGCTTTGAAGACTAAAAGCAGCTACTTCCGGTTTAAAAACATGTTAATATCAAATTAAAAAAAGGTATTTTTGTATTGCATTATGGTGGTATGAAACCATCATATACCGTGTAGTCATCTGAGAAGAGAGAAGAAAATGTCATGACGCTTTAATAAGTGACAGAGGGAGAATATATGCACGGTATCGGATCGGTGGTCCAGTGGTAACGCGCTGGACTAGTATTCCACGGATCGCAGGTTCGACCCCCCTCTCCAACACTAACAGTCTTTCGGACGATACTTTGAAAACCGGAGGTCCCATGTACGATGCTTTACATGGGCAAGTAAAAGAACAAGGATTGCTTCAGGAAATGGGACATCTTCTGTATCATACACTATCCTCCGAAAATCTCAAATCACTTACATTCTTCTGGAAGCGACGTCCATGGGAAAATGATGGCGACGATAAACAAACGCAAATACGCAATATCTGCACACTGTCCGATAACATTATTATCAGGCGAGGTGACATCGCACGGTTGCACACTTCATCGCAAAATGCTGATAAAACATCCATTATAAGAAGACAAGATTTCAAAGGTCCCAAGGGTGGTCGTATTATTGTGTTTCACTGTAATTATAAAACATAATAATATGTAGCCACAATAGATAGTTCCCACATTTACAATAATGTCCTCCTTTGTTCTGTATAGTCAGCAAAATCGATAGGCAAATTTCTTTATAGTTTTATAGGTAATGTAATGTTAACGGTGATAAAATAATCAGATATATAAAAAATACTTGTTTATGTGCTCATGTGGGAAAACGGCTCAGAAGGTTGAAGAAAAACTGGTTGTCACATGTCAAGTATTTTCTCAATTATCAAATATTTGGGAATTACTCCTATAAGTGCATATCAGTTTTGCCTATCGAAATGGCTAATGATTAAGAACAAAGGAGGTACATATTGTTGATGTGGGAACTATCTATAGGTTCGCAGCCGCCGAAAATGTTGAATATTGCATGTTTGCGTGCTTGCACCATAAATGAACATATGGGCGAAAAATGAAATAAATTCATCCACATTTTGTACGCTGGTATTTGACTCTAACTTTAGGACTGCGCACAGTAATATCGATAAATACAATTCAGTGACAACAACAGTAATGTACAGTATTATTTTATAGTTAATTATCAGCCTCCTCTCGCTGTTTATCTGATTTTGGATTGGTGTTCTTTATCAAATTGTGGGATTAATATATCCTCAAAATTGCTAATTGGTATTCATGATATGATGATTCTGACACGTTTTTTAAATAACAGACAATCGCATTGTACATTTATAAATAATAATTCAAATGTTTCACATTCAGTTTCATATGCAAATTTGATATTTCGAAAAATGACTATTTATATCGATACAATTATCGTATCGATATATCAGACCGATACACAACCCTGTCTAGCATGGATAATTGTATTCAGTACCTTCGAAGTATAAATACGAATACAGAAAAAAAACAATAACACAACAAGGGTTATATGTTTATTAGTTTTGTTTCATTAAATCAAGATTGGAACCATGCTCAAAATAGCAACAACAAATTCCTACAATAAGAAATAGTTTGGAGAGGGTTCAATGTCACTCAAACATCAAAGAAAAAACCCAAATATACCCGAGATTTATTTGTGAGTCACAATGATTTTAAAAACACGATACTGCTTGGAAATAACATCGCGTAATGCGGCCTCGTTTCTGTTTGATTTCTTCCAAGTCTTCTTCACTGGCACCCAGATCTTTGAATGTTTCGAACGCAACGTCCATCAACCGGTGCAACAGTCTATTAGCCACTTCTCTCTCACGTGTCAAGGTCACGGTTGCCATGCGCTGAAAACAGAAGTGTATGTTTCAAATTGTAGCAAGCCAACGCCCCATGTGAATATACAAGGCCTTCATAAACTCTACAGACATGACAGATGACGACAGACCTGTGTATTTCAAACCGATATCAACAGGAGTAACTTCCTGAACGGGAAACTTCTCTTCTACCGAACAACGTTTGTAACCTTGACGCGGATTGGTTGTGACCAGCAATCGTAACATCACGGCATTTTTTTTGTTTCACAATAAATTGTAACTTTTTCAAGACATTTCTTGTTTATTTCTTATCACTAATATTTTTTTAATACAGTCGATTCAAAATTAGTTCAGAATGCCGTTTTCGTATGTATATTGGTCAATATCTTCCACACCATGGTTTCATTGGCTAACCCCCTTACAGTATGTTTACAACACAACCGTTATCAAGTAAATAAATACAGACTGTATCTTTCTTTAAAATTGATATTGGTCAGATACATGTTTATTTACTCCAGGACATTTTTAAAATAATACATCTAATTCATTTATGCCGATATGTTCCATTAAATAAAGTACATGTACATATAATACTGGTTGTGGACAGGGTTTATGGGGGAATATAACCTGTCTGTGTGCAATACATGAATCGCAGACAGGTTATATTCCCCTATATACCCTGTCAACAACCAGTATAACGAATTTATAATATTGCAAATCCATGTTTACATAAGAACTAAGTTAAACAAGCAATGTTTCGATGCCTAGCAATATATCTAATAATTAGATCTGGGTATTTTGCTGTTTTGTGTTCATAAAATTGTTTAGAGTGTTTTAGTTATGTATAATATTATATGTTAATAAATAAGTGATTTGATATTGGCCCTGTTATTTGTCCGAGGGCAGTCGTATTGGCACGAGGCCGAAGGCCGAGGGCCAATACGACTGTCCCGAGGACAAATAACAGGGCCAATGTCAAATCACTTATTTATTGACAATTTTATTAAATAACTTCATGTACTTATAAATAAAGGATTCAAAGTTTAAACACTAAATTTATTAAAAAAATTATTACGTTTAAATACTGACTTTAAAATAAAATGGCTGCCGTTTCCGAATTTCCAGCTGCGAATCTATATCATTTTTTGGCCCTGTTTAATTAGCCAATCAAATTCTTTAAAATGCGGGCCAATATCAATATCAGTTAGCAGCCCCGGGCCAATAAGTGATATAGATATTGGCACTGTTATAG
This sequence comes from Mactromeris polynyma, assembly GCA_032209605.1. NCBI lineage: Eukaryota > Metazoa > Mollusca > Bivalvia > Venerida > Mactridae > Mactromeris > Mactromeris polynyma. Next base: position 3,611,633 of record JASFXZ010000036.1, read on the forward strand.
AGGAGGCCTTTGTATTATTGGACGAGGCAAATGCTGTGTTTAAGGGCTAATAATTAATAGTTATTTAATAACAGTAATTAAAACGTATTCCTTAAAAATATATCTGGAATTACTTGCTGTAGATCAAATTAATTTTATTTCACTCACACGTATATTGTCTGTATTGTATACCCCATATACATACATGGTTAAGCGCGCGCTAGATTCGTCTGATAACATGGACTTTATCGAGCTGAATTTGGCTCAAACCTTAAAAAATCTATCGTTTTGATTATTAATACAAGCACACATGTAATCTTTTCAATATTTATAGTAACTTGCGGACATCAAAGAGAGAGAATACGTAGCTACAGGAAACGCCACATACACAAGACAGTGCCTCCTCACGCAGACCTCCGGGAAAACAACAATCCTCAAAAAACAAGGCACTTATTGAGGCTAAAGGGTACATATGTTAAGGAACAGAGGCACTAGGAATGGCCTGGCAGACCATAAGGAATAACTAGGAGAATCAAAGCGGATAGTGAAGGAGGGGGGGGAGGGGGAGGAGGGGGGAATTAATGGATGGGAAAGATCACAGGACAAGTCAAGACAGCTGGCAGCAATAGGCCGAAACTGGGCAGGAAATAACCTGAACACCATATAAAGTGACATAATTGTACAGGGGAAAGGGAAATATAAAACACATTCAAAACACAAACAGAAATAATAACCATACAGCGAATTACAGCCTTGGAGCTGTCAGTAAAGATACTGGGGGTTTAAATCGATTTATCAAGTCGAGTCGTCACAGCAAAAATGGTCATGAGGCTCATGAAAGGGAAATTAGTTCACACATCATATACCCTGTATTTCTGGAGAAGAATCCTCTTTAAATCTCCCCGCTCTTTTTTTGAAATCAATCATACGTGTAGGGTAAATTAATATATTTATCTAATGCTAATGAACTCCTTTGATTATACAAATCACAATGCTGACACGATTCTAAAAACTAGTGAGAGGATTTTCTCATAATTTACCGTCATTCTGCATACGAAAAAATATATTCTAGATAATAGTGCTGAACTTCCTTTCTAAGACAGAGAAATTGACCATTTCAGTAGTAAGGAAATATACACCTACACAAAAGTATATAACGTAACTTAAATGAATAGCTCTTATTACTTGTTGATATGTGAACGATTTGCAGTGATGTCAAGAATATATAAGCGCTGCTATGGGATTTACAAACTCTTCTGTAAGTGACGTCACTTCCAGAAAACGTCACATGTGATGTCACTATTTGCAAGCAGAAACAATATTTACTCCATATGGTCATATTGCCATATGGGGCAAATATTGCTTACTTTCAGTACATGGTGACGTCACATGTGACGTTTTCTGGAAATTACGTCACTTAAATAAAAGGTTAGAAGTCGTACAGCGGCGCGCATATCCTAGATTCAGAACACGATATTTCCCTTGTTTTCACTGCTTTATTTTAAGATTATTTTTAAATTTCGCTAGACATCACTATTTTGAAGAGAGAATATAGATGTCGCGCAGAAATACAACATACAAAACGCAAAGCCGTCCTGAAAACACAAGAAGTCATGGATATAACAATAGGAACAATAACAAATCGAACAAAGCCACTTTATGACCATACTAAAAATACGTTAACATTTCAAGTTTTTAAATAGTACTGATTATGTGGTAATCATTTTATATTGTAGTACTGTTTGTGTTGCTAACAGCTGACAGCTGACAAAAATGCTCTTTTTAAAGCTATCTACCCTTCAGCTTGAAGGTAACAATGCAGAGTTCGTAGAAATAAACGTAGTCGGTTGGGTTAATGGAAACTCCCTTTAACACCTTAATGGACGTTGTATTCTCTACACCGTGGACACTGTATATGCCGCATGTACGGTAACTGCACCTATAATTACGGATCATGTATACGCTCGCCGTATATGCGGCGTACATGATGGCCACGATCATATCGAAGTTACCGTATATGCTGCATTGACGGTGGCAATGGTGATATAATAGTTTCAGTATATCCTGCATTGACGGTGGCAGCGGTGATATAATAGTTTCCGTATATTCTTCATTGATGGTGGCAACGGTGATATAATAGTTTCAGTATATCCTGCATTGACGGTGGCAACGGTAATATAATAGTTTCCGTATATGCTGCATTGACGGTGGCAACGGTGATATAATAGTTTCCGTATATGCTGCATTGGCGGTGGCAACGGTGGTATAATAGTTTCCGTATATGCTGCTTAGACGGTGGCTACGGTGATATAATAGTTTCCGTATATGCTGCATTGACGGTGGCAACGGTGATATAATAGTTTCCGTATATGCTGCATTGACGGTGGCAACGGTGGTATAATAGTTTCCGTATATGCTGCATTGACGGTGGCAACGGTGATATATTAGTTTCAGTATATGCTACATTGACGGTGGCAACGGTGGTATAATAGTTTCCGTATATGCTGCATTGACGGTGGCAACGGTGATATATTAGTTTCCGTATATGCTGCATTGACGGTGGCAACGGTGGTATAATAGTTTCCGTATATGCTGCTTAGAAGGGGACAGTGTAGCTAAGATAAACATACATAATGAAAGCATTCTAACCCAGATGATATCGGTGAAAATCAATAAAAAAATCGGACCTCACGGACTTCATTCGTAAGCTGTCAACAATCCCAGTCCCTATCCTGGATATTGTTATAAACTTATAAAGTCAATATAAATGTATAAATCCTATATTAATGTAGGAAACCAACGATTGTGTCGCTAAAGTATTGCCTTTGATGAAAATGGGAAATGTGTTAATTTTTTGCCCACTCCTTCGTGCGGAATGAGATATGTATTCATCCCAGTGGGTAGCGCTAATATATCAATTACAAAACGTTTTATTTCGAGTATAATGGGAAGCAATGTATCAAAATACAATCGTGGGAGGTATGAAATACATGTTTTATGTCTGTATGATACTTGTTTTTGGAAAGATCATCGAAAAATGAATACTTCGTATAATTGTATTTTTATGATAAATACTCAACTATGGAACCTCTTTAGTGCTATTGTTCCGTCGTGTATCGTGTTTTGCCGTCACGTTGCGGGTCGTAGCGTCATATGTATGTCGGGACTTACCGTCCTTTGCCGTATCGTACCGTCCCATGGTACACTGCACGTCGTGTGAAAATGTCGTGTGTCACGTCATATCGTACGGCTGGCGATAACTGACGTAACCCCACATCTGACAATTTAGTAGCGAAATCAATGATTGTGATTGGTCTATTGCAGTCACGTGAAGAACTGGTATTACCGTACCGGGTCATCTTAAGCTCAATACCAAGTGGGTAGATGAACCGTAGATAAAAATAGTTCGGTGTAAAATCTTTATAGGACAGGCATTGTACATTGATTGAAAATGTATTGAAAATATGCATTACAATAATTTGTTCGGTGAGCACACATTGGATGTAACTTACGCGTTAAAACCTCGATACATGGCGATAACAACCGACACCAGACAGTTTTTACATGAACTAATAAACACACCAGATGTCGTACAAACATGGACTAAGTGCTTTTAAGAGAATAAAACATGCGCTCGATAAAGCGTTCAGTGAAACCGAAAGAAATGGTCGCGAAAGCATATGACCGAAGTCACCAAACTAAGATTACAGTAAATGCTAGCTTAATAACGTATTTTTTTATTCGGAGGATTTCAGAATCCGACCAATCAAATATAATACTAGAATCATTGGCTCCATATCCGGATGTCTGTGTCCATTGATGATACAACTACATGTATATGTCATGTAAGTCAATATTATTGTTTCCATATATTGTGTCGTCATTGATCATTCATGCATGGTATGGATGGACAAATCTTGATCAGTTAATTACCTGATCGCGGTGTTTAGTATGTTGCCGAGTTGACTCCTTACAAGTATTTGTAACCAAAAATGGTCAACCGCATGTACGATTTCTACTGACCAGGTATCATACCGTACCAGGTTATTTTATAATAATAATAATAAATACTTTATTTATAGAGACAACGCAGTTAGGCGGCAATTGCCCTGCGAGCCTTTTAATGATGACTATGTAACTTATACTATGAATACGATGGCAAAGACAGTATTCCGTTAGTTTTATCTTGTTCTGTCGACACGGATATAATATGCAAAGATCACACGGTACAACTAAGTTAAATATTGTTTCAAGTTTTATCAAATTATATTAGGTTATCTAAACGTCACTTAACTGGAATTTGATCTTTGACACCAAATAAAATGTTGATAACATTGATAAGTTGATATAATATATGACGTCATAGTACAGTAAAACCTCAATAATAGGACCACCATTGGAAACCTTTACAACTGGTCTTCTTACTGAGGTGGTCTTAACATTGAGATTGAATAAAGAACAAAACAGTGAAAATAGACTTGAAATTGTGTTCTTAATTTTGAGATAGTCTAATTATTGAGGTGGTCTTTAAGTGAGGTTTTACTGTACATAAAAGAGATTAAGTTGTTACAGGGAACGCATCATACATAAGACAGCCCCCGGGGAAACAAAAGTCTACAAAACATTAGGCACTGAGGAGGTGTAAGGGTAAAAGACAAAGTTATTTCGTAAATTTGCTAATTATTATCCAATAATGACACTTCTTTCCATGGTTTCCAAATATCTTGCACATTTACATAAAATTTAATACGCATACACGCATGCAGACTAATAAGTGTATATTGTTTACAACCTAAAATAGCATTACTTAAATGTACAAAAAGGACGTCTTTGATTAATAACAAAGCGGGTCCGTGGAAGATAATCCTGATCATTCTACGACTGAGGAATAAAATTTAGACGCATTAATTTTCAAATATTATCAAAATTGAAGATGTAAAGTATTATCATTTAACAAAACTATCAGGCTACGTTATCTTACTGTGTATATACGATTAAAGTGAATTTATTTGACCTAACAGTACAGTCGGACCTCGTTCATTCGAATTCATCAGGTACGAACATTTATTTCGAATAATACATGGTTTCGAATAGACCATTTCAATTCGACATGTCTAAGAAGATATATATTTCGGATGATATGAAGTATTCGGATAAAAGGTTGTCGAATAAACAAGGTCCGACTGTATTACGTGTATATTACTCGCTGAATGATTTCTCTTTTCGCAGAAAAACAATATGAAAACTTGTACATCAAACTTCATGATTTCAAATATATTTTATATCAGTTATGGAGGTTATTTGTAACACAAAGAACTGTCTGATGACACGAATATAATAATTTTCATTCTTAAGTATTAAGTTCAACAATATAATCGCCAAAATTATTTTATTGTAATAAAGTGTTACTGCATTAAATTTAACACCTTTACAGATTAAAAAGTCAAGCTATTGTCAACCAATAATTAACCACATCAGTATTTTATCTCAATGTTATTCTATCAATAAATATAATTTTCCCCAAAATTCTTCTCTTTAAGCACACTCGATGTTAATGAAACAGTTCAGATACCATGCTACGCGTATTGTTGCATACCGATAACGCATACACTACAAAATCTTTTACGAAAACGGTTAAAAAGGCTAGCATAAAAGATAAACCACATTAAATCTAAAAAGTACATTCGAAAGTATACATGTTGAACTCCAATATATCTCTGCACACAATATCGACCCTTCTTTGAACGTGTTTTAACTCTAAATCAGTCGAAACTCGATTACTCGACAATGTTCTACCCGAATACTCGGTATCATCCGAAATAAATATAGAGTCTCGATGTATCTTCTTATACACGTCAAATTGAAATGGACAATTAGAAAACATGTATTATTCGAAATATAATTTCGATCCCTATGAATTCGAATGAACGAGGTCCGACTGTATATTGTTTTAGCCCCTTCTTATTTCAATATTATAAAGGCGACCTTAAAAATCTTTAAAGAAACTAGTGAAGTAGAAATCACAGAAACATAATATTTGCATCATCAGAAAGTAGAAGGTTTGATCTGTAAGATTTGTTTGCACATGAAATATACCTTTCGCAGACAATGATATATCATTTCGGTTTGAAGATATTGTCCTTCCATTGTCCTATAGGAAGTCGGTTGGACCACGGTGACATGAAAGTTGGGTATGGCGAAAAAACAGTATATACTTTTATATTTAAATTTTACACCCTAAATGTATGTAGTCTATTTCAATTCATTCTTAACGAGAAATAGGGAACATAGATTATTTTTTCTTCCAGATTTAGAATTTTAAAAGTGAAAGCAATTCTGGATGTTCGTGAGTTGTCGGTTTGAATTATGCAATATGTCAAAGAATTATTGTAATGCTGTACAACGGAATAATTTGTAAATTTCATCAGAATTTCACGCGTGCGTGGAGAAGTAAATAAACCATTATATACTCCATGAAAAGTCGTGAACGCTGTGTGTGGTATGCACTTCGAGAAAAATGTAAAACAAATAATTAAATTAACACAAAACGTCGTAAACGATTATTACAGTAAAACCTCACTTAAAGATCACCTCAATAATAACACCACCTCAATAACAAGACCACCTCAATAATAAGAACACATTTTTCAAGTCCATTTTTACTGTTATGCTCTTTATTCAACCTCAATATTAAGACCAGTTTACAAGGGTCCCAATGGTGGTCTTATTATCGAGGTTTTACTGTATAGTGTTTAAATATATGAACTTTAATTCCATTTTAAACATTTTTATCAATTTTACAAATAAACAAATACAGGTTATGATAAAATATAATAATCGCAAGAAGCTATTCTGATAGTCTTAGAGAAATGTTAAGAATAAAGCGTTTCAGTTAAAATTCAAATGCATGAAAATGTAATATTTACGCCCAGGAGGCCAGTAAGGCTGAACATACATTGCGTGTATTCAACTAACATTTGTTAAAGCTATATCTGGCGCATCTGAACAAACAATGTTTAAATTGACTTCATCCAGTATAGAAATTACATTGGCTAAAACATCTCTAATACGAACCATTGCAATGTATAACCGATTGAAAAATATTTTTGATGATGTACAAACATCTTTCTTCAACAAATACGGATCAATACATTATGAGTTCATTCTTAGTTAATGCATGTTTATTGATGTTTTAACTATATGATCTATTATTTTTCGTGTTTGTTCAGGTTAATAAATGAAGAAAAAATTAGTATAATATTACTTTATATTATGTACCAACCTCTCTTTCCTCATTACTGTCCACTTCAGGTTGGATGTTGTACGGCTGAACGTATCCTGCTGCGCAAATAACCAACACCAATGCAAATATAAACGATAACATTATGATGTTAAACACAAATCTGTAAGCGATTGTTAATAATTTTGCCCTTTTTCTTGAAGCATTTCTGTCTGCGTTGAGAACAGAAGAAGGAATGGTGTACTTCAGAAAGGAGTTTTTTGTTATAAACTCCGATTATCAAACGTGTTCATATGTTTCGTCCTGACGGACAAGTCTTTTCGTCCAGCGCTTGTTTACGATGTTACTAAATTGCCATGATTTATAATCGAATATTCGATAACAATACATCTAAATGACCGGTCCGAGAAAGCTAATTTGTCGCTAACATCTTGGTTTCTCCTATTTGTGTGGCTTCGTGGTTTTAGGGTCCCATTAACGGTCCTCAAAAGGCTTCATTTAGTAACTTTTATAATGGGTTTGGATAATAGGAGATAATTTCCCACGGGGACGCGGAACGTGATGAGAGACGGTCATTATTACGTTCTTTTGAGCGGAAATGCAAGTACGACACAATACGTATTTATCATACGTGCATTTTTGTTGTAAGTCTGACATTTCCTAGAAAAAAATCAGATTAACCGGACCTTAAACATAACGAACCACGTCCTTACTTTCGTACATAATCGTTCATGCTGCGTAACAACCAAAAACGTCAGTCAGTATTTGTGTTGGCCACAATATAAATACATGTATTTTAAGAACATTAATTATAACATTTTCTTGTGTTTAATTAATCTATTTATACCCATGGCCGTAGCATCTTCACGATAACACTTGTGTGAGGTCGACGTCATTGTTTGCTCTGAGTTTCTCTTGAACACATTTAAGCTGTAAGTACATATGACAACTTTATATAAATCAACGAGCGAACGCGGTAACAAAGTCTGCCTACAGTATTTACTCTATCAATAAAGCTGAAGTATGGACATATTTTATTCTCCATACACGATGCAACAAGCTGAATTAGTAAAAAATTTTAATTCTCAGCTCGATACAGATAAGCAAAATATCTTACTTACAGGCTACATTCGGCAAGCTTATTCGATAATACACCCTAATTGCAGGCTACATTCGGCAAGCTTATTCGATAATACACCCTAATTGCAGGCTACGTTCGGCAAGCTAATTCGATGACATATCTTAATTGCAGGCTGCATTCGGCAAGCTTATTCGATGACATATCTTAATTGCAGGCTACATTCGACAAGCTTATTCGATGACATATCTTAATTGCAGGCTACGTTCGGCAAGCTTATTCGATGACATATCTTAATTGCAGGCTACATTCGGCAAGCTTATTCGATGACATATCTTAATTGCAGGCTACATTCGGCAAGCTTATTCGATGACATATCTTAATTGCAGGCTACATTCGACAAGCTTATTCGATGACATATCTTAATTGCAGGCTACATTCGGCAAGCTTATTCGATAATACACCCTAATTGCAGGCTACGTTCGGCATGCTTATTCAATGATATATTTTAATTGCAGGATACGTTCTGCAAGCTTATTCCATGATATATCTTAATTGCAGACTACGTTCGGCAAGTTTATTCCATGATATATATGAATTGCAGGCTACATTCAGCAAGCTTATTCGATGATTAATCTTACTTACAGACTACATTCGGCAAGCTTATTCGATGATATATCTTACATACAGGCTACATTCGGCAAGCTTATTCGACGATATAATTTACTTACAGGCTACATGCGGAAAAGTTTATTCGATGATGCATCTTACTTTCAAATTACATTCAGCAAGCTTATTCGATGATAAATATCTTACTTACAGGCTACATTCAGCAAGCTTATTCGATGATAAATATCTTACTTACAGACTACATTCGGCAAGCTAATTCGATGATATATCTTATTTACAGACTACATGCGGCAAGCTTTTTATGTGACAGATCTTACTTTTACGCCACATTGAGCAACTTATTCAATGATACATATTTTTTCCATGCTGCATTAAGCAAGCTTACTCAATGAAAAATCTTAATTCCCCACTCGGTTAAACAGGCTAAATAAGGAATAAATCTTACATCATTACTCGAAGGAAAATGCTTAATCTGTTCGTAAGCATATTGTTGTAGAAGAATATCATTTTTTAGTAGTGTGTATACAGTTTGTATGTTATAATAGAAATGCTTGTCTCCCAAATTATGTTTGGCACTTTCCCTCTAAAGGTATCAATCTGATTATAACAAAACGATTCAAAGTTATCTTATATGTAAACTTGTATAAAAGTATACTTGTTCTGCAAACCTCCGACGTCAATCTCTGCTTAATTAATTGTGAGAGGAATGTTGTTGTTTTTAATAGTTGTTTTATCTACATGCATTTACATGAATATGATATTTTGCATTGATTTGTAATCTTTGATCATGTTCAGTTTGATTTTGTGATTGTCAGTATAACATTATACTTTTCTCATAATGATTAGTTACTACCGCCTCGGTATGCCGAATAATATATGATTTTATACATGTATATTCATATGCCGAATAAACAGTTGAATTTAATAAAGTAATAAAATTCATCTCCTTTTTCGATCAAACAAGCATATCATTTCATAATATTACTTCCCTACTCGATCACACAAACTAAGCCAAATCATAAATCTTACTTCCATACTCGTTGATACAAGCTAAGTCAAAATGTATTAGTGGTACTTTGAAATTAATTGTAATGCATTTAGATATACAATCAATCACGGTGACTGTAACTTATGACTTGAACTTTATAATGTTACGATAATGCTACTCTTGTGGATGTTTAAGCCTTCTGTCGACGTGCTTAGCGCGGGCAACGCCTCTTGTTTTGTCGTCGTGACTGACCAATGGAATGTACGAACGACATCAGACGTTTCGTGTTTGATGCGTATTTTGTCGATATTTAACTGGTGTGCGTTTTCGCATACTCTCTGTCGTCAGTTTAACATCAAAGATATCTCTGTCTGTATACGTTCCGATAATCTGAAATTAAAATAAATGTTCGTTAACTGAAAACAGCGAAAGGAGAATTTATAAAGACAATATAGTAAGATTTTCAAACATCGGACAAAAAGGTGCATTTATAGGAATATCTGATACTGTCATTACATACTCAACAAATACTTGTGATTAAATAAAAGCAGAATAAACTGGTTTCTGTTCTTGTTACGAGGAATTAAGTAAGTTTCAGACTTGATAATAATGAATACGATGAAAGCCTCCTTGTGTTATTTATTCGTCGCCTTGCTGACTCTACCTGGGTTGTTCACGTCGCCAGTCACATCGAATGTCCAAACTCGACATGTATCGCCAATCCGACAACAACGTGATGTTGCACAGGTAAGTTACATACGTTACCTCTATTCAAGTGTATTCACTTATTAAAGTCTCATTTTGTACAATCATAAAATATACATGGATAACAAAGATCATAAAACATACCACAAAGCCATTTAAATACCAATTATAAGAGACTTATACAAGTATATGCATCATACATAAGAATATATATAATATTTTATAAGTCTACAGTCTAGCTAAAATGTTAATATAACTATTTAGAACATATTAGTCATCACATAAAATCAAAATCAACGTTTTAAGTTAAGATCGGTAGGATAAGTGAGAGGTTTAGAGAAACCCCTACGCCATGTTTAAACCCCCAGTTCCATGCTGGTCCTCCTATCTTCACCTATCATTTATGATTGTTTATTGTGTCCCTCTTGCAGTGTTTATGTCCTTGTGTTTTGCGGATGGCTGGCACTTTGTATGCTACTATTCTTGCTTCACAACTTCATTCATATTCTGAAATATCTCAGCTTTGTGAAATAGGACTCCGGTGCGGCCTGGAGTCTTTAGTATCTTCAATACATTTCGGTATATAGCGTATCCCAAGTATTTTATTTGAAGCAATGTGCCTTCATGGATATCACAGTTGTTTCTGCTCACTGTTTAATTAAACAATTGTCACGGACAGCGCAATGGTTAAAACAAGTATGTGTCACGGTCAGTTAAATGATTAAACAAACGTTTGTCACGGTCAGTTCAATTGTTGAAACACAATTTTGTCACGAACAGTTCAATTGTTGAACCAACTGTTTGTCACGGACAGTGCAATTGTTAGATCGTACTTTTGTCTTGAACTTCCAATCGCTAAATAAAACTAAAAACAAAATGTCGTCACTGACATCCATAATTTTGTCGCTGACTGAGCAATCTGTAACATTATTGACGCATCTTCCACGTTGAATCCCTTCAGATGCAAAGATGTGCATGCGTAATGCGTTTTTCGTGAACAGTTGGAACGATTCGACTTTTTTCTGAAACTTTTAATCTCATTTGGTGCTAAAATGTTGTTATCTTGTCGGAAGTGTTTTAACAAGTGTAAAAACGTCAGTTTATTTATTCGGCGCAGCCGCACTAACAATATTTTGCTATTTGCACATCAGTATTGTGTAAACCAATCAAATATTACGTTAACCACCAAGGCAATTTCTCTTCAACCGAACAACGTGTGTAACCTTGACGCGGATTAGTTAACCTTTCGATAAAGAACATATATACATATATTTTATTTAGACTTATACATCGTCTATATAGAACATTTCATATATATACATATATACATAGTTTTCACGTGACTGCATAGAAAATACATTACAGTTAACGCTTATTCATTTACAGTCGAGGATGAACAACTGAATATAAATACATCAGTTTATATTATTCAATACATTATTTCCTATAATTAAAGCTTTCTTGTAATATATTGCCAATTTGCATAACATATTTTTTCTCTCAATTGTAATAATTCCAAGAATTTAAACATATTTGGCCTAACGTAATAATATTGTTCAATATACACTTTTCTCAAATCATGAAAACATGGACAGATTATAATAAAATGGTGCTCATCTTCAATATCTCCTGTATTACAACACAGGCATACTCTTTCATTTCTGTTTATTCTATTTCTTGAATATCTACCAGTATGGATCCTTAAATAATGCGCAGATATTCTTAATTTAGTTATAACATGGCGCAATGAAAGTGTAAGAATGTCTAAATAATCTTCATATTGGAAATTTAACTTAAGATGTTTATACAGGTCTAGTACACCATTCTTTTTCTTTATCTGCATGCCAGTTTGTATAAAACAGTCAATGACACGTTGCTTAAAAACATTTATGAACATATTTACATTTAAGGAGTCGGGATATTCCCAAGCATCTAAAAAACCATGATTAACTAACATTTTTTTTATATTCGTTACCCAGTTTATGGTACCATTATTAGAATCATCTAGAGCCTGTTTATACACTCTGTTAAGAATAATATTATCCGTATTTAAAAATTTACACCAATACTTAATTCCCCATAAACGCCAACATTGCTAGTATTGTTTCGGACATATAAAACCTGTTTACAAACCTTTAAATGTATCCTTTCTAAGCTTTTGCATTTATTATAACCCCAAATTTCAGCCGCGTATCCGATAATTGAACCTACAAACGCGTCAAACAATTGGCATAATATTGTTGGTGTGAACTTAAGTTTTCTACAGTTTAATTGTAAAATATTTAACGCTTTTAACGCTTTTCCCACCAAATATTCTTCATTTAACGAAAAAGATCCTGTGTAACTGAGAACTGTCCTAAGATAATTAAAGTTGTCAACAACCTCCAAAATGTTGCCATCGTAAATAAATGCCTCATTTGGATACATACCACCCCTTTTTCTAAACACCATTACTTTGGTTTTTGCTGTGTTTACTGTCAAGCCCCATGTATTGCAATAATCATGTAGTAAATTTAGATTTATTTGTAATTCATGCGGAGATTTACCAAAAATTACCATATCGTCAGCAAATAATAACACAATATCATCAATTTCTAAACCAGTATCAACATTTTCCTGTAAAATACAATTCCAAGTCTTCAACAAATAAGGAAAATAACATCGGTGACATAATCTCACCTTGTCTCAATCCAATAGCATACTCATAGTTACGAACACAAGATTTTACCTTGTTATACATATCTTTAACAATTCGTAAGATTTTCCCCTGTATACAATTTCTATATAATTTTAACCATAGACCGTTTCTATATATAGTATCAAAACATTTACATAGATCGACGAATTCACAATACAATCGTTTGTTTTCAGACATATATGTTTTAACTATATTAATTAGGATAAATAGAGCATCTATAGTAGACCGACCCTTTCTAAACCCGAACTGTGCATCAGATATAACATTGTTCGTTTCACAAAACTCTACTATTCTATTATTTAATATGGTTGTGAAAAGTTTCGATAAACAACTAACAAGTGTGATACCCCTATAATTATTTACATTACTTACATCTCCTTTTTAATGTAAAGGTATTAAAATACCCTCGGACCATTTCTCGGGGAAAACACCAGAATCCAATATGGCATTAAATATATCACACAAATGTGACGATAATATGTCGACACTTTCAATTAAATACTCGTTTAAAATAAAATCACTCCCAGCCGACTTTTGTTTTTTAAGACACTTAACTGCTTTCATAATTTCGTTTACCGTAATACGCTCGTTCAATTCAGGATAAGAAGAATCAAAACTATTAAAATCATGCAATGAGCAAAATTCCTCAGCATCTCGATTTTCACATGGCTATATATCAGAGCATAATTCAGAAACATACTGTTTGAAATCTTCCAATGTAATAAAGGTTACGTTAACTTATCAAAATCCACTGAATTTAGGTGAATTTACATTTTGGATCTGAAGTGACCAGCAATCGTAACATCTCGGCATTTTTTGAACAACCAATCTTACCTTCAAATTGCGCCGACCATCAGTTTTAAGATATTTCTTGTATATAGCAATGGGTTGGGGAACTAATTACGGTCATTTGAGGTGTATGAGGCAATACGATCTGTTCGTGATAGTACGGTCATCTTGGTGGTGATATTTGAATCACTTTTTATTACACCAAATAAGCAATTGTATGATATTACACACTGATTAAATCATAAAATAACAAAAATCATAATTTTATAGAATCAACAGATAGCTTACTCCTGTACGTAGATGTTATAAAAGTTAGATGTACGCAAATACGAATGGTCTCAACCTGTCCACTAATTACATAAAAAAATATATATTGTTTAAACATGAGAATACTGCGATATAGTTATATTTGATTGTTGTTGATTTGCTGTGATAGCAGTTTGTTAATTTTCGCTACAAGTCGTCGAGAACAAGTGGCGGGCTGTAATATGGTCAATACATAACATTCCTACGCGCACGCATCGTGATATTATCTTCGTGTCCACGAGGTAGTCTAGACGGCTTCCACGTACCCATGTACAGAGCATTTAGCATTCTCTGTAGTCCGCCGCCGATAATTCACGGAATTGTACGAATATTCACGAGAGCCAGAAAAAGACTGTCCGACTTTAGATGGTGTCCCTGTTTGATAGCATTATTTTGGGCATAGGTGGGCACCATATGTATCACCACCGACCCTTCGAAAACCTGCGGGATAACTCCCTAACATACAAAGTGTATATCCCGGATGTACTTGCCACCTATATTGAGATGTACTACCTAGCTGATGGTTAAACTCGGACACATACGTGTGCTATTCTGAATAGTCGTGATGTGACCACTGACATTATCATTACATTGGACAACACGAGATCTCGTCTTTAATTAAAGAAGACTACGAGACTACTAAACAATGTAATAATATACACACAGCAAGAATTAAACTGTACCCAGGAGCCATTAAATGTGATGTATAGACTATTTTATTGTCTAACAATACGACTTGTTCTGTTGTGGTGTTCCAATTTGCACTAATTCGTCAGTATGTCTGTAGCTTTAAGATACCTTAATAGAAGCATGTGTTCATTACGGTCATTTGATTTCACAACAATTTGATGGCCTATAGAGAGGTATGGTGATCTAGAGTTCTTTCCCTTTAACCCGTCTACAGTTCTCTACCTTTATGGTGATCTAGAGTTCTTTCAATCTATCCGGTCTAGAGTTCTTTCCTTTTATCCCTTCTAGAGTTCTCTCCTTTTATCCCTTCTATAGTACATGTATATGTAGTTCTAAAAGGGATAAAGGGAAATAACTCCAGAAATCGTCTTTGGGTGATATAAGGATCGAGCGCAGGGCTACTGGGTTCGAAGGCAGTCTCCATCGGGCTTCGCAATCCATGCATTACCCATGAAGCAGTCATCGAGAGTGATTACTAAAATGTTTTAAGAACTTGTTTCACAATTTGCAAAGTCGTGAGTAAGGACATTCATGACCAACCCGCTCAACGCTAGACTCGAGCTCACAATCATCGGATCAAGAGTCATGTTCTCTACCGCTCAATCACTACGCCTCCTATGCCAGGATATATTAGCTAGACTTTCTGTTGACAAGGACAAAGATTGATCGAGTTTTCACAGGCCTCTTAGAACCAATCAACAGAAACAAATACAAAGCTTTTACTAATTTGTATTGTGGAGTTCAAGTAGTTAGATATTAAAATCGTCCAAATTAAATTCTGTTCCGGTGGTTATTCGCTAAATTTATGCCTCTCTAAATGACAATTGCGTTTAGCTTATCATGAAATAGTGTTCCTAAATTGACATTATTTATAGTTGTTCGTTAATTTCTTTTCGAACCCATGCCTTGGAAATCAATTAACTGGGGGCAAATTAATTGCGTATATACACTTTCATCAATTTTAAAAATCTTATTTCTTCTCTGTAAAATCTCTAGATGATACGTGCACCACAGATAACACACTAGAGACATGGCCAAGTATGCTAAAAGATTTTCTGATGCAAATATGATCCGTTTGACATGCCATAGCTCATTACACCCTGTATCGCCATAACACCATGTACTGTCATAACACACTGTACTGAAATAACACCCTGTACTGTCATAACACCCTGTGCTGTCATAACACCCTGTGCTGTCATAACACACTGTACTGTCATAACACCCTGTACTGTCATAACACCCTGTGCTGTCATAACACACTGTACTGTCATAACACACTGTACTGTCATAACACACTGTACTGTCATAACACACTGTACTGTCATAACACCCTGTACTGTCATAACACACTGTACTGTCATAACACACTGTGCTGTCATAACACACTGTACTGTCATAACACCCTGTACTGTCATAACACCATGTACTGTCATAACACACTGAACTGTCATAACACCATGTACTGGCATAACACCTTGTACTGTTATAACACCCTGTATCGTCATAACACCATGTACTGTCATAACACCTTGTACTGTTATAACACCCTGTATCGTCATAACACACTGTACTGTCATAACACCATGTACTGTCATAACACCTTGTACTGTTATAACACCATGTATCGTCATAACACACTGTACTGTCATAACACCCTGTACTGTCATAACACCATGTACTGTCATAACACACTGTACTGTTATAACACACTGTACTGTCATAACACACTGTACTGTCATAACACACTGTACTGTTATAACACCATGTATCGTCATAACACCCTGTAATGTCATAACACCATGCACTGTCATAACACACTGTACTGTTATAACACCATGTATCGTCATAACACCCTGTAATGTCATAACACCATGCACTGTCATAACACACTGTACTGTTATAACACCATGTATCGTCATAACACCCTGTACTGTTATAACACCATGCACTGTCATAACACACTGTACTGTTTTAACACCATGTATCGTCATAACACACTGTACTGTTATAACACCATGTACTGTTATAACACCATGCACTGTCATAACACACTGTACTGTTATAACACCGTGTATCGTCATAACACCCTGTACTGTTATAACACACTGTACTGTCATAACACCATGTATCGTCATAACACACTGTACTGTCATAACACACTGTACTGTCATAACACCCTGTACTGTCATAACACACTGTACTGTCATAACACCCTGTACTGTCATAACACCATGTATCGTCATAACACCATGTACTGTCATAACACCATGTATCGTCATAACACCCTGTACTGTCATAACACCATGTATCGTCATAACACCCTGTACTGTCATAACACACTGTATCGTCATAACACACTGTATTTATCACGATACTTGTCTAGTTAACCACATAATTTTCTAGTTAATTAAGTAGTTATCTAGTTTCTTTAACGTGATAACCCCATAAGTGTATACCCCGAATCGTCATTACAAACTGTATCGTTATAACGTCATACGCCGTAAGTTAGCCAACTATTCCGCCGTTGAAGAATGTAGTTTAACGGAATAGTTCATTAACGTTATCAAACGATGTGTCTACTTCTGAAAACCGCATTTCGAGAGTCAGCGATATAGCCCGCCACTGCGATCTGCTATTTTAAAAAAATAAATCTGACGTTATTAATGGAAATGTGACAGAAATAAAAACAGTTGTTTATCATTCTTGTCTTGAATACTTTTATTCCCCGACCATTGACATTTATTGTCCGAAAACTACCATTGAGAAAATAGACAGCGGTTAATATGATAGATATTTATCCATTAAAAGTAATGCTATGTCCATTACAGTGATTAATTGGGATGGTTTCGTGTGAATGTTGTCTCTTGTGTAAAAATGAAGAAAGCTATTACTTTTTAACTCTCACATTTACCCGCTAAACGATGTCAATATATTGTGTTAGCATCTTGTATTATTGTGTCATTGAAAAAAACCTTAATGTAACTTGCCTGTTCCTCCGCAAGAAAACGTCAACTCCCCCACAGGAATCAGAGGTGGAGGACAAACGACTTTTGATACATTATTTTCAATCAAATTGTCATAGAAAAGTACAACACAAGTACAAAGAGTTTACTAGGCCGTCAAATAAGAAAACTTTGTATGTACGCGTTGGGCGATCACTATACTATCCGTCTATTCAACATAATTTGATCGTAGTTTACCAATGCCTGAACTTTGTCCAGGTTTTATGGTGTATCCAAAGGCGAGTATATGCATGCTCCTACGCTGTGTTATTGTATAATCATCTGTCCTACCTCGCACGACATTAAACAGATAAAGACAAAACATCCATAAGTATCTATTATGGTTCCGAATTTAAGGAAGATACTAGATTTTAATATCTATAATTAAAAACCTGAAAAAAGCTTATTTGAATTGTGATTTTGTACATTTATGTATCTAAAATAGAATCAAGTTTTGACGATAATGTACAAATATATTTCGTCAGAAATAAAAGCGTTGTTTTCAGTGAACATAATTATTATAAGATAATTATTATAGATAAGTAGAATTTGTTCCATCACCTAATTATACGTACATGAGTAGAAATACATGTAGTTTGTTGTCTTTATGACGTAAAATGATTTAATTTATTCTTACCCGCATTTCATACTTATTTCAGACGGATTCGGTTGTTAGCCATTCCCCAGGTTCCGGTCGAGTACTGCGCATGCTCTTTAATGGAAAGAAGCACTTACTGAATTACCTGTCGTCAAGAAGTCATGAAGAGAAGAGACAGCGGCAATGTTATTGGTCGGTAATATCTTGTTTCTAGGCAACCAATTTAGGGATTATTTCCGACATATGTTATTTCAGGAAGTAAACGTCATTAAGAAATTAAAAGAAATTACCACTTACATTGATTGATGTATCTGTCTCGTGGTGTATGTAGTAACAATTTATCGTTTATCATAACACTGACGTGGAGTGGAGTTGATAATTGTTTGAGAACGGAACTGAACAGAACAGACATTTTATTTTGGAGTTGAACGAGGCTCCTTTGAGACATACAACAACTAAAGTAAATTAGTGCGATTAGAAGCTGACTGTGTATGACGATATACAAATAACTGCAATCTGTATTGAATTTCTATTGTCAGCAAGTATATATATATTAAACAAAATCATTATTACATATTTGCGTAGATTCGACAATGGCTCCCTCGAAATCATCATATTTCCAGCAT
Source organism: Mactromeris polynyma (assembly GCA_032209605.1). NCBI lineage: Eukaryota > Metazoa > Mollusca > Bivalvia > Venerida > Mactridae > Mactromeris > Mactromeris polynyma. Next base: position 3,630,965 of record JASFXZ010000036.1, read on the forward strand.
GTAATTATAAAACTTTTTGACACTGTTCCCTGTTGTATTTTTGTTTTAATCGTGTTGAACAATGTGTTGGTAACTTCTGACTGAAATAAATAACAGAAATGCTTTAATAAATTGAAAAACACAACACAAATATTCACTCATTCTTGACTTAAAGTTTATTGGTCGTGGTCGAACCCCGTGCTTCTAAATCTCGACATTAGACGGCGTGAGTATTAAACACGCCGTGTTGACAGTGTAGCGGGTCCGTAGTCCAGTGGTAACGCTCTGGAATAATTATCCAGGGATCACATTTTCGATTCCCCGCTCCACCACTGACAGTACTAACAGTCTTTCGGACGAGACTTTGAAAAACCGATTCCCAGTGTACGATGCTTTACATCGGGCACGTAAAAGAACCAGGTGTGGTTCTGGAACTGGGGCATCTTCTGTATCATGCACTATCCTTCAAAAATCTAAAATGACTAACATTCTTCTGGAGGCGTCGCCCATATGGGAAACCGGTGGCGACGATTAAAACGCAAATACACACAGTATGAGAGTCGTGTCCGGTGGTCAGTAGATCTGACCAGTGTTCCTGGGTTTCCAGGCACAGCAAGCCGCTTCTTCATAACAGCCAGCCAAGGTGAATCCGTGATGGAGGAAGATGCCAGAACTAGACGCGATTCCTGGTTAGGCCTTAACATGTTTGTTTCAGGTTTCATGTCCAAAGAAATAGGGTAGGTAGATCGGAAATGGTTTTTTGAGAATTGTTTTATTTTCAAACGAAGCAAAATAAACATAGGTTAAAATGGATATATGTTAAAAGACAAATCTCCTTTCCCTTTTAATATGGATAATGTTTAATCAAGGTGAATATAACGCTCTGTAGCTGGAATACTCTTAAAGCGTCTAATAACTGGGCTGAATTATGTACCTAAAGAAAAATTAACACAAAAAAAATACCAAAAAGAAGAAATTTTACCACAAATGAAAAAAATGTTAACACGCGAAAACATGTTCTAGGGTCGGGGCAGAAAAGTATGGTATGTCGGGAAACCTGAACAAACATATTTTTTACGCAAGACGTTATCCAACATGACCGCAAAACGACCGCTAAATGGTAATAAAAACATAAACTATGCTATTATTTTCTATGGCACAGAAAGTGGACAGAACTCATCTAATGTTCATTTATGTGCATACATTTATTGTCTGGTAAAATAACAAACTTGTTCAAGCTGATAACATTTAATATACAATGTACCTTCCACAATCCTGTTTATTGTCAATTTAGTGTAATAATAGTATTGTAAAAGTTTTGGGTCTGTAATTACTAGATTATTCTTTCACATTAGTTGAAAGCAAATGCTATGAGTAAATTTACAAGCGTTATATAAAGTAAATAGTTTGGTTTGCACATATTATGTACGTTACATCGATTGTGAAACAAGTTTTTACAACTGTACTAATCACTAATAACTGTACTTTCACAACAACTTTCAGTCCTAAACTCAGACTTAGACATTAAATTTGCAAAAGTTATCTTTGCCCTCATTTTTTATTAAATCAAAAATAATGAAATTTTGTGTAAATAATTGGTATGACCTACTTCATACCTTTGCCAATTTTTGCTCAAACCTATATTATGGTGGCATATTCTGCCATCAGATAACTACTTAATTAACTAGATAATAACTGAGTTAGTGTTGGCAGTTGTGGACACTATCAGACAATTTTTCGTGTTAATTAAGATATTTATCTGGTATGAAAATTTATCACGATACTTATCTAGTTAACCACATAATTTTCTAGTTAATTAAGTAGTTATCTAGTTTCTTTAACGTGATAACCACAAAATCATCTAGTTTATTAAGTAGTCAACTGGTGGCAGAAATATGCCACCATACTACATTTGTATATTGATATAATAACGTATGAGCAAAAGGAACATTTAACATTTGACAGTCTAAGTCTGAGTTTCTGTCTTATGTTGATGAATAAGACCCCTGAGATTTTAATCAGTACTCACTTAACATTCAAGGATTGTAATGTTCGCGCGTCAGCCTCGCTCACGGTCAGATTAAAACCTAGTACGGCCCGACGAGAACTTCCGGCGCCCTGCCACCCAGCATCTTCGCCCACCTGATGGTGACATGAACGCTGGGTAAATGGTTGTAAAATATTCTGTATTGTTTAATTGGTGAAATAAAGAGGACATTTGTGTATTCTGGTGTAAGATCGAAAGTGATTTTACAGAGTGAGCAGAGCACAGCATATTTTCACGAGTGGAGAAGTCAGATGATGCTCACAAAGCGGAATAACTCGATCTTTCATCGAAACATGCAGCTATTCTATTTCATGATACATCTTGGCCCTTTTTTTAGTTTTACTCGTTAATTACATCAAATATACCAGTTGAATGTCTAAATAGTGTACATTTATATGACATCATTACCGCTTTGATATATCGGGTAATTATTCACTGAAAAGCATGAAATGAATAGGAATCTTTGTCCACATTGAATATTTCTGTGTTCATTTGACTTCTAAAACAATGCAAAAGCATTGAAGTAACAGTAAACGTCCGTGACATTTGTTTTGGTCAAACTAACACTTGTGACAGATGTATTCGTAGTACTGTGATACGTAGTTATACGGTGGTGTCTTGCAGTGACACGGTGATACGTAGTTATACGGTGGTGTCACACAGCGATACGGTGATACGTAGTTATACGGTGGTGTCTTACAGTGACACGGTGATACGTAGTTATACGGTGGTGTCTTACAGTGACACGGTGATACGTAGTTATACGGTGGTGTCTTACAGTGACACGGTGATACGTAGTTATACGGTGGTGTCTTACAGTGACACGGTGATACGTAGTTATACGGTGATGTCTTACAGTGACACGGTGATACGTAGTTATACGGTGGTGTCTTACAGTGACACGGTGATACGTAGTTATACGGTGGTGTCTTACAGTGACACGGTGATACGTAGTTATACGGTGGTGTCTTACAGTGACACGGTGATACGTAGTTATACGGTGGTGTCTTACAGTGACACGGTGATACGTAGTTATACGGTGGTGTCTTACAGTGACACGGTGATACGTAGTTATACGGTGGTGTCTTACAGTGACACGGTGATACGTAGTTATACGGTGGTGTCACACAGTTACACGGTGATACGTAGTTATACGGTGGTGTCTTACAGTGACACGGTGATACGTAGTTATACGGTGGTGTCTTACAGCGATACGGTGATACGTAGTTATACGGTGGTGTCACACAGCGATACGGTGATACGTAGTTATACGGTGGTGTCTTACAGCGATATGGTGATACGTAGTTATACGGTGGTGTCACACAGTTACACGGTGATACGTAGTTATACGGTGGTGTCTTACAGTGACACGGTGATACGTAGTTATACGGTGGTGTCTTACAGTGACACGGTGATACGTAGTTATACGGTGGTGTCTTACAGTTACACGGTGATACGTAGTTATACGGTGGTGTCTTACAGCGATACGGTGATACGTAGTTATACGGTGGTGTCACACAGTTACACGGTGATACGTAGTTATACGGTGGTGTCTTACAGTGACACGGTGATACGTAGTTATACGGTGGTGTCACACAGCGATACGGTGATACGTAGTTATACGGTGGTGTCTTACAGTGACACGGTGATACGTAGTTATACGGTGGTGTCACACAGCGATACGGTGATACGTAGTTATACGGTGGTGTCACACAGCGATACGGTGATACGTAGTTATACGGTGGTGTCACACAGCGATACGGTGATACGTAGTTATACGGTGGTGTCACACAGCGATACGGTGGTGTCACACAGTGATATAGTGGTGTCACACAGTGATACCACGCCGTGGACACGTGGCATGTTACCGCAATTTATTTAGGAACGAATTATCGTAAAATATCAGATGATAGTTTTATTTTGTCGGTCGACTTAAAACTCACACTTTTTGCAGGAGCTTGTCACTCTTTTATGGATTCAATCTAAATTGCGGAAAACATAGATTGGACACAGCAAATTCAGAATCAAAAACATTGTGGGCGGTCCAAGTTTCGGATGGTTATATGCCAGTAGCAATGAGTTGTCTTGCAATTTGATCAATCTCTACTGTTTCAGTTGAAAACTTATCTATTTTACATCGATAGTGAAACAAGCGGTGAAACAATTTATGACTGCTTCCTGTGTAACTTACCCGCATTCACGTCGTTATCTGGGTATTCTTAAGTCTGTGAATGCAACATGCCCTTGCCAGTATTCGAACTATCGACCTCCAGACATCAGAAGTCCGACACTTGACATCAAACGCCTCTGCTCAGATGAGCTAAAAAGGGCCATAACTCCTCCAAAACTTGACAATGCGAAATGCGAACATTACTTCGAATGAGATATTAATCATCTTCGTAGAAATATTTAAATTCACAAACAAACGTGTACAGCATTGTATACTATAAGAGGAAGTTGCCGCAAATCGTGAACCGAGAGAATGATGATTCAGCTTCATATTAACAAAGTTGGTATACATATTCATATATTGTTGAGGTAACTAGGTGTAGAAGAGATGCTGAATGACCGTAAGATCACGTTTTGTCCGTTTTCACGCTTTCAGTGTAAGCCGGAATCACAATACAAAATGTATTAGGTAACAAGTCACGTTCAGTCACACCAAGCGTTACCAGCTTCACACATTCTTGTAAAAACTACACTTAACCTGTAACTAATTCGATGTGTCAGCTAATTGTGAATAATGTGAATCAGTTAACAACATTTGTGTAATAAACGTCAAGAGAACTTGACGATACACTAGAAGTAACCAGCTTGTGTTACGGACACGCAGATTTAACCTCATCAAAGATTTCAAACTCGAGATAAAATAAGGTCCACTCACTGGCCAGCAAACCTTATATAGTTTATTTTGTGTTAGCCCAGAATTATATCGCACATTTTGTGTTAGCCTAGAATTATATCGCACATTTTGTGTTAGCCCAGAATTATATCGCACATTTTGTGTTAGCCCAGAATTATATCGCACATTTTGTGTTAGCCCAGAATTATATCGCACATTTTGTGTTAGCCCAGAATTATATCGCACATTTTGTGTTAGCCCAGAATTATATCGCACATTTTGTGTTAGCCCAGAATTATATCGCACATTTTGTGTTAGCCCAGAATTATATCGCACATTTTGTGTTAGCCCAGAATTATATCGCACATTTTGTGTTAGCCCAGAATTATATCGCACATTTTGTGTTAGCCCAGAATTATATCGCACATTTTGTGTTAGCCCAGAATTATATCGCACATTTTGTGTTAGCCCATAATTATATCGCACATTTTGTGTTAGCCCAGAATTATATCGCACATTTTGTGTTAGCCCAGAATTATATCGCACATTTTGTGTTAGCCCAGAATCATATCGCACATTTTGTGTTAGCCCAGAATTATATCGCACATTTTGTGTTAGCCCAGAATTATATCGCACATTTTGTGTTAGCCCAGAATCATATCGCACATTTTGTGTTAGCCCAGAATCATATCGCACATTTTGTGTTAGCCCAGAATTATATCGCACATTTTGTGTTAGCCCAGAATCATATCGCACATTTTGTGTTAGCCCAGAATCATATCGCACATTTTGTGTTAGCTCAGAATCATATCGCACATTTTGTGTTAGCCCAGAATGATATCGCACATTTTGTGTTAGCCCAGAATCATATCGCACATTTTGTGTTAGCCCAGAATTTATATCGCACATTTTGTGTTAGCCCAGAATCATATCGCACATTTTGTGTTAGCCCAGAATTATATCGCACATTTTGTGTTAGCCCAGAATTATATCGCACATTTTGCGTTAGCCCAGAATTATATCGCACATTTTGTGTTAGCCCAGAATCATATCGCACATTTTGTGTTAGCCCAGAATCATATCGCACATTTTGTGTTAGCCCAGAATTATATCGCACATTTTGTGTTAGCCCAGAATCATATCGCACATTTTGTGTTACCCCAGAATTATATCGCACATTTTGTGTTAGCCCAGAATTATATCGCACATTTTGTGTTATCCCAGAATCATATCGCACATTTTGTGTTAGCCCAGAATTATATCGCACTTTTTGTGTTAGCCCAGAATCATATCGCACATTTTGTGTTAGCCCAGAATCATATCGCACATTTTGTGTTAGCCCAGAATTATATCGGACATTTTGTGTTAGCCCAGAATTATATCGCACATTTTGTGTTAGCCCAGAATTATATCGGACATTTTGTGTTAGCCCAGAATTATATCGGACATTTTGTGTTAGCCCAGAATTATATCGCACATTTTGTGTTAGCCCAGAATTATATCGCACATTTTGTGTTAGCCCAGAATTATATCGCACATTTTGTGTTAGCCCAGAATTATATCGCACATTTTGCGTTATGCCAGAATTATATCGCACATTTTGTGTTAGCCCAGAATTATATCGCACATTTTGTGTTAGCCCAGAATTATATCGCACATTTTGTGTTAGCCCAGAATTATATCGGACATTTTGTGTTAGCCCAGAATTATATCGCACATTTTGTGTTAGCCCAGAATTATATCGCACATTTTGTGTTAGCCCAGAATTATATCGCACATTTTGTGTTAGCCCAGAATTATATCGCACATTTTGTGTTAGCCCAGAATTATATCGGACATTTTGTGTTAGCCCAGAATTATATCGCACATTTTGTGTTAGCCCAGAATTATATCGCACATTTTGTGTTAGCCCAGAATTATATCGCACATTTTGTATTAGCCCAGAATTATATCGCACATTTTGTGTTAGCCCAGAATTATATCGCACATTTTGTGTTAGCCCAGAATTATATCGCACATTTTGTGTTAGCCCAGAATTATATCGCACATTTTGTGTTAGCCCAGAATTATATCGCACATTTTGTATTAGCCCAGAATTATATCGCACATTTTGTGTTAGCCCAGAATTATATCGCACATTTTGTGTTAGCCCAGAATTATATCGCACATTTTGTGTTAGCCCAGAATTATATCGCACATTGTGTGTTAGCCCAGAATTATATCGCACATTTTGTGTTAGCCCAGAATTATATCGCACATTTTGTGTTAGCCCAGAATTATATCGCACATTTTGTGTTAGCCCAGAATTATATCGCACATTTTGTATTAGCCCAGAATTATATCGCACATTTTGTATTAGCCCAGAATTATATCGCACATTTTGTATTAGCCCAGAATTATATCGCACATTTTGTATTAGCCCAGAATTATATCGCACATTTTGTATTAGCCCAGAATTATATCGCACATTTTGTATTAGCCCAGAATTATATCGCACATTTTGTATTAGCCCAGAATTATATCGCACATTTTGTGTTAGCCCATAATTATATCGCACATTTTGTATTAGCCCAGAATCATATCGCACATTTTGTGTTAGCCCATAATTATATCGCACATTTTGTATTAGCCCAGAATTATATCGCACATTTTGTGTTAGCCCATAATTATATCGCACATTTTGTGTTAGCCCAGAATTATATCGCACATTTACACTCTACACTGAAATTTCAAATCACAATTTTGTTCTCAGATTAAAAGTCTGATAGTGGAAATTTGAGTATAGAAAATGTATGGAAATGTCAAAATGGTGCTGAATGTTCAGTTTTGGTCCATTTTCTTTGAGATTTCAGGGTGATTATGAGATATGTGAGAAATTATTGAGTTTGAGTGCCACACTCAACACTCAGACTCAACATTTACTCCCATATCTAACATTACACTCAAATCTCTGAGAAAAAGGACCGTAAGAATTTTGAGCACTTATTTCACATTATCATACGTTTTGACACTAAATATGAATCACTTTCATACTCATAAGTAAGGATGTCAACGAATGGCAATTTTGGTATTCGAATATTCGGTCAATCTTCCGAACGAATATTCGAACATTCGACCATCTTATTTAATAAAATACACTTTAAATTCGAAGTTTAACTTTATGGTTATCCATTTTGTGTTTTAAACTGATCATTTGTTTTTTTAGTTGCAAACATCCCCTCGATCACTAATATTTTCAGGGCCTTAGTGTTATCGCCAGAGTGTTATATCTCTCTTGTCCCCAAATATACAACATGTCCTGTCAATTAACACATGTAGATATTATTGTCATTCAAATCGATAATGTCCATCATTGAAATTCAATACACTTGCATTCGCCTTTTATATTGAAAATGTATATATTTTATCGAATGTTCGAATATTCGGACGTACAAACTAATATTCGAATATCCAAATATTCGTTGACATCCCTACTCATAATAGTTAATTTTGTGATCTGAGATTTGAGTGCAGAGTGTATTGTATAACTTATAATCTCGATCCCAGAACGCCTCACAGCTAAACTCGTTACAAAGATTCCAGCTGTATTATTTTGTTCAACCATACACATGACGTTGAGAGTCAATAAATTATATCTTCATGAAATGTTTGATGGGTCGCATTAATTAGGTATGAAGAAAACATACCGATAGAAAGTCTGCAAGGTAGAACGCCTAGTCTGTATGTTTTATGTTATAAGACAGATATTTTATTTGCACACTGAACACTGGAAATAGCTTTATAAAGCAGCAATAATAAAGTATTTTAGGAGTTTATACTTGTCTTTTTCTACCTGATAGATCTACATTTATTTTGCGGTTTATGGTGTTCATTAAAATGGATGTTCCATTGAGCCTACATCATTGATAATGGTTTATTGTGCAGGGAACAATACAAGACATTGTCACATACTCGGCGTCGATATTTTCTATGTTATCGTATGATCGACGAATACGAATACGTGATAAATGTCACCGCATCTTCATACTTCATCGCATGAGAACATTTGCAGCTACCGTTCTTCAACAAATCAACAGAACCATCGAATCCCATGTGTATATTTTTGTATATATCTGAGCCAGGAAGCAATTTACACCTAATGGGGTAATGTATTGTATTTTAAAACTGATATACTAACTACAATGAACACGAGATATCTATCAATTGTGAGTAAAAGGAATACTTAATCCCGGAATGCCAACATAACTAGATTTGAAATACACTCCGTAAATATGAAATGTAAAAGCATTCATGCATAATGAATCGTTTTAAACAAATACATGTATAAATAAACAACATATTTGTAGATATCATCAATATTATAGAGAACGAAGGCGTGTGCAAATGTGGTTATGAAAACAAGAAACACTTTGTGACCTTCACCTTCGCACAACCATGAAGTCACGGTCGTTATAAGTGATAATCTAAGGCGTAGCCCAGTGGTTTGTGAGCTGTCTCCATAAGGGACATGCCGTCAGTTCAAACCCTCTCGGAGTCCTAACTTTACAAATGAGCACCGCTGTACGATTTCCAACCTCTTCTTTAGGTGACGTCATATCCAGAAAACGTCACATGTGACATCACCATGTTCTGACAGTAAGCAACATTTTGCCACATAAAGCATCATAAAAACAATGTGACCCTATGGAGAAAATGTTGTTTCCTGCTTGCACATAGTTACGTCAAATGTAACGTTTTCTTGAAATGACGTCACTTATAGAAGAGGTTGTATATCCCATAGCAGCGCTCAAATCATATTTCATAGTTTCATTTTGTTATCAGCAACAGTAGAAAATACCATCGTATCAAAGTTTAGAACTGCTTTGTCTGCACTAGGTATCTCTCTACCAACTTGTGTCGAAATCCTACAATAGGAATGTTGTAAAAAAATAACGAAATACGGATAAACATTGTATACTTGATCATTATTTACTTTGCACTCGTGAATGATCGTACCAATCCGTAAATTATCGTCGGCGAAGCACGGAGAGCGACATTCAACATTTGTACTTTGTTAATAGTGCCACCACGTGACACTCGGAAATCACATAAGGGTCACTGATAAAGAAATAATATTCAAAATTCGTAATAACGAGTTTTTAAAAGGCGAGTTCTATACTTTAACATAATCGTTTGCAAGTTTATACTGTATACCAATTTTCTTTCGTGGATACAATATTTCGCGTTTTACTGATTTCGGGTAGTTTCGCCGCGGGATATTTAAGTTCGCGTATTGCAACCACCCGCGAATGCCGCGTATATCTAATCGCATCAATGTCGATGCAACTATAAGAAATTGCCCCACTATGTTCAGTGACACAACCGTCGATATTACACGGGATTGTTTCTTCTGAAAGTATTCTCATTGTGTTGGTCCTGCACAATAACCGTCTCCTGTGGCCGAGTGGTTGAGGCATCCACCTTGGTAGCGTGAGGTCGAAGGTTCGAATCCCGATAGGGGTCCGGTTGGTGAGCCACCAGCTAGTTAAATAATGGTTAATGTGCAGCTACCTGCCTGGAGCCTGGTATTAAAGGATAGAAATCGGGAAGTAAATGTGCTCAGAAAGTAGGAATCTCATAAGTCAGAAATGACTGGCACTTTGAATAGGGATGACACTATAAAAAACACTTTACTTTAACACACTTTACATAATAACATTTGATGAACACTTGCAATGTTCAGTTATAGCTGCTAACACACTACTGGTGTAGTACGATCGTGTAGTAGATCACCAATTTGTTTGTGTTTGCGTTTATTTATCGTCGCCACCGGTTTCCCATATGGGCGACGCCTCCGGAAGAATGTTAGTCATTTGAGATATTTGGAGGTAAGTGCATGATACAGGAGATGGCCCAATTCCAGAAGCACCACTTTTTCTTTTACGTGCTCGATGTAAAGCATCATACACGGGACCTCGGTTTTTAAAGTCTCGTCCGAAAGACTGTTAGTACTGTCAGTGATGGAGCGGGGAATCGAACCTGCGATCCCTGGATTACTAGCCCAGCGCGTTACCACTGGACTACTGATCCGCTCTATTAGATCACCAAGAACACCATGAGGTGTTATGTACAACAAGCGACGTGTTGAACACATAGCACTCAAGTTACAATATGTGACGCCACTACACGTGTTCTATGGGTAACATAGCACTCAAGTTACAATATGTGACACCACTACACGTGTTCTATGGGTAACATAGCACTCAAGTTACAATATGTGACACCACTACACGTGTTCTATGGGTAACATAGCTTTCAAGTTACAATACTGTAGTATCACTTAAATTCGCGGGGGTGAAATTTCGCGCAAACAGCAAAAAAGGCAGTTTCGCGCGGGCCTAAATTCGCGCATTTTAATTTTTTGAAGAAAAAAAATCAGACAAAAATGACGGTATCGCAGCGCGTGTTATTATTTCGTACATCCGTATCATAAGCTGTAAATAGCAATATTCTGCGTATTAACTCGTAAGTTGGGGGTTATCTCTGTAATAGAGTCGCCAATTAACAATTTTATTGCCAATTGTCATATCTGAATACAATAGAAACGTGTGAAACTTGAATAAACAACATGACTAGCGAGGTTCGCGTCATATTTTGATCAGTGTCACCAAGCGCTTGATTCCCTGGTTATTTCAGCGAAACAGTCGGGAACGAATTAAAACATACCCCATAACAATACCACAAACAATATGACACGTCCAACGATTAATTGGCGTTAATTGACACGACTGTACGAATTGTTCAAGAATTAAAGTATGAAGAAAAAAGTTGCAGAGCGTGCAATCCGGATGACAACGATATTATGCAGTCGTGTATTCCTTATACATGTATAAACATCGTAAACAAAGAAAAATCAATTTATGAATTAATGTTCCATTTAAACCACTCTTACGTATTAGTATCAAACTGTGTCAAAATTTTCCATGTTCCTAATTATTCCACACAGATTATCAGAAAAAACAGCGACAAATTATGAAAAGAAAAAACGTAAGTGCATATACACACATTTTCGGACAGTCAAAAATTCGGATAGCCATGTTAGTTTCGGAAGTTTAATAATCGCGCGGACTTAAATTCGCGCTTCGTCTCTAGCGCGAAATACGCGAAAATTAGACCTGCGCGAATTCAAATGATACTACAGTATGTGACACCACTACACGTGTTCTATGGGTAACATAGCACTCAAGTTACAATATGTGACACCACTACACGTGTTCTATGGGTAACATAGCACTCAAGTTACAATATGTGACACCACTACACGTGTTCTATGGGTAACATAGCACTCAAGTTACAAAAAAGTGACACCACTACACGTCTTCTACGGATGACATAGCACTCAAGTTACAATATGTGACGCCACTACACGTGTTATATGGGTAACATAGCACTCAAGTTACAATATGTGACGCCACTACAAGTGTTCTATGGGTAACATAGCACTCAAGTTACAATATGTGACGCCACTACACGTGTTCTATGGGTAACATAGCACTCAAGTTACAATATGTGACACCACTACACGTGTTCTATGGGTAACATAGCACTCAAGTTACAATATGTGACACCACTACACGTGTTCTATGGGTAACATAGCTTTCAAGTTACAATATGTGACACCACTACACGTGTTCTATGGGTAACATAGCACTCAAGTTACAATATGTGACACCACTACACGTGTTCTATGGGTAACATAGCACTCAAGTTACAATATGTGACACCACTACACGTGTTCTATGGGTAACATAAAGCAACATCTAATAGCACAGTAAAACATATATAATAAGACCACACTTGGGACCCTTGAAAACGGGTTTTAATATTGAGGTTGAATCAAGAACAGAGCAGTGAAAATATACTTGAAAAGTGTGTGCTTAATTTCGAGGTGGTCTTGTTATTGGGGTGGTCTTTAAGTGATGTTTCAATGTATGTGCTAATAACTAAAAGCTTTTCATACCTTTGTAGCGGTCCATAGATGTAAGGTTTAGCTATATTAAGGACTCTGTCATTTATGAAATTCCATGACGGCTTCAGTATATGTGACTGGATAAGATATCCATGTCCATTAAACAATTTAAACTTCCAATTCGCTACGTTACACTATAGAAATCAGACTAGAAATAGATATGGTTTACAATGTTGGACACTGGTGTAGTCTACACACTATGAAGTGTAAAATATAGACACTGAAGTTCAAATGGTAAATAAACAGAATATGAGTTATGAACTACGCCAGTGTCCAATATAGTAAACCATACTTGTTGCTAACGAGAATTCTGTCGTGTAAAGTAGTGAATTGGAAGTTATTTTTAGTGGACATGGATAGTTTGTCGAGTGCTTTTAAGTAGAAAAATATTAATTTTTGATTCTCAATGCATCTACATGGAGGTATGGCGGACTATCTTATGTCGAAACTTAGTTTTCATTTTAGACTCCCACAGAAAATTTACATTATTAAAGTCTCTTTTAGTTATTTTAAATGTAATATATTTTACATTTTAGTAACATAGTTTAATTAACAACGTTTTAGTTTCATTTGCAATAAAACTAAATATTCTAGTTACTCTATATGTTTGGTAGTTCATGCAGTTTATCAAGTCACCCATATTGCAGGCGTCATGGAATTTCAATAATGACCGAGTCCTTAACGACCTACATAGACTACATAGATAAGTCTAAACGTAACACGAGTTTCTTATCTCCATAATTCGTTTACAAGATCCTATAAAGGGACGGTCCCGTTCCCCATTGACAACAGAACGCCATCACGAGCTGTGACACAATGATGTTTCTGTGCGCTTGTGTGTTCTTTGCTGCAATTTCTCAAGGTAGGACAATTTATCTGATTTGTACTTTTGCTAAACCGATTCATAACATTAGCCATAAAATGCTTGCTCTGTTCACGTTTGGATGTCGATGAAATGATTTTATTTTTATTGAACATGACTAAGGATAGGAAAACATTGATTTCCTATTATAATTGTTATGACAGATTATTGGATTACCATCTTTGTGATTGTTCCCGAGAAGTCTCCATTGTGATGTGTCAGCAGTAAGCCACGAGACATGCTTTTATATTTTGTACAATCAAAATGTCCGTTTTAAAGGGGTTTCCGGACTAAAGGGGTTTTGAGAACTGGACAAGATTTGGCACATTTTTTTACAACCGTGGATATTTGGATCTATATTTCGTGTAGTAGTCTGTAGTGATTTGTATCAAAAATCCATACATGTAAGCTATTTGAGACCAAGGAACGTATATAAAGACAGAGCGATTTTACAGGAATGTTCCGGCTGCCACGAGTCCTTTGCAAATACCCGGTCCGAGGTTATAAGGAATGAGATTGATCTCGTTTTTGCGTTTAAATGATCTCAATTGAACATAATAAAAATTATGATAATTATTAGGGAAGTAAACGATTAACCGGTTAACCGTTCGAGCATGCGGTTATCGGTTAGTAAAACCACTAACCGGTTAATCGTTTTTTGTTGTTGAAAATATCTACTTTTCATTTTGGAAAAAAATCATTATCGAAATAAATATCGCAAGATATCTGTCTGTTGTAACCATTTCAACCCTGAAAGGTGTGAAACCGCGACGTAAGGGGCCAAAATCGATAATCCGCAACTAACAGTTTGACACGTATGCATTTGCTACAAATATGTAATGATAGGGTCATTTAATTGTCACTCTGTTGGTGTTCGAGAATGTAGGCATACTTAAATAGACAGATTAAGGATGTTGTTATTGTACTGAACTTTGTGCTTTAATATTGTTGTATTCGAATAGAATGTAACTGTTTGTTAAGTTAATTGTGATTTGGAATACTTCAACTTATCATATATCATATTATAATGTTTGAAATAAAAATGATGTTTTATTAATAATAATGGAAATTATTGATATTTTTTTGTATTGATGATTTATGTTCAGTACTTTTATTAATCATACATTATTCAATACATTCGTTGTGGTGGCCTTGTCTCCGAAAGTTCCAAGGCGGAGCTTATATATTCCACCATCATCTATGTGTGTGTCCTGTGTCATTTTCCCCCGTTGTAACGATGATGTATGAGCGCCGTTGTACGATTTCCAACCTCTTCTTTACGTGATGTCATTTCCAGAAAACATTACATGTGACGTCACAAGGTACTGACCGTAAGCAAACCTTGCCCCATATAGCAATATGAAAACGAAGTGACCATATGGAGTAAATACTGTTTCCCGTTTGCAAATAGTGACATCACATGCTGCGTTTTCTTGAAGAAGGGGTTGTAAATCTCATAGCAGTGCTCTTTTACACTTAAAACATAAATTTTAAAAACAAATATGTGAGTATACTAAAAGAGAGATTGAGTAGTTACAAGGAATGCCACATACGCAAGTCAATGCCTCCCAACACAGACCCCTCGGAAAGCAACATTAATCAAAACACTAGGCTCTGATGAGTTGCAAGGGTAAACATGTATGGGAATAGGGGTGCAAGGGTAAACATGTATGGGAATAGGGGTGCAAGGGTAAACATGTATGGGAATAGGGGTGCAAGGGTAAACATGTATGGGAATAGGGGTGCAAGGGTAAACATGTATGGGAATAGGGGTGCAAGGGTAAACATGTATGGAAATAGGGGTGCAAGGGTAAACATGTATGGGATTAGGGGTGCAAGGGTAAACATGTATGGGAATAGGGGTGCAAGGGTAAACATGTATGGGAATAGGGGTGCAAGGGTAAACATGTAAGGGAATAGGGGTGCAAGGGTAAACATGTATGGGAATAGGGGTGCAAGGGTAAACATGTATGGAAATAGGGGTGCAAGGGTAAACATGTATGGGATTAGGGGTGCAAGGGTAAACATGTATGGGAATAGGGGTGCAAGGGTAAACATGTATGGGAATAGGGGTGCAAGGGTAAACATGTAAGGGAATAGGGGTGCAAGGGTAAACATGTATGGGAATAGGGGTGCAAGGGTAAACATGTATGGAAATAGGGGTGCAAGGGTAAACATGTATGGGATTAGGGGTGCAAGGGTAAACATATATGGGAATAGGGGTGCAAGGGTAAACATGTATGGAAATAGGGGTGCAAGGGTAAACATGTATGGGAATAGGGGTGCAAGGGTAAATATGTATGGGAATAGGGGTGCAAGGGTAAACATGTATGGGAATAGGGGTGCACGGAATAAAGACTGTATCTACAGTGCGAGGTTTTGAAACTTGAGATCACTACCAATGCTCTAAAACAATTTCTAATCTCAAATATGTTTGACTATGGACTATTTGCTGTTCTCTTATGTTTAAGTTAATGTTTAATTAATTCTGTAAACATTAGTAAAGAATACGAGCAGAAAAGGCCTCATGTAGCAAATTGTGTTTCTTTCTTGTAGCTGTGTGCCAGTTTGACCCGATTGCATTCACTGTTGGACAGGACGCTCATGTCGACCATTTAGCACTGGCAAACGATACAACAGTTCCCTACAATGTGGTACGTGAGATAGAAGATGCTACAAACAATTTCAGTATTTTTGCATAATGTATTCATACTAACGTAAGAATGAGTAGCACAGGGGACACGAATTTAACAAAACAAGGGTCCATGCACAGATCCCTAGGGAATGAAATAAATACTATACAGTAAAACCTCACCACTCTAGGAACTC
Source organism: Mactromeris polynyma (assembly GCA_032209605.1). Classification (NCBI taxonomy): domain Eukaryota; kingdom Metazoa; phylum Mollusca; class Bivalvia; order Venerida; family Mactridae; genus Mactromeris; species Mactromeris polynyma. The sequence continues at coordinate 3,647,532 of JASFXZ010000036.1, forward strand.
TTGAAAACTGGTCTTCTTATTTAGGTGATCTTAATGTTTTAAGTGCATAAAGAAAATGGACTTTAAAATAGTATTCTTAATTTTGAAGTGGTCTTAATATTGAGGTGGACTTAAAGAGAGATTTTACTGTATGGAGATCAGAGTTGAGGAAGGTGCAACGTGAAACTAATCAGAAAATTAATCAGGATAACGCGGATCTAGGAGACTACAATTCTTACAGTAATAGAGGGGTAAACTGTAAAACTCAGTAATAGAGGGGTAAACTGTAAAACTCAGTAATAGAGGGGTAAACAGTAAAACTCAGTAATAGAGGGGTAAACAGTAAAACTCAGTAATAGAGGGGTAAACAGTAAAACTCAGTAATAGAGGGGTAAACAGTAAAACTCAGTAATAGAGGGGTAAACAGTACAACTCAGTAATAGAGGGGTAAACAGTAAAACTCAGTAATAGAGGGGTAAACTGTAAAACTCAGTAATAGAGGGGTAAACTGTAAAACTCAGTAATAGAGGGGTAAACAGTAAAACTCAGTAATAGAGGGGTAAACAGTAAAACTCAGTAATAGAGGGGTAAACAGTAAAACTCAGTAATAGAGGGGTAAACAGTAAAACTCAGTAATAGAGGGGTAAACAGTGAAATTCAGTAATAGAGGGGTAAACAGTAAAACTCAGTGATAGAGGGGTAAACAGTAAAACTCAGTAATAGAGGGGTAAACAGTAAAACTCAAAGAGAATGGGATTTTGGGACACTAATTGACGGCATAGCACTATAACATACAGAGAAACAATGAGATCAATGGGTGCACAGCCTTGGATCTGTCTCTCAAAATACTGTGGGCTTTGAACCAACTTGATGACAATACATACTTGTGATATGGATGCATAACTAGGTAGACCGAACTATACTGGTCAAAAGAGTTAACTCGCCATTTGTTTCTTGAGAGGGCTTACAATATGATTTGTGTGATCTGAAACTATGAAAGAGATTTTGACGGGTTTACAGCAACTTTTACGACTGTTAATTTAATTTGAATCATAAGTGCTAGAGCTTACTGCAATTAAAATCTATATAAGATATCTTTAGTAACATTGTCATAAACTAATTGAAATATTACAGGTGCGTTAGCACTGTGGACCAGTATATGCTTAGACACACATATATTACAGGCGCGTTAGCACTGTGGACCAGTATATGCTTAGACACACATATATTACAGGCGCGTTAGCACTGTGTACCAGTATATGCATAGACACACATATATTACAGGCGCGTTAGCACTGTGGACCAGTATATGCTTAGACACACATATATTACAGGCGCGTTAGCACTGTGTACCAGTATATGCATAGACACACATATATTACAGGCGCGTTAGCACTGTGTACCAGTATATGCATAGACACACATATATTACAGGCGCGTTAGCACTGTGGACCAGTATATGCTTAGACACACATATAATACAGGCGCGTTAGCACTGTGGACCAGTATATGCTTAGACACACATATATTACAGGCGCGTTAGCACTGTGGACCAGTATATGCTTAGACACACATATATTACAGGCGCGTTAGCACTGTGGACCAGTATATGCTTAGACACACATATATTACAGGCGCGTTAGCACTGTGGACCAGTATATGCTTAGACACACATATATTACAGGCGCGTTAGCACTGTGGACCAGTATATACTTAGACACACATATATTACAGGCGCGTTAGCACTGTGTACCAGTATATGCATAGACACACATATATTACAGGCGCGTTAGCACTGTGGACCAGTATATGCTTAGACACACATATATTACAGGCGCGTTAGCACTGTGTACCAGTATATGCATAGACACACATATATTACAGGCGCGTTAGCACTGTGGACCAGTATATGCTTAGACACACATATAATACAGGCGCGTTAGCACTGTGGACCAGTATATGCTTAGACACACATATATTACAGGCGCGTTAGCACTGTGGACCAGTATATGCTTAGACACACATATATTACAGGCGCGTTAGCACTGTGGACCAGTATATGCTTAGACACACATATATTACAGGCGCGTTAGCACTGTGGACCAGTATATGCTTAGACACACATATATTACAGGCGCGTTAGCACTGTGTACCAGTATATGCATAGACACACATATATTACAGGCGCGTTAGCACTGTGTACCAGTATATGCATAGACACACATATATTACAGGCGCGTTAGCACTGTGTACCAGTATATGCATAGACACACATATATTACAGGCGCGTTAGCACTGTGTACCAGTATATGCTTAGACACACATATATTACAGGCGCGTTAGCACTGTGGACCAGTATATGCTTAGACACACATATATTACAGGCGCGTTAGCACTGTGGACCAGTATATGCTTAGACACACATATATTACAGGCGCGTTAGCACTGATGATCAGTATATGCATAGACACACATATATTACAGGCGCGTTAGCACTGTGGACCAGTATATGCTTACACACACATATATTACAGGCGCGTTAGCACTGAGGATCAGTATATGCTTAGACACACATATATTACAGGCGCGTTAGCACTGTGGACAAGTATAATTATGCTTAGACACACATATATTATCTTGATTACCTAATGTTACACAAGAGCAAAGTACACAATTCGTTTCAGTGACAGATGATAAGGATTTTAAACGTAAAATAAAATAATAATCAGCAAAATGTTTCCATTATCAGAGATAATAACTGAATTAGGTTAGTTTTCGTCTGTGAACGTAAGAGTACACTAATAGGCGATCAATTTTCAAAAAATTGAAGTAAGTTGTATTTTTTTCAAAGGCCACAGCTCTAGAAATCCACTAGCCCGACGTCCCGGACTAGTCTTATGCTGAATCGCGCTACCAACCGTTGAGTTGAAGTTAGTCCCGGACAAGTCTGTTCTGTTTTTAAAGCTAACCAACATCAGCAATTGTTCAGTTGTAAGTCAAACCTTAGAATCCCACAAACACATGTGATTATTAATTTTAGATTGTGGAGCTATCATTATGTATGTTTATTTGTTACTAAATTGACCGATGTTCTCGAACAACTAGCTTACTATGTCGAACTAGTTAAAATTAACATTTCCATTAGTCCGGGACAAATGTCATTGAACATATTTTCTTGAGGCCTGAATGGGTTAGATCGGATGAGGTATACATCGTACAATGTGTCTCTCGAGCGAAGTTATCATTTCTCATTATCTTATAATATCGTCTGGTTTTGGTTACAAACCAGTCATAATGAATGGTCGCATTCAAGCCTTGTTTCCGGTTCCGGTTATACTACATGCTAAATGCTGAGTACCAGTTTATAAAAGGGGAAATAACTGCTGCACAACATCCTACTATGGCAGTATCGCCGTCCATAAAAAAACAGTTGATATTAACATGTGGTCGAAAAAAATAACAAGCGCTCGCTCGACCTACAGGCACTGTGACGTCACGTGAGGTACAATGAAGGGAAACAGTTTACGTGGAACTAGATATTGGCATGATTGTGGTTATCTATATATTTATTATCAACAGGTTCTAACTTCCCATGGCTCACCAACTCTGAACGCTGGTGCTTTTGTATGCACCAAAGACGGACTGTACAAATTTCAAGTATTTTCTTTGACAAAGAGCGGCTCAAATCTGTTCCTTGAACTGTACCACAACCAGCAACTGGTTGCCTCCCTTTGGGGTCACACTCAAGGTGACTACGCATCCGCTGGTAATGCTGTGATACTGCCACTGACGGTTGGAGACACGGTGGAGGTGAAGGTCAGGGGAGAATATGAGGTCCATATATATGGAGGTGCTGGTGAAATTTACACAACGTTTACCGGGGTTCAACTTGGTTCTCTGGAAACTGGTGAGTTTGTTTTGGGTATTTTTTCTCGTTAACTTGCTTGATATACGATATCAAATGAATGGTTGGGGAGCAGTAGTTTAGTGGATGAGTTGCCGGCCGCTCAATCCGGATATCGTGAGTACACATTCCGCTAATGTCATGACCAAAGATCGTCATTAGAAACTTGCACTGTTTATTCCAGACAATGTATCCAAGCGTAATAAGTAATCAGCAATGGTCATAATGCCATCCCCCGAGACGCCAGCATTGGGTGTTCTGGGAGCCGGAATGCAGAGAAATTCAAATAACACTAAAAGCTGCCATTACATGCGAGTTTACTTAAATTTATGTTAACGGTATGATTGGTGTATTAATCGAATTCAATTTTTGAATATTTGCTGCAAATGTGTCCGTGTAGTGATCACATGGGAACGCATCATTCTTTTAAACACGGAATATATATGGACTAATTTGTACTGACACGCAACCTAGTTATGTCGATTTTGTATTATATATTGTGTTCATGTACGCATGTTACTAAAGACAAATGCCATGAAAATCCCAGCACAATAAAACAACTATTCATTCGGGGACAGTTTTCGTGGTTTGATCTGACCAGGCCCGCACTGTTGATGTTTCAATTACTTTCCGTTTATAGGCACTGAGGGATCTCAATTGTCAGCATTCTCAGCTACATTGAATCAACACGAAGTCGTTGCGCCAAGCTCTCCAGTTCTGTACAATAACGTGTTAACAGATACCAATCAGGCATATAATCAAAGTGCTGGAGTGTTCACTGCACCAACCGGTGGTCTCTACGTCTTTCATTTCTACAGGTATTTCCACGTCATGACTTCGGTCTACATATAGTTGACATATTTCTATCCTGTCTTACGTCAGTAAGCAATCTTCTATCGTCAAATGTAACTCGTTTCATATATGCATAACTTTATCAAGACGTAAGTTACAGGAACAGGGGAGGTATATATCACGTGCTTGTGACGTCATATTTGTTGACATATTATATCCTTTCTTACGTCATTTAGCCATCGTCTTTCGTCAAAACATCATCAAATGTAACTCGACGCATATACGTAGAATCTTATCATGAAGTAAGTTACAGGTACAGTGGAGAAATCACGTGGGTTGTGACGTCATATTCGCCTTTGCAGATATCCGAATGCGGAACTTCAAGCCGAAGTAAAGCAGAGAAGAAAAATAGAAAGCTAAGAGAAAGCATTGTTGGCGAAGGTTTCTCGCGGTGTTTGAGTGAGTTTCTAGCGGTGTTTGAGTGAGTTTCTAGCGGTGTTTGAATGAGTTTCTAGCGGTGTTTGAGTGAGTTTCTAGCGGTGTTTGAGTGAGTGTCTAGCGGTGTTTGAGTGAGTTTCTCGCGGTGTTTGAATGAGTTTCTAGCGGTGTTTGAGTGAGTTTCTAGCGGTGTTTGAATGAGTTTCTAGCGGTGTTTGAGTGAGTTTCTAGCGGTGTTTGAGTGAGTTTCTAGCGGTGTTTGAGTGAGTTTCTCGCGGTGTTTGAATGAGTTTCTAGCGGTGTTTGAGTGAGTTTCTAGCGGTGTTTAAATGAGTTTCTAGCGGTGTTTGAATGAGTTTCTAGCAGTGTTTGAGTGAGTTTCTAGCGGTGTTTGAGTGAGTTTCTAGCGGTGTTTGAGTGAGTTTCTAGCGGTGTTTGAGTGAGTTTCTAGCGGTGTTTGAGTGAGTTTCTAGCGGTGTTTGAGTGAGTTTCTCGCGGTGTTTGAATGAGTTTCTCGCGGTGTTTGAGTGAGTTTCTAGCAGTGTTTGAGTGAGTTTCTATCGATGTTTAAATGAGTTTCTAGCGGTGTTTGAATGAGTTTCTAGTGGTGTTTGAAGAGTTTCTATCGATGTTTAAATGAGTTTCTAGCGGTGTTTGAATGAGTTTCTAGTGGTGTTTGAAGAGTTTCTATCGATGTTTAAATGAGTTTCTAGCGGTGTTTGAATGAGTTTCTAGCAGTGTTTGAGTGAGTTTCTATCGATGTTTAAATGAGTTTCTAGCGGTGTTTGAATGAGTTTCTAGTGGTGTTTGAAGAGTTTCTATCGATGTTTAAATGAGTTTCTAGCGGTGTTTGAATGAGTTTTTAGTGGTGTTTGAGTGAGTTTCAAGCGATGTTGAAAGAGTTTCTAGCGGTGTTGAAAGAGTTTCTCGCGGTTTTGGAAAGAGTTAAGCGGTGTTGAAATAGTTTCTAGCGGGTTTGAAAGAGTTACTCGCGGTGTTTGAATGAGTTTCTAGCGGTGTTTGAATGAGTTTCTAGTGGTGTTTGAAAGAGTTTCTAGTGGTGTTTGAAAGAGTTTCTCGCGGTGTTTGAAAGGAGTTTCTCGCGGTGTTTGAAAGGAGTTTCTCACGATGTTTGAATGAGTTTCTAGCGGTGTTTGAATGAGTTTCTAGTGGTGTTTGAAAGAGTTTCTAGTGGTGTTTGAATGAGTTTCTAGTGGTGTTTGAATGAGTTTCTAGTGGTGTTTGAATGAGTTTCTCGCGGTGTTTGAAAGAGTTTCTCGCGGTGTTTGAAAGAGTTTCTCACGGTGTTTGAAAGAGTTTCTAGTGGTGTTTGAATGAGTTTCTAGTGGTGTTTGAAAGAGTTTCTAGTGGTGTTTGAATGAGTTTCTAGTGGTGTTTGAATGAGTTTCTAGTGGTGTTTGAATGAGTTTCTCGCGGTGTTTGAAAGAGTTTCTCGCGGTGTTTGAAAGAGTTTCTCACGGTGTTTGAAAGAGTTTCTAGTGGTGTTTGAATGAGTTTCTAGTGGTGTTTGAATGAGTTTCTCACGATGTTTAAATGAGTTTCTAGCGGTGTTTGAGTGAATTTCTAGCGGTGTTTGAGTGAGATTCTCGCGGTGTTTGAATGAGTTTCTAGCGGTGTTTGAGTGAGTTTCTAGCAGTGTTTGAGTGAGTTTCTATCGATGTTTAAATGAGTTTCTAGCGGTGTTTGAAAGAGTTATTCGTGGTGTTTGAAAGAGTTTCTCACGGTGTTTGAAAGAGTTTCTCACGGTGTTTGAAAGAGTTTCTCGCGGTGTTTGAAAGAGTTTCTCACGGTGTTTGAAAGAGTTTCTCACGGTGTTTGAAAAGAGTTTCTCACGGTGTTTGAAAGAGTTTCTCACGGTGTTTGAAAGGAGTTTCTCACGGTGTTAAAAAGAGTTTCTCGCGGTGTTTGAAAGAGTTTCTCGCGGTGTTTGAAAGAGTTTCTCACAGTGTTTGAAAGAGTTTCTCACAGTGTTTGAAAGAGTTTCTAGCGGTGTTTGAAAGAGTTTCTAGTGGTGTTAAAAAGAGTTTCTCGCGGTGTTTGAAAGAGTTTCTCGCGGTGTTTGAATGAGTTTCTCACGATGTTTGAAAGAGTTTCTAGCGGTGTTTGAATGAGTTTCTAGCGGTATTTGAATGAGTTTCTAGTGGTGTTTGAAAGAGTTATTCGCGGTGTTTGAATGAGTTTCTCGCGGTGTTTGAAAGAGTTTCTAGCGGTGTTTGAAAGAGTTTCTCACGGTGTTTGAAAGAGTTTCTCACGGTGTTTGAAAAATGTAAGTGCTATATTATATACGGAGGATGATTAAAGGGAGCACTGAGTGAACCGTGTGGAATTACAGATGACTTGTAGATCTATTCGAATTGCGTGTGTCAAATAGTGAATCGGCACCCAATAGGCGTTTAACTTTTTCCTAACATGTTCGTATATTAACTTTCCACAGTTTGTCGAAAAATAACGCGGAGGAGTGGCAGGAACTGTTCCGTAACAGTCAGTATATCTGCTCTATCTATGGCAAATCAGACCAGGAGTGGGCTGACGCTGGCAATACGGTCTTACTCCATCTCAATACTGGCGATCAAGTCACAGTGCAATCACACAAGGGCAGGACAAGTACGCTGTATGGAGGACCAGATGAAATATACTCGTCATTCTCAGGGGCTCAAATCGCCACAGACAATGATCTGTCTTCTGGTATGTTATAATTTTTATCTTAATTATTTAACACCGATTGTGAAACAAGTTATTCCAATTTCAGTTTTTGGGGAAGTATTGTGGGTCCTTTTGATAGGGGAAATTTGCATCATGTATCACCAAGTTTGGGTATTTAAAAGGCTAAAACTTTAAATAATTTTACTAAAAAGGGCTGACTTATATTGATCACGATGACTGCTTTCTTGGTTACAAACCAGGACTCGTGCATACTTCAGTGATTGTGACTTGTTGACCACCTTGCCAAAGGCGGGATTCGAACCCACGGCCTCGGGGAACGTGTCAGGCGCTCTAACCCTAGACCACTATATATATATTTTTGGATGTGTGTTGGGATATTATCTCTCACTCCGGAGGTTGTAGTTTCAATCCCCGCTAGGGTCACGTCCTTACTTCCGCATATGTCGATCAGTACAGGTCTCGATTCAAATAAGCATTGACTATTCCCATCCATCAAAGCGAATGTATACTAGAGCTAGTGTATACGTCAGCTAAAATGACATTGTGTTAAGATTAAAAGCATTTAAAAAAATAAACTAAACATTCAATAGAATAGAGCAATATTGAAACGTTGTAAAAAACTGCTCTTCAATGTATATGAATTCATATTACATATAGAAATCTAGTTTTGTATCATGTTTAACGCTACTGAAATGAAGCCGATGTTATTTTCGAAACAGATATATTGGTATAACAAGGGAACATTAAACCGGCAATCGTTTGTATTCGCCACTCTCGCTGAATGTACACGTGATAATTATTCATAGTTGCGATTGTTAAAACTATTTAACGGAATATTACGAATATTTATGGGTCGCAGACCTGTACATAATTATCCGACTACATATAAACAAATCCGTTGAAAACATGTACATTTTGTATTTTATTTGTTTACTGATTTGTTTAGCCATAACTCTTCAAAGAATTGTGTTTACATAACGGATATTAATGCCTTATTATATGTTTAGATTCAGGATTCTTCGGATTTTCTGCGGGTCTTTCAAGTGACTATGCCGTAAATCCCGGCCAGAACGTTGTGTATGATAGCGTGTTCTTTGATGACGTCAATGCTTACAACGCAAAAGATGGAACATTCACCGCCCCTATAGCTGGATTGTATGAATTCAACTATCATGCACTTGGGAAACAACACAACGAGATTTGGTTGGAGCTCTTCCATAACGATGCGTGAGTATTTTTGTCAAAGGTGACGTTGCTACGCAGTGGTCTCCCTTTACAAAGTATTATGTACTACTAAGGGAAATAAACATATTCAGTTTTTTATAGTGTAACGTTACAGATTGATCGCCAACTTTTGTATTCGTAGAAATGTGTAGTATTGTGATTGTATACTATCACTCACAGTAACATTGGTACTACGGTCAGTATTGTGAGGTAAAGCTGCTACCTGGCGGTTCTGTCCGTAACATTTGTACTACAGTCAGTATTGAGAGCAGTAAAGCTGCTACCTACAACTACTGGCGGTACTGTCAGTAACATTGGTAGTACAGTTAGTATTGAGAGCAGTAAAGCTGCTACCTACAACTACGGGCGGTACTGTCAGTAACAGTAGTACTACAGTCAGTACAGAGAGCAGTAAAGTTGCTACCTACAACTACTGGCGGTACTGTCAGTAACATTGGTACTACAGTCAGTACAGAGAGCAGTAAAGCTGCTACCTACAACTAGTGGCGGTACTGTCAGTAACATTGTTACTACAGTCAGTATTGAGAGCAGTTAAGCTGCTACCTACAACTACTGGCGGTACTGTCAGTAACATTGGTACTACAGTTAGTATTGAGAGCAGTAAAGCTGCTACCTACAACTACTAGCGGTACTGTCAGTAACATTTGTACTACAGTTAGTATTGAGAGCAGTAAAGTTGCTACCTACAACTACTGGCGGTACTGTCAGTAACATTGGTACTACAGTCAGTACAGAGAGCAGTAAAGCTGCTACCTATAACTACTGGCGGTACTGTCAGTGACATTTGTACTACAGTTAGTATTGAGAGCAGTAAAGCTGCTACCTACAACTACTAGCGGTACTGTCAGTAACATTGGTACTACAGTCAGTATTGAGAGCAGTAAAGCTGCTACCTACAACTACTGGCGGTACTGTCAGTAACATTGGTACTACAGTTAGTATTGAGAGCAGTAAAGCTGCTACCTACAACTACTAGCGGTACTGTCAGTAACATTTGTACTACAGTTAGTATTGAGAGCAGTAAAGTTGCGACCTACAACTACTGGCGGTACTGTCAGTAACATTGGTACTACAGTCAGTACAGAGAGCAGTAAAGCTGCTACCTATAACTACTGGCGGTACTGTCAGTGACATTTGTACTACAGTTAGTATTGAGAGCAGTAAAGCTGCTACCTACAACTACTGGCGGTACTGTCAGTGACATTGGTACTACAGTTAGTATTGAGAGCAGTAAAGCTGCTACCTACAACTACTGGCGGTACTGTCAGTAACATTGGTACTACAGGCAGTATTGAGAGCAGTAAAGCTGCTACCTACAACTACTGGCGGTTCTGTCAGTAACATTGGTACTACAGTCAGTATTGAGAGCAGTAAAGCTGATACCTACAACTACTGGCGGTACTGTCAGTAACATTGGTACTACAGTCAGTATTGAGAGCAGTAAAGCTGATACCTACAACTACTGGCGGTTCTGTCAGTAACATTGGTACTACAGTCAGTATTGAGAGCAGTAAAGTTGCTGCCTACAACTATACTGGCGGTTCTGTCCGTAACATTTGTACTACAGTCAGTTTTGAGAGCAGTAAAGTTGCTACCTACAACTATACTGGCGGTTCTGTCCGTAACATTGGTACTACAGTCAGTATTGAGAGCAGTAAAGTTGCTACCTACAACTATACTGGCGGTTCTGTCCGTAACATTTGTACTACAGTCAGTATTGAGAGCAGTAAAGTTGCTACCTACAACTATACTGGCGGTTCTGTCCGTAACATTGGTACTACAGTCAGTATTGAGAGCAGTAAAGCTGCTACCTACAACTACTGGCGGTTCTGTCCGTAACATTTGTACTACAGTCAATACAGACAGCAGAAAAGCTGCTACCTACAACTACTGGCGGTTCAGTCAGTAACATTGGTACTACAGTCAGTACAGAGAGCAGTAAAGCTGCTACCTACAACTACTGGCGGTTCTGACCGTTACATTGGTACAACAGTCAGTATTGAGAGCAGTAAAGCTGCTACCTACAACTACTGGCGGTACTGTCAGTAACATTGGTACTACAGTCAGTACAGAGAGCAGTAAAGCTGCTACCTACAACTACTGGCGGTTCTGACCGTTACATTGGTACTACAGTCAGTATTGAGAGCAGTAAAGCTGCTACCTACAACTACTGGCGGTACTGTCAGTAACATTGTTACTACCGTCAGTACAGAGAGCAGTAAAGCTGCTACCTACAACTACTGGCGGTTCTGTCAGTAACATTGGTACTAAAGTCAGTACAGAGAGCAGTAAAGCTGCTACCGATAACTACTGGGGGTACTATCAGTAACATTGGTACTACAGTCAGTACTAAGAGCAGTAAAGCTGCTACCTACAACTAATGGCGGTTCTGTCAGTAACATTGGTACTACAGTCAGTACAGAGAGCAGTAAAGCTGCTACCGATAACTACTGGGGGTACTGTCAGTAACATTGGTACTACAGTTAGTATTGAGAGCAGTAAAGCTGCTACCTACAACTACTGGCGGTACTGTCAGTGACATTGGTACTACAGTTAGTATTGATAGCAGTAAAGCTGCTACCTACAACTACTGGGGGTACTGTCAGTAACATTGGTACTACAGTCAGTATTGATAGCAGTAAAGCTGCTACCTACAACTACTGGCGGTTATGTCAGTAACATTGGTACTACAGTCAGTATTGAGAGCATTGGTACTACAGTCAGTACAGAGAGCAGTAAAGCTGCTACCTACAACTAGTGGGGGTTCTGTCAGTAACATTGGTACTACAGTCAGTATTGAGCGCAGTAAAGCTGATACCTACAACTAGTGGGGGTTCTGTCAGTAACATTGGTACTACAGTCAGTACAGAGAGCAGTAAAGCTGCTACCTACAACTACTGGCGGTACTGTCAGTAACATTGGTACTACAGTCAGTACAGAGAGCAGTAAAGCTGATACCTACAACTAGTGGGGGTACTGTCAGTAACATTGGTACTACAATCAGTATTGAGAGCAGTAAAGCTGATACCTACAACTACTGGGGATACTGTCAGTAACATTGGTACTACAGTCAGTATTGAGAGCAGTTACACTGTGCCCTGTGCCAGCAGTTCACATAAACTACACTGTATCTATAGTCCCAAATACTGGAATTGAAACAACTTTACGTGAAGTATGGAAAACATTGTAATTGCTAGCCTATAATCGTATGAGTATGTACACTTTTTAATGTTACATAGAGGTCATATATTAGAGGTATACATGTAGTTCATGTCGGCTTGTTAGCTTAGGCCATTCTGGAAAAAATGTGTGTTTGCATCATTTCAACCGACCGACCATCCGAAGTTCGAAACCAATTATTTTTTTGACTCTTCCGTGTAAGATTATTTTTATGTCTAAGCTATAAAAGTTGCATAATATATAGAACAAATACATTTGTATCAACCTTTGGGAAGCGGTACTGCGAACAAATATTAACCACGAATGACCTTGTCCAAAAACTTCGAATTCCATAATACACTTAACAAATTTAAAAGTGTGCACTATTTAATGTCGTCTAACTTTATTAACTAACGTTTCTACATGATATTTTGTATATTAGTTATTGGCTATGTATAGCTCATCATGCTTGTGTCGAATTCATCGATTTAAATAACATGGTGCGTTGAGTTAGGGTGGGCACACCCGCTGTTAGACTTTTTGCAATCAACCAGATCAGCTTTAACTGAGAGCTGCATAGTATCGATTTTATCGCATCGTCACTTTTATTGATTTATTTGTTCAAATTGTGGATTTATGACATGAAATCAATAAGATATTTATGCCAGGTATCTATGCTGTATGTGTTGAAAGTTTCAGCAAGATCAGACTAATATTGACCGAGATACGGTCATATTTATACATGCACACTTACAAGTGGTATAAAGTGCATCGTAAACTGCTCAATTTTAGGTACGTCAATTCCTTGTACGGACATATTCCTGGTAATTGGGCTACTGCTGGTAACGCTGCTGTTCTTGAACTGGCCGCTGGTGACCGAGTATCAGTGAGGGGACATAATGCACAGTTACTGTACGGTACCACAGAGGAAATATACTGTACCTTCACCGGCTACCTATTGTCCGCTAGCGATGCTGGTGTCATAATAGGAAAATAAAAATGTCGATTGAATTCATATGTTTGTTATATTGCCACCAACCACAGATGACTTGGAGATTAAAAACATACTTTTATACATAAAGAAAACGATGGTAACTCGCCTATGCATCGTTTCATTTTTCCGACGTCGGTCCTTGTCAGTTGGCTCGTAACCAATCAAAACTGAACGTATTGATCAAAACAAATCTAACCAATAACGTATATACTTCATTGTAGAAATGAATGCAATGGCGGTTAATTTTCGAATGCTGTATTGTATGTCCTTATGTAGTCTTGTATTGGTTGATTTATACATGTCGTTAGACGCTCGGATACTTTCGTTGATCCGTCTTAGTGACTGACCTATATTACTCTCCAGAACACATTATAATGTATTACATTCATTTAACAGATAACTGAAATCACCTAAGTTGAGTTTCAACTAATATAATCGATTATCTATTTCCAAAAATAGAAGTCCCCAATCTAAAAATAAAACTGATAGATCAAGTTCATTTATAAATAGCTCTCAATAAAGTTTGTACGATTTATCTCCCCTAAAAAGGAAATAGACCTCAAGCGCGCAACATCTCGGCTCTTTCCGTACAGCTCGGAAACAGACTTCGAAGGTACGTGTATGTATATGCCTAAAGTCTCGCATACATGATGCGGTTTTCCTTCGCTGGTAAGTATAGGATATCTGACCTGGAGGCCACAAATCAACATTATACAACTGTTTTGTGCGCATCGTTTTCCTAACATTTAAAACAATTCAGTAACACCTTCCACAAAAACTACAAACATTGATTCACTTCGGCAGACATTTTGGAACTACTTTTCCCCATGTTTCTTCCGATGACTATTTAAAAAAGCCGAGGTGATTCGATTGCAGAAACCTTTGCCATCACATACACTTTAACAGTATTTTATATTTAGGATTTTAATTTTTGATGTTGTATATTAGATATTAGCATTGTTATATTACAGAGAAATAAAGCAAATATAGGTCGTTAAATGAAAGAAAATTAAAACAACAAAAGAAAGACATTGTTTCAAAATGGTGGTTTTAATTGAGTATCCATCATCACGTGACTTGAAACAACAAATGAAAGACATCGTTTCAAAATGTTATTTTTATTTGAGTATCCATCATCACGTGACTTTCTCGGAGGCGTTGATTAATTGTCTGGTACTGGAGATAAGCCTGCCTTACAACAACACTGTGATGCGAATGGTAATGCTTACGATGGCGATCGCAAGCAATGAACAATGTATAATTTAAGAAAAAACTAGGCATCCTCCGATTCTTCCGCTGGTAAATCTTGGCTTGTATTTGCGCCAAAAACTGTAACATGTAAATAGAATGAAAATATATAACATAACAAATGTTTGGTTTACGCGTCAATGTTTGAAACTCACACGACAAAAAGTATTACATGTGCATGCATTGATGTTACATACTCGGTCAAAAAAGAAAGTGTGCATGACTCTTTCTCGCCTTACTTTGTAACCAGTCGACCAATGTTTGTTAAATTGTCAGCACAGAATAAGTAGACTTATACCAGTGAGTTGCACTCAGTTGATGTCATTTTGACATTTCCATTGTCCTATACATTGAGGTACGGTCTTGTGCAATATTTTGCACGTGAACATCGCAGGCGCTAGTACTGCTGGCGTCTGGAACTTCCGTTGATGACGTTGCACGGCAGTTAAACTGTCATAGGAATACAATTTCACGTCTCAATGATTGATTTCCGCAAACAGGTGACATTTCTGACAGGCCCAGGTCAGGTAGACCATGGGTAGCAACGGTTAGGCAAGACCGTTACATAACCCTTACGCATTTACGCCAACGTTTCAAAACGGTGTCAAGTACGGCAGTACAGCTTGGTGTCAGTACGCAAACAGTATTGACCCAGGCGACCGTATGTTGGGAGAATACTAACAATGGGATTTCTTGCAGGACAAAACGTTCATTTTAAAGTCTAAGTCTGAGATTCAGTCTTAAAACGTTTGTGAATACGGGCCCAGGATTCCAAATGACGTCATCAAACGTTACGTCAAGTCAATGGGATCTCGATGATTGGCAGGCATACGTCGAAGAGGTGGTCACACTTGAAATTAGCTAGTTTTAGGAGAAAAGCGCTGTGTTAAACCTATCATACAGTTCTTTGGTTACTTTCTTTCAAATCTGCGAGTTTTAAAATTGACCCCTACCTTATAAATCACTGATAAAATTCACGTTTTCCTGCAAAACACATAAAAACATTGATGCCATAATATGGATCATAAATTAATCTTTAATTTGATACCAAATATGCGTATGTGTAAACTATGGATTTTCGTACATGGTTGTCTAAACCCTATGCACACTTTCCTTTTTGACTGAGAATATAGATAGTAAAACTTCAATAATAAGACCAACCGTCCAGGACTCATGAAAACTTGTCTTAATATTGAGGTGGTCTTAATATTGAGGTGGTCTTTAAGAGAGGTTTTACTGTAATGGTCAAAAGTGCTAACCCCCAGTACTAATTCACATAGTTTCCAATAAGCAACTAGAAGTAGATTGGATTTCATTGTAGTGTACCGTAGCATTTTTGCTTCAAATGATTGAATGAAGTCAATGTGAACCTGTCAAAACTTCATATAATAATTAAATCACGATTTTCAGAATACAAAATGGCGGGTTAGCTCTTTTGACCAGTATATACAGTGTATGTTTAAACCAAGTTACTGAATAACGAACAGATTTAAACACAAGTCGAACACTATCGCCCACTGAAACTAAGAGAACACACAACACAAACGTATTAACAAAGCAACACAATACCAACACTATTTGAGCACCGTTGTACGATTTCCAACCACTTCTATAAGTGACGTCATTTCCAGAAAACGTCACATGTGTCGCCAACATGTACTGACAGTTAGTAATATTTTCTGCATATGGCAATATGAAAACGAAGTGACTATATGGAGTAAATATTGTTTCCTGCTTGCACATAGTGACATCACATTTGATGTTTTCCTGAAATGACGTCACTTACAGAAGAGGTTGGAAATCCCACAGCAGTGTTCATTTTATGAAACAACAATTAAAATCTCAATTAATTCTACTTTAATTTCAATACACATTATCAGATATTGATTATTGACTATTTCTGACAAATATATTTTCGCGCGGAATGGAGACAGTCCAATTTGCAGGAAATGACTTCAACTAAGCCGCTAATCAAGGGAGATCATTCTTGATATCTATCCAAGCAAGCTGCACATATTGACATTTATATTACTATTCATTTAACATATACCTTTTTGTTTTAATCCTTTACCAAAGTTCCGACAGACTTTGATACTAAAGTACAGACAGACACCTCTTACCAGCCAGCAGCTAGCGGCCACCACAAACACCACCACATACAATGATATCTCCATCTTCGTATTATCCGCGGTCCACGACAGGTCTTTCACTGCCTGAAGACAGTAGATACAGTTTTAGACGGGTTCGCGTTTAAGGAAATGAAGAAATGCAATGAACAACACAGGATACTAGTTTTAAACTGGTTTCACATACGTGCGTACTAAAACAATATACAGTAAAACCTCAATAATAAGACCACCCTTGGGACCCTTGAAACTGGTCTTATTGGGTTGATGTTAATAATGAGTTAAGAGCAAAACAGTGAACATGAATTTGAGGTGGTTCGATTATTGAGGTTGTCTCATTATTGAGGTGGTCTTATTATTGATGTGGTCTTATTATTGAGTTGGTCTTATTATTGAGATGGTATTATTATTGAGGTGGTCTCATTAAAGTAAAGCATAGGGAAAAGTAGGGAGCAAGTAAAGTATAGGGAAAAGCAGGGAGCAAGTAAAATATAGGGAAAAGTAGGGAGCAAGTGAAGTATAGGGAAAAGTAGGGAGCAAGTAAAGTATAGGGAAAAGCAGGGAGCAAGTAAAATATAGGGAAAAGTAGGGAGCAAGTGAAGTATAGGGAAAAGTAGGGAGCAAGTGAAGTATAGGGAAAAGTAGGGAGCAAGTAAAGTATAGGGCAAAGTAGGGAGCAAGTAAAGTATAGGGGAAAGTAGGGTGCAAGTGAAGTATAGGGGAAAGTAGGGTGCAAGTAAAGTAAAGGGAAAAGTAGGGAGCAAGTAAAGTATAGGGGAAAGTAGGGTGCAAGTAAAGTATAGGGGAAAGTAGGGTGCAAGTGAAGTATAGGGGAAAGTAGGGTGCAAGTAAAGTAAAGGGAAAAGTAGGGAGCAAGTAAAGTATAGGGAAAAGTAGGGAGCAAGTAAAGTATAGGGGAAAGTAGGGTGCAAGTAAAGTAAAGGGAAAAGTAGGGTGCAAGTAAAGTATAGGGGAAAGTAGGGAGCAAGTAAAGTATAGGGAAAAGTAGGGAGCAAGTAAAGTATAGGGAAAAGTAGGGAGCAAGTAAAGTATAGGGGAAAGTAGGGAGCAAGTAAAGTAAAGGGAAAAGTAGGGAGCAAGTAAAGTATAGGGAAAAGTAGGGAGCAAGTAAAGTATAGGGGAAAGTAGGGAGCAAGTAAAGTATAGGGGAAAGTAGGGAGCAAGTAAAGTATAGGGAAAAGTAGGGAGCAAGTAAAGTATAGGGGAAAGTAGGGAGCAAGTAAAGTATAGGGGAAAGTAGGGAGCAAGTAAAGTATAGGGGAAAGTAGGGAGCAAGTAAAGTATAGGGAAAAGTAGGGAGCAAGTAAAGTAAAGGGAAAAGTAGGGAGCAAGTAAAGTATAGGGGAAAGTAGGGAGCAAGTAAAGTATAGGGGAAAGTAGGGAGCAAGTAAAGTATAGGGAAAAGTAGGGAGCAAGTAAAGTATAGGGAAAAGTAGGGAGCAAGTAAAGTAAAGGGAAAAGTAGGGAGCAAGTAAAGTATAGGGGAAAGTAGGGAGCAAGTAAAGTATAGGGGAAAGTAGGGAGCAAGTAAAGTATAGGGAAAAGTAGGGAGCAAGTAAAGTAAAGGGAAAAGTAGGGAGCAAGTAAAGTATAGGGAAAAGTAGGGAGCAAGTAAAGTATAGGGGAAAGTAGGGTGCAAGTAAAGTAAAGGGAAAAGTAGGGTGCAAGTGAAGTATAGGGGAAAGTAGGGTGCAAGTGAAGTATAGGGAAAGGTAGGGTGCAAGTAAAGTATAGGGAAAGGTAGGGTCCATTTGACAGTCTGTACGAATAATAAAACCTAAAAATGCGGGTAATTTGAACTGTTTTAGTCAGCATTATAAGATTCTTGTCGTTCACAACATGACCTTTATTAGTATGTCAACTGTAATATATTCTAAGATTTTGGCAAACAGAATATTTAAGAGAAAAAAGTACGCCATTTTAAGTGAGTTACGGTTAAATGTACTTTAACACAGTTACGAGAATATAAGCAAATAATATCAATGTTACATTTCATTAATACATTATTAATACATGTTTAAATTGACTTACCACGAAAATCAAGTAACCGGCAAAAGCAGGCATGAACAGCCATAATACGCCCCACATGATGACAATGTACCTGTTCTCCAGCCGGACCTAGCAATTGAAGCAGACATATATATACAGTCGGACCTCGTTTATTCGATAACCGTCTATCCGAATACTCGGTATCATCCGAAATAAATGTCAGTTTCCGATAATCTTCCTTTGCATGTCAAATTAAAATGGGCTACTAGTATTCGAAACAGAGAACATTATTCGAAATAAAATTCCGGGCCTATGAAATCGAATGAATGAGGTACGTCTGTATATTATCAGACAATTTATTAGTCATCTGACTATATTACTAAAATTGTACTTCAAGGCCTTTATGGTCACTGGCGTCTAACTACTGTGGGTTTGAATCCCACGCGTGATATAGAATTTGTATGTGAGGAAGTTATCCAGCTGGCTTACGGAAGGTCCGTGGTTCTACCCAGGTGTTCGTCTATGCCCAATATAACGCTAGCAGGCACACTTGGGGTCTTTCCCTCACTACCAGCTGGCAACTCTGTCTATGCGACACAAAGCACAAAACTATTGCTTTTATTTAAGTCAAACGGTTCAGTTTGTATGCCTATACTTTGGGGTCATATAGATTTGCTATTTTTCCGTCCGTCCGTCCCGAAAATCTTGTGACACGCACTGTTCCTTTACAGTTTTGACCTACATTCCCCAAACGTGTGCACCTGGGTTTTAGTTTTCACATCGGACCAGTAACACCAGAGTTATGGCCCTTGACTCTTGACGAACGTGGAATGTGGGGCATCCATGTCCTATGGACAGATTTGTAGTATTGGTTGTTATAACTTCAAAGCTGCATTGATTAATTAATGCATTAATCTCATATCGACGTTCAATTTAAAAATAGCGATCTTAGAGCAAAACTTAAAAGTGAAATAAAACTGACCGATAGGCCTACATAAGGTTTGTGTGCACTGGTAATGAAGATGTTTATTTTTAGCATTGCAAGAATTAAGAATTTGGTCAGTTGTTGCTGATTTCAAGAGTTTACAGTGTGCCAGAAACCTGTCACGGCGTGGGTCAGTTGTTGCTGATTTCAAGAGTTTACAGCGTGCCAGAAACCTGTCACGGCGTGGGTCAGTTGTTGCTGATTTCAAGAGTTTACAGCGTGCCAGAAACCTGTCACGGCGTGGGTCAGTTGTTGCTGATTTCAAGAGTTTACAGCGTGCCAGAAACCTGTCACGGCGTGGGTCAGTTGTTGCTGATTTCAAGAGTTTACAGCGTGCCAGAAACCTGTCACGGCGTGGGTCAGTTGTTGCTGATTTCAAGAGTTTACAGCGTGCCAGAAACCTGTCACGGCGTGGGTCAGTTGTTGTTGATTTCAAGAGTTTACATCGTGCCAGAAACCTGTCACGGCGTGGGTCAGTTGTTGTTGATTTCAAGAGTTTACATCGTGCCAGAAACCTGTCACGGCGTGGGTCAGTTGTTGTTGATTTCAAGAGTTTACAGCGTGCCAGAAACCTGTCACGGCGTGGGTCAGTTGTTGTTGATTTCAAGAGTTTACATCGTGCCAGAAACCTGTCACGGCGTGGGTCAGTTGTTGTTGATTTCAAGAGTTTACATCGTGCCAGAAACCTGTCACGGCGTGGGTCAGTTGTTGCTGATTTCAAGAGTTTACATCGTGCCAGAAACCTGTCACGGCGTGGGTCAGTTGTTGTTGATTTCAAGAGTTTACATCGTGCCAGAAACCTGTCACGGCGTGGGTCAGTTGTTGTTGATTTCAAGAGTTTACATCGTGCCAGAAACCTGTCACGGCGTGGGTCAGTTGTTGTTGATTTCAAGAGTTTACAGCGTGCCAGAAACCTGTCACGGCGTGGGTCAGTTGTTGTTTATTTCAAGAGTTTACAGCGTGCCAGAAACCTGTCACGGCGTGGGTCAGTTGTTGCTGATTTCAAGAGTTTACAGCGTGCCAGAAACTTGTCACGGCGTGGGTCAGTTGTTGTTGATTTCAAGAGTTTACAGCGTGCCAGAAACCTGTCACGGCGTGGGTCAGTTGTTGTTGATTTCAAGAGTTTACAGCGTGCCAGAAACCTGTCACGGCGTGGGTTAGTTGTTGCTGATTTCAAGAGTTAACAGCGTGCCAGAAACCTGTCACGGCGTGGGTTAGTTGTTCTGTTGTATGGAGAGCGGCTAAGACGTTCAGTAACACAAATAAAATCGGCGTAAACGAGATATCTTGGCTATATACGAGAAGCGTTGTGGTATGTAGGTAGAGTAATGGTCCCCTACATCAGTCCCATATCCAACATGGCCGACATTCTTCTATGAAGTATGAAGTCAGTAACAGCCTTAAGTATGTTTACCAATAATAGTTGTTTCAGCATGTGCAATCGAAAAGAAAACATACGTTTTGTTCTGTTAATATGACCTTATCACCAGGCCCTGTGTTCACAAAGAATCAGTTCTCAGGAACAGGATTATGATCAAATATAGGATCTTTCAAACTTTGTAAAAAATGTTATTCAAAGGTAAATCTTTTTTCATACTGTGACAGATATGAACATTCCGCAAAACTTTTTGAGATTTAAATTCAAATGTCATGCTTATTAAGAAATGATGGAAATTAGTAAGTTATGACCGATTTCGGAGAATTGATCCTGATTTGATCTGGATCAGTTTCAGTCATAAGTATAATAAGTTAATCTTTCAACATCATGGTGTAGTTAAGTCTGTTTTCACGATTTTAATTGGAAGATGTTTATGTACTTTTGTGTATGTTTATGAGAATTACTGGAAAAACGGTTCAATTACTTCATGAAAAAGGAAAATATTTTTATGGATCAAGTTGATCCCTTGTGAACATGGGGCCAGTCTCTACAAGAAAATAGGACGTAGCGAAAACATATACGGCTTGAGTAAATTCGTACTTATCGTTTACCAGTCTTTAAAGATATTTATAAATAAATTATTAAAAAGGAGAAATATTGTCAAATTATGCTCTTTCGATACTACAAATTTCTAAAATCAAAACATTGTTTTTCAAGAAAAACTCGTTTGATAGCCAAGTAAACTTTACGAGAAATCGGGGTCACTACTGACTAGAAACACAGGAAGCTGTAAATGAGAGCGGTTAATATATACAGGGCTCTAACAATCCACTAGCCCGACGTCCCGGACCATTCTAACAATCCATCAGCCCGACGTCCCGGACCATTCTAACAATCCACCAGCCCGACGTCCTGGACCATTCTAACAATCCACCAGCCCGACGTCCCGGCCCATTCTAAGAATCCACTAGCCCGACGTCCAAGACCATTCTAACAATCCACCAGTCCGACGTCCCGGACCATTCTAACAATCCACCAGCCCGACGTCCCGGACCATTCTAACAATCCACTAGCCAGACGTCCCGGACCATACTAACAATCCACCAGCCCGACGTCCCGGCCCATTCTAACAATCCACTAGCCCGACGTCCCGGACCATTCTAACAATCCACAGTCCGACGTCCTGGACCATTCTAACAATCCACCAGCCCGACGTCCCGGCCCATTCTAACAATCCACCAGTCCTACGTCCCGGCCCATTCTAACAATCCACCAGCCCGACGTCCCGGCCCATTCTAACAATCCACCAGCCCGACGTCCCGGACCATTCTAACAATCCACCAGCCCGACGTCCCGGCCCATTCTAACAATCCACCAGTCCTACGTCCCGGCCCATTCTAACAATCCACCAGCCCGACGTCCCGGCCCATTCTAACAATCCACCAGTCCTACGTCCCGGCCCATTCTAACAATCCACCAGTCTTACGTCCCGGCCCATTCTAACAATCCACCAGCCCGACGTCCCGGCCCATTCTAACAATACACCAGCCCGACGTCCTGGACCATTCTAACAATCCACCAGCCCGACGTCCCGGCCCATTCTAACAATCCACTAGCCCGACGTCCCGGACCATTCTAACAATCCACCAGCCCGACGTCCCGGCCCATTCTAACAATCCACTAGCCCGACGTCCCGGACCATTCTAACAATCCACCAGCCCGACGTCCCGGACCATTCTAACAATCCACCAGCCCGACGTCCCGGCCCATTCTAACAATCCACAGTCCGACGTCCTGGACCATTCTAACAATCCACCAGCCCGACGTCCCGGCCCATTCTAACAATCCACAGTCCGACGTCCTGGACCATTCTAACAATCCACCAGCCCGACGTCCCGGCCCATTCTAACAATCCACCAGCCCGACGTCCCGGCCCATTCTAACAATCCACCAGTCCGACGTCCCGACCCATTCTAACAATCCACCAGCCCGACGTCCTGGACCATTCTAACAATCCACCAGCCCGACGTCCCGGCCCATTCTAACAATCCACCAGCCCGACGTCCCGGCCCATTCTAACAATCCACCAGCCCGACGTCCTGGACCATTCTAACAATCCACCAGCCCGACGTCCCGGCCCATTCTAACAATCCACCAGCCCGACGTTCCGGCCCATTCTAACAATCCACCAGCCCGACGTCCTGGACCATTCTAACAATCCACCAGCCCGACGTCCCGGCCCATTCTAACAATCCACCAGCCCGACGTCCTGGACCATTCTAACAATCCACCAGCCCGACGTCCCGGCCCATTCTAACAATCTACCAGCCCGACGTCCTGGACCATTCTAACAATCCACCAGCCCGACGTCCCGGCCCATTCTAACAATCCACCAGCCCGACGTCCCGGCCCATTCTAACAATCCACCAGCCCGACGTCCTGGACCATTCTAACAATCCACCAGCCCGACGTCATGGACCATTCTAACAATCCACCAGCCCGACGTCCCGGACCATTCTAACAATCCACCAGCCCGACGTCCCGGCCCATTCTAACAATCCACCAGCCCGACGTCCTGGACCATTCTAACAATCCACCAGCCCGACGTCCCGGACCATTCTAACAATCCACCAGCCCGACGTCCCGGACCATTCTAACAATCCACCAGCCCGACGTCCCGGACCATTCTAACAATCCACCAGCCCGACGTCCCGGACCATTCTAACAATCCACCAGCCCGACGTCCCGGCCCATTCTAACAATCCACTAGCCCGACGTCCCGGACCATTCTAAGAATCCACCAGCCCGACGTCCCAGACCATTCTAAATGCCGATTTGGGCTACCAACAGTTGAGTTGGACTTAGTCCGGGACATGTCTGTTATACACGCCTACTTAACTGTTAACCCATACCATATTCTCTGTTCGTACAACTAGCTCCCATGTCGGACACGTCAAATTACCATGTGCGCTAGTCCGGAACAACTGTATTTAAAGAAAATTTCTAGAGACCTGAGATAATTGTTGTTTCACAATCGATTAAAAAGTTAAAACCCGTCAACTTACACTAAAATATCCCGACCAAAAGTGACTCACTCCAAGAATAAGTGCCAGTGGTAGAAGAATGATTTCTGTTAATGTCAGGTGATCTGGTGACGTAAGAATAAGGAGAGCTAGCGACATCTGTAAGAGAAAAGTCGTATGTTAATGTTGAATCAGGAGTTCGACCTAGATTTGTTCACTGCAATGCGTTTTTTGTAATGGGCTAATATTGGCGAAACAATATCAGGAATTTAGGACCTCCTGTTGATCTAGGAATAGATACGGACAACCCTATTTTGCCAAAATCTAGGGGGGGGGGGGTCCGGACCTCCAGTGCCCCGCCCCTATTGATCCTGCCATGATTATGTATAAAAAATCAAAATGAAAAAAAACTTGTCATGATGCACGATATATTTAAGGCTGCGGTGCATTTCTAAAGCTGTCAAGAACGAAATAGTTATAACATCGCAAAGGCATTCTCAAGTTATTGATCGGAAACGAAAAGGGTACCGACCGACATAAGCGAAGCTATATGCCCTTTCTTCTTCGATGCGAGGTGGGGGCATACTAAATTAAATGTAAGTTATTACAATACATAACACAAAAACTTACAGAAATTTGCAGATCCGCTTTCAGTAATCCAAAGAATATAAACATTGTGCTGCAACTGTCTTGTAATTCTGTTTGTGCTCCGACAGTCCGAAATATCAGACTTTTTGTCTCGTTATAGTTCCGTGCAATTAACACGCCCATGACAATCACACATGGACTGAACGCTGAAGCCGCCACAAGTCTGGACTAAAAATAAATACAAAATGAAATGAAAATAAATATATTTGACGCCTTTTTTCTAGTCCAGGTGTATTGACATAAACAAAATATCTGTTTCTCAAAACTAAAGCTTTGTTTAACATGGCCCATCTTATGTCTGTTTTATTTTAACATACAAAATGTCATTGTTCACTATCACCATGTGGACAATAAGTGAATACATGTATATACTTAACGCCATTAAAAACGCAACTATATATCACTTTAGCCTTCATTTTGTTCCAAGTGTAAAAAGTGTTTTATTGTTACAAATGAGCAAATCATTCTTCAAAAAGAAATTATACTATGGCCCTAGTATTTATATCTAATCATTGATTTAGTTTAGGAAATTATGTTTGAGAATTAAAATTCTTTATAATGTCACCGTGTCGACACGTTGCGTAATTATTGGCGTGGAGTATATAAAAGAGAAAATATACTTAGGAGTAAATTTCATAGACAGATATTTGATTTGCATATTGAACCTTGAAATGAGTTTTTACAAAGCAGCAATATTCATTATTACAATAACCAGCCACGTGACAAATGGCGAGAAATCATGTCATTGTGGGATGGGAATTCTAGAAATTTTAGTGTATCGAAATTTAAAGAATGCTTTTTTTCTAAGCAGTAAATTTAATGACACAGAATTGATATTACATGTACTATATATGTGGAAACAACAATTTTAGACAAAATATTAGTAACACATAATTGTTATCCAAAAATTGTAGGAATTTATCAGAAATCCCGCAACGTGAGCATGATTGTATAACGAGTGAAAGTAATACACAGACATTTTTGCACTTGGTTGAACGTTTCAAACGCACAAACGCCTTACATCAGTTACTTCCCTTAGCATTCAGAAGAGAGCTATGCCAACACTGGTTCGCGTGCGATAATAACTAGCTAGACATAATTTCATGCAATCATGTTTTGCCTCTGCATATCAACTAATGAAATAAGACTGCAAAGCTGCGCCCTTGTTATTTGAAATTTACAATCCATTAAAATCTAGATAACCATATCTCCTAAAGTATTCGAATTTTATGATGCGCTGTTTTGTCGTGAAAATAGAGCAAAGGGATGTCTAATATCATATTGTTTAACAATTATATGATTGTACAAGAACCAACATATCCACAATACGAACATTTTCAGTGATAAGCGTGTTCTGGTGTTTGCCAGTTGAAGTCTTCACTATTCAAGTTGGTTTTTGTTTTAGTAAATACTATTTTACTGAGACATAAGGGACAACATACGCAGTTCTGCTTCAAGGCTTGTTTTTGCAAATTTATAAACGAATACTTACCAGTTTGTACGGCCCCTTGACGCTGATTACGTAGTTAAGTATAAGATATGACCAAGCGCAGCATGTTGCAAGCACAAATATGCCAATTTCGTATGGACGCTCGAAAAATATTCCATTTAAGATGTAGTAGGTACAAAAAACTGAAATAGTCCAATAATGCATATTAGGTATGTCGACTCGTGTCTGTAATACTCGAGAAATGTGCATTAGTTGATGAGTGTTATCTGTTGAAGTTAATAATAAACGGTATATGTCGACCTATAGAATATGTGGATCACCGGAGAAATGTTCGTAAGTCGTCGACTTATATCTGATCAATTCAAGAAATGACCTGTATATGTCGACCAATATGTGAATCTCTCGAAAGTCATTAAGCCCTCAATAATAAGACCACCCTTAGGATGTTTGAAATTTGTCTTCTGAATGAGGTGGTCTTAATATTGAGGTTGAATTAATAGCCAAACCGTGAGATTGGACTTTAAAATTATGTTCTTACTGTTGAGGTGGTCTTTCAGTGAGGTTTTAGTGTATCTTCATAAGTCGACGACTGATATCTAATCAATTCGAGAAATCATTGGCATATGTCGACCTATTTGTGAATAATTGTCTATTTGTCAGGTAAACAACCTATCAGAACATTGATCCGGGTATTCTATTATAACCAGTCATCGTCCCGCAGAGATAAGTAATAAAAATACTTTATTTAATCCTTCTTACTTGTGTTCAGCAACAATACAACTCCGAACGTGAAGTCAGCACTGCTCGTTGATGTAGTGACTATTCTGTAAGTTAGACAATCAAAAACATCATGGTGTTATTTTGTTAATTTAATGTTTAAGTGAGAGGATGATATGCGGGCCGCCAACCTGATTTAAATCCTCGGTATCTCTACTGATACTACAACGTCTGAGGACGTAGTTAAGCAAAGTTTTATGTGTAATTGCTAACTCTTACGCACTGATCTCCCTTTACACAGCACAGAGACAAGGGAGATAAGCGACGTGAAGAGTTTGGTTCAATTGTAGTGCATTCCTGAGTTGTTCCCCTTCCTTATCGCACTAGTTTCATTCCATTTCTCGCCCATATTTTAGCATTTTTCGAGACAGTCGTACACACATGTATTTGCTATTTGATTGACGGCGTTGTGTAAACCAATATAATCATACGTTAACCGCTAAACCAATTTCTCGAACGTTTGTAACATTGACGCGGATTGTTTCACTGTTCGTGAAGGACTATGTCGTTCATGAATTTCTACTATAAACCACATGAAATACTTAAAGCAAGAAAAACCGATTACTAAAACTTAGTTAAAACATGACGCCTATGTTTGTTTTAGAACTGTTTCCATTCATTCGATGTACTGTTGTCATACTCCATTATCTTAGTTTATGCCCTCACGATTACTTCAAGAGGCTTATTTGTGAATGTTCCCATCTAGGGGCTACTCTTCTCACATACCCAGGAGAGTGCCACGAGTTATTTCCCTTTATACAAGTGTTAGTATATATACTATAGAATGGATAAAGGGAGATAACTATAGAAGGGATAAAGGGAAAGAACTCTTACTTTGTTAAAATGTACAGTTGAATATGTATTGGTTCATCTGAAAAGCTTTTATTAAACGACCACAGTCCTATTTTCAGCGGCCACAATTTATGTATCTCTTGAGTGGCTGCATAAGACATATATGTACATTCTCATATATCCTTGTAATTTTGGGGTAACTATGCACTTTGTATTTGACACAGGAGACTATCACGAGTTATTTCCCTTTATCACATATAAAGTTCTCTTTTAAATACTACAGTATATACCACTTCAAGATAGAAAATGCCAGTTATGCAATGTAATCGAAGATGAATTCCATTTTTTGTTTGAATATCCAATGTACCATGAAACTCGTAAACAATATATAAAACATTATTACAGAAAAAAATACAATATAACAAAAGTGTTGAATTCTTAAGCTCAGAAAATAAGAATGTTGTTAAAAATCTGTCATTGTTTATCCGTAAAGCTTTTAACCTAAGAAATCAGTTGTATTAGTAATAAGTAATTCAATTGTATTTTCTCCTCGCTATTCAATCATTCATTTTTCACATTGTATCAATGAAAATGTAATAAGTACTATATCAATCATACTATTGCATATCAAATGACCATTGACTGTTATTTTTTTATATATATTTGCATTGTTTATGTGAAATTATGGGCAGTATGCCTAACATTTCTGAATAAACTATCTATATATCTACATATTCTGTTGATGGGGCAAAGGGAGAGAATTCTAGATGGGATAAAGGGAAGAACTCGTGACAAGCTCAAGTGGTGTGTAACATCTCCTGCTCGACATTTTATTCATTTCACGATTTGTGTCAATTTCCATTTTGAATATTATTTAACTACCATAGTCGATCTTAATTAATGAATTTAATTTACACAAAGACATGTAAGTAATGAAACCATTTACAGTGTATCGTGCACTCAATGAGAACACTTCATGTTAATATCCTGTTTAAAACGGAAGCGGATATTTATACATGTACACACTTGTAACGTTATATGATCTTGTAACGAGGCATGGAAACTTATTGAAGTTCAGGGTATATTACTTTGGAAGGCGCAGTGGTCGAGGGGTAGAGCGCCTGACTCCGGATCTTTAGAGGTCATGGGTCTGAATCCAGCATTGAGGAATGTTGAACCCCGACCTCCACAGTCTCTGAATGAGAGACGAGTACTGGATAGTAACACAGAAAGCAGACAGCGAGGGTGATTTATATAAGGTGTAATAAGTAATTGCTCAAATTACCATCCGCCCCGGGCCGTACTCGCGAACACTTTAAGACTGAATCTCTGACTAAGACTTTAAATCCAAACGGTAAATGTTTATATTGCTCCTACTTTCTTATTACAAAATATTTTTTGATACAATATGGCTAATGTGTTGCGTGAGTAATAAGTAACATTCAGACACAATTGTATCCGTTTAGATATACATGTAATAAAAACGAAACGCTGGTAAATTTAACTTTTTAAAATTTAAAGTCTAAGTCGGACTTTTTCAGTCTTAAAATGTTTGTGAATTAGGCCCCTATTGGTACAAGTATCACAACATGCATGCGTATATTGATGTTCGTCGTTTCTGCAATACAGTCATTCATGACCGTGTTGATAAAAGTCCTAAAACGGGTTACTTTGTTGCTCAGGTGCCCGACACTTTATGTGGTTATACAAAGTTCAGCACAAATTATAGAAAATTAATCCTAATTTTATCTCAATCATTTTCAGTCTTAAGTATAATTAGAGCCTGCTGTGGGATTTACAACCACTTATGTAAGTGACGTCATTTCAAGAAAACGCAACATGTTATGTCACTATTTGCAGACAGGAAAGAATATTGTCTCCATATGGTCACTTCGTTTTCATATCGCAATATAGGGCAAATATTGCTTACTGTTAGTACATTGTGACGTCACATGTGACGTTTTCTGGAAATGACGTCACTCAAAAATGATGTTGGAAATCGTACAGCGGCGCTCATTATATGAATTTATCAACAAAAAATATGAAGTATTCAGTTGCTTTAAGGGTAAAACTTGGTCTAGATCAGTTGATCCTATGTGAACATGAAATACGGTCACTCAGCACTTAAATCACAAATTGTATTCCTACGAGTCTGAAAGTGACTCATATTGAGTGTGAAAATGCATGAATTGTCAAATGAGCGCTAAATATTCTTTGTGTCCCATTTTCTTAGCAATTTAAGTGTAATATTAGTTCTGGGAGTAATTATTGAGTCTGAGTATGGAGTGTGGCTGTCAAACACAATAATCCCTCCCTTATCTCATAGAAACCAAAAACTATATAAGAAAATGGACCAACAAGAATATTCAGCGCTTTCATGCATTTTTCCTCACTAATTGTTTCTTCATCAGAGTAATGAGAGTAAATTGTGTGATTTGAGATTTGCATGCTGGGTGCATGTGTCCGTTATATAATCCTGGGCACAGGTCGCGATCTTCTGAAGCATCTCAATCTGAGCTAAATCTCAGCTCAAATATTGTCTCAAATCGTTGTGATTTTTCTCAACTCAGACCGGACTCAAAATCGGTATTACAAAACCGAAAAAAAAGCTTTTTTCTCAGAAAATGTTCAACAGATCCAAGCGAGGTTGTCTCCAGCTCGGACTCTGATTTGAGCAAACTCTCAATATTGAGCTGAGATTTCTATTTGAGATGCTTTGTATCATTTATTTATAGACATATAGTCTATCTAGAATTTACTGCCGTTGTTACTGACTTGTATATAGTGATTCCACATATTACCGCAAGGCTTACTAATGACGTCACACCAAATGCTTTTTCAAGTTTTGAGAAGCTGCTAATACTTCGAATCTGAAGACAGAAAGAAAACAAAATGAGCGCCGCCATGATAAAACATGTGTTAGGTGACGTTGGTTATGACATCAAGTATTTCCCACAAAGTTTTGACGTCACAAACTAACCGCTTTTGTCCGAAGATGTTTTGGAGGCTTAATTGTGATTTATAGAATTAAACAAATGAGGAAATAATAATAAGTAGTGAATAATTTGTTCTTTTTATACGAAAAGCAGACGATTTTTTACGAATTATGAACATTATGAGGCGACGTCATCATTTTGTACCTATCGTTTACGTCTTGTTCTTAATATTGGAATTGCTATAAAAAATAAAGTAGTCGTCTGATATTAATACTTTTGGCATTCAATGAAAGTTGAAACGTATATATGTTAGAAAATGCAAAAACCTGAAAATATACCTTTTGGTCACTAGTACAGGTTTTTGTCGTGGCACACCATTAAACCGCTACAACTTTATTTTGACGTCGTTCTTTCGTACCAACATTGTGAAGAGTTCTACTGTTTCCTGTACGTCAATATTGGTTCACAGCGTGATTGATCTAGATACTACTTGAGCTGCACTACGGCAAACCCGGTATTAGTGACCAAAATCCATTTTCAGGTTTTTGCATTTCCTAACGGATATAGTTTTCTAGTTTCGTTAATTAATAATTATCCATTAAAATTGGACGTCTACTTCTCTGTTTATAGCGATTCAAGTACATGTATTAACTAAGAACCATATGTAAAAGTACGCTACAAAATGACGTCGTGCCAAATACACTTAACTCAAATGTACATTAATTCTGAAATGAAGGTACTCAAAATAAAAGTAATCAGAATGTATGTGATCAGAATGTATGTGATCAGAATGTATGTGATCAGAATGAAGGTGATCAGAATGAATGTGGTCAGAATGAAGGTGATCAGAATGAATGTGATCAGAATGAATGTGATCAGAGTGAATGTGATCAGAATGTATGTGATCAGAGGGAATGTGATCAGAATGAAGGTGGTTAGAATGAAGGTGATCAGAATGAATGTGATCAGAATGAATGTGATCAGAGTGAATGTGATCAGAGTGAATGTGATCAGAATGAATGTGATCAGAGTGAATGTGATCAGAATGTATGTGATCAGAATGAAGGTGATCAGAATGTATGTGATCAGAGTGAATGTGATCAGAATGTATGTGATCAGAATGAATGTGATCAGAATGAATGTGGTCAGATTGTATGTGATCAGAATGAAGGTGATCAGAATGAATGTGGTCAGAATGAATGTGATCAGAATGTATGTGATCAGAATGAATGTGATCAGAATGAAGGTGATCAGAATGAAGGTGATCAGAATGTATGTGATCAGAATGTATGTGATCAGAATGTATGTGATCAGAATGAATGTGGTCAGAATGAATGTGGTCAGAATGTATGTGATCAGAATGTATGTGATCAGAATGTATGTGGTCAGAATGAATGTGATCAGAATGAAGGTGATCAGAATGTATGTGATCAGAATGAAGGTGATCAGAATGAAGGTGATCAGAATGTATGTGATCAGAATGTATGTGATCAGAATGTATGTGATCAGAATGAATGTGGTCAGAATGAATGTGATCAGAATGTATGTGATCAGAATGAATGTGATCAGAATGTATGTGATCAGAATGAATGTGATCAGAGTGAATGTGATCAGAATGAAGGTGATCAGAGTGAATGTGATCAGAGTGAATGTGATCAGAATGAAGGTGGTTAGAATGAATGTGATCAGAATGAATGTGATCAGAGTGAATGTGATCAGAGTGAATGTGATCAGAATGAAGGTGGTTAGAATGAAGGTGATCAGAATGTAGGTGATCAGAGTGAATGTGATCAGAGTGAAGGTGATCAGAATGTAGGTGATCAGAGTGAATGTGATCAGAATGAAGGTGATCAGAATGTATGTGATCAGAGTGAATGTGATCAGAGTGAATGTGATCAGAATGTAGGTGATCAGAGTGAATGTGATCAGAGTGAATGTGATCAGAATGAAGGTGATCAGAATGTATGTGATCAGAGTGAATGTGATCAGAATGAATGTGCTCAGAATGTAGGTGCTCAGAATTAAGATAATCAGAATGTATGTGCTCAGAATGTATGTGATCAGAATGTATGTGCTCAGAATGTAGGTGCTGAGAATGTATGTGATCAGAATGTATGTTCTTAGAATGTAGGTGATCAGAATATAGGTGATCAGAATGAATGTGATCAGAATGAAGGTGATCAGAGTGAATGTGATCAGAATGTATGTGATCTGAATGTATGTGCTCAGAATTGAGACGATCAGAATGAAGCTGCTCAGAATGTAGTTGATCAGAATGAATAAGATCAGAAGGAAGTTGTTCAGAATGTATGTGATCAGAATGTATGTAATCAGAATTAAGATGATCAGAATGAAGGTGCTCGGAATGAATAAGATCAGAATGAAGGTGCTCAGAATGAATAAGATCAGAATGAAGGTGCTCAGAATGAATAAGATCAGAATGTAGGTGCTCAGATTTAAGGTGATCAGAATGTATGTGCTCAGAATGAATAAGATCAGAATGTAGGTGCTCAGAATGAATAAGAACATAATGAAGGTGCTCAGAATGAATAAGAACATAATGAAGGTGCTCAGAATGAATAAGATCAGAATGAAGGTGCTCAGAATGAATAAGATCAGAATGTAGGTGCTCAGAATGAATAAGATCAGAATGTAGGTGCTCAGAATGAATAAGATCAGAATGAAGGTGCTCAGAATGAATAAGATCAGAATGTAGGTGCTCAGATTTAAGGTGATCAGAATGTAGGTGCTCAGAATGAATAAGATCAGAATGAAGGTGCTCAGAATGAATAAGATCAGAATGTAGGTGTTCAGAATGTATGTGATCAGAATGTATGTGCTCAGAATGAATAAGATCAGAATGTAGGTGCTCAGAATGAATAAGATCAGAGTGTAGGTGCTCAGAATGTAGGTGCTCAGAATGAATAAGATCAGAGTGAAGGTGCTCAGAATGTAGGTGCTCAGAATGAATAAGATCAGAATGAAGGTGCTCAGAATGAATAAGATCAGAATGTAGGTGTTCAGAATGTATGTGATCAGAATGTATGTGCTCAGAATGAATAAGATCAGAATGTAGGTGCTCAGAATGAATAAGATCAGAATGTAGGTGCTCAGAATGAATAAGATCAGAATGAAGGTGCTCAGAATGAATAAGATCAGAATGTAGGTGCTCAGATTTAAGGTGATCAGAATGTAGGTGCTCAGAATGAATAAGATCAGAATGAAGGTGCTCAGAATGAATAAGATCAGAATGTAGGTGTTCAGAATGTATGTGATCAGAATGTATGTGCTCAGAATGAATAAGATCAGAATGTAGGTGCTCAGAATGAATAAGATCAGAGTGTAGGTTCTCAGAATGAATAAGATCAGAATGTAGGTGCTCAGAATGAATAAGATCAGAATGAAGGTGCTCAGAATGAATAAGATCAGAGTGTAGGTGCTCAGAATGAATAAGATCAGAATGTAGGTGCTCAGAATGAATAAGATCAGAATGAAGGTGCTCAGAATGAATAAGATCAGAATGAAGGTGCTCAGAATGAATAAGATCAGAATGAAGGTGCTAAGAATGAATAAGATCAGAATGAAGGTGCTCAGAATGAATAAGATCAGAATGTAGGTGCTCAGAATGAATAAGATCAGAATGTTGGTGCTCAGAATGAATAAGATCAGAATGTAGGTGCTCAGAATGAATAAGATCAGAATGTAGGTGCTCAGAATGAATAAGATCAGAATGAAGGTGCTCAGAATGAATAAGATCAGAATGTAGGTGCTCAGATTTAAGGTGATCAGAATGTAGGTGCTCAGAATGAATAAGATCAGAATGAAGGTGCTCAGAATGAATAAGATCAGAATGTAGGTGTTCAGAATGTATGTGATCAGAATGTATGTGCTCAGAATGAATAAGATCAGAATGTAGGTGCTCAGAATGAATAAGATCAGAATGTAGGTGCTCAGAATGAATAAGATCAGAATGAAGGTGCTCAGAATGAATAAGATCAGAATGTAGGTGCTCAGAATGAATAAGATCAGAATGTAGGTGCTCAGAATGAATAAGATCAGAATGAAGGTGCTCAGAATGAATAAGATCAGAATGAAGGTGCTCAGAATGAATAAGATCAGAATGTAGGTGCTCAGAATGAATAAGATCAGAATGTAGGTGCTCAGATTTGAGGTGATCAGAATGAAGGTGCTCAGAATGAATAAGATCAGAATGAAGGTGCTCAGAATGAATAAGATCAGAATGTATGTGCTCAGAATGAATAAGATCAGAATGTAGGTGCTCAGAATGAATAAGATCAGAATGTATGTGCTCAGAATGAATAAGATCAGAATGAAGGTGCTCAGAATGAATAAGATCAGAATGTAGGTGCTCAGATTTAAGGTGATCAGAATGTAGGTGCTCAGAATGAATAAGATCAGAATGTAGGTGCTCAGAATGAATAAGATCAGAATGTAGGTGCTCAGATTTAAGGTGATCCGAATGTAGGTGCTCAGAATGAATAAGATCAGAATGAATTTGCTCAGAATGAATAAGATCAGAGTAAAGTTGCTCAGAATGAATGATTATAACTCAAAAATGAATGGTTGGCCCTTTAAATGGGGATGACACATTTGGATTACACTAAATAAATAAACACCTCACAGTAATTATCTCCCTTGTCAGTATCTAGTGTCTTTTATATGTTCTGAACCTGTCACATACTTGCGAGGAAGACGATAAGTTATTTACGTACCTTGCCAATCCAAGTACGTGTTGTAGTACTTATTTTTCTAACATCATCTCCGAAATCTGCAAAACTTCCAATACTCCCGTCATCGGACATATTCAACACAATAAACTCTCACTGTTAATACTTAAACATACACGGAACAATAATTTGTTGGAAAGATAGCATCAGATTAGGAACTACTTAGTATTGATACACAATGGCCGGATATAGGATTTCGACAGCGTCCTCGACTATCACCAATATTATGACAGTATTTGTCATTTCAGCTTTTTCATGACCATTTGACTGAAGACAACGCATACGAAATAATTTATTTTCTATATCTGAATTATGATTTATATGGAGAATTTGTCTTGCGGTCGAGCAGGTTAGTATTGTGGCGTATTTCTACCACCAGTTAACTACATAATTAACTAGAAAAGTATGTGGTTATCACGTTAAGGAAAATAGTTAACTACACAATTTTCTAGTTAATTAAGTGGTTAACGAGTATCTAGATAACGTGATAATTAACTAGAAAAGAATGTAGTTAATTAGATACTCAACTCGTTAACCACCTAATTAACTAGAAAATTATATTGTTGATTAATGTGAAATATTTAATATCATTTTTGTTACGAACGTTAAGTATGCCTATAACCATTCGTAGCATTTTCGTTAAAACTTACGAATGCGTACGCAAATATTGATAAAACGCTCTTGTGATCGTAAGATCGTCGTAAGAAAATCTTACGAAATTTTCGTGATAAAACGGGTACATAATGCCTGTGTCATGCATTCTACAAAGTTTTGAGTAGTGTTATATCCGAGAAGAACATGACATTTTTGGATCAGTCACAACACCCATAAATTGGGTAAAGATGGCAGTATTTATCAGTTTTTGAAGGGTCGACCAAATGTTGCAACTATACACGGAAATGTCATTAGATGTTGCTATTCAGGTGCGCTCCCCTAGTGCACACTAACGGAATTGCTGATATAATTTAATCATAACCACATGCAAAGTGGGAAAACCATAACTTCAGAAACATGTCAATATAATTTTTTCCGCAGACAACAGAGAAGAAGAGGTTGGACATCGTACAGCGGCGCTCAAATAGTCATTGTAGATGACCATGAAGTAGATTGACAGAAGGTGTTAATGGGGTGGTAAAACAAATCATTACACATGCACGTGATTTTACCCCCAGTAGATTTTGACAGCAAGGCAAATCATATACAGAGGCTGCCATAGATCAATGTCTGTTTAGCCATTTTACGGAAAAACACAATTAAAAACAAACAAAACATATTAAAAATATATTTTATCATCAAGCAGACAAATTGGCAGACAAAAAGCCATAATAAAATCAAGAACAATAACACACATTTACTTATAATAAACGTAAATAAATCACAGACATATTCTTGTGTAGCATACACTTCATTCATTTATTTCCTCTCTGAATATAAAAATAAAAACACCCAGACAACTTCATCAAGGCAGGGACAGGCATCAATGTAACAGTGGTTATGACATTGATTTTTTCCCAACGAAATATCCACGTCAGACATAAACAATGCCAACATGTTACGATTGCTTCTCACTCCAGATCAGAATTGGATTTTGGTAAATTCACCGAAATTCAGTGGATTTCGGTAAGGTAACCTACTATTTATCGAAAGGTCAACCAATCCGTGTAAAAGTTACAAACGTTGTTCGGTTAAAGAGAAATTGCCTTGGTTGTTAAAGTAAGATTTGGTTAATTTACACAACACTGATTAGCAAAAAGCAAAACAATGTACAGCTGCGCCGAAAAAGAAAAATATAATTGTTTGAAAATATCAAACATAAAAATGGATGTTTTGGTCACTAACACTGGTCAATAGTTTCACGTGGCTTCTACTCGAAGAGTTCTGTAATAGGAGAGTAGCAAGAGCATGTTTCTAGAATTGGAAGTGGACCAAAAAGGTTACAAAACATGTTCTATGACAAATTGTTATTCAAAAGACTTCCGAAGACGCAGTTAAATGTCAATAATAATACCACCATTGATTCATAAGACAGTCTGTCTTGTTGATAAGGTGATCTGATAATTGAGTATGGAAGAAAAACTGATAAGTAGGGGCCATATTCACCAACATTTTATGACCGAACTTCAGACTTTAAAATGTTAAATATACCTATTGTACCTAGGTTATTATTACAAAATGGTTTGTTAGGATTGGCCGAAGTGTAGAGTGGGTAACAACGATCATTCAGACCTTTCATTCATTTAGATTTATAATGAAAAAACTTAAGGCTATTAATTCTGAGTTTCAGTTTTAAAATGTTAACTTAGTGAATAAGGCCTCTTGACAATTAGAATACAGTCTTGTTAATGAAATGGTCTTAATTCAGATGTTGCCTACTCGTGAATTAGGACTTGCTGCTCTGTTATTTGTTATTCAACAACTGAATCCCTCACAGGAAGTGTAAACTTTTAAGTCCATATAAAAGACTCGTCAATTGAAGGAAAGATTAAGATGTTACAGGGAAGAGGAACTTCATATTTATGTAAAACATAAAGAGAAATAATAATCATACAAAGATTTACAGCCTAGGAACTGTCAGTAAAAATAGCAGTGTCCCAGACATAAGGCGGTCCTTTGCTCATTCAGTTATGTTCCACAACAAAGATGGAATGAAATTTAATAATGAAGTTATTATGGGGTAAAATATTTGTCAGATGAATGATAAACAGATGAATCAATTATGAACTGAAACAGTCGGACTTTGTGCTCAGGTGAGCTTAGAACAAATGATATGGTGATAATAAGTGCACTTTAAATAACCATCCATGTCCTTAAAACATTATTAGGCATAATTATATTAACTTGGTAATTAGTCATAATCAACATAATTTGTTTTTTTCCAGCTGAATTAAATTCAGCATTTTTCACAAAACACATTAGTTCAATAAGGCCATTACATAAAACATGTGTGTTAGCAGTATCCCACCCACAATCTATAGAGTGGGGAGGTAGATCGATTTCTAGTAGATTTTCTAAACGTAATTCCTATGTTATATTTTTTTTTCATGAAAACAAAATCTTGAAAATAGCAAATTCAATTTAAATTAAAGTCAAGTGGCACCACAAAGAAAGCATTATTCAAGGATGGTCTGATACAATATTTGTTTTCTATGCACTTTCAGCAGGTGTGTTTATTGATTGTGATTCTTCCATTACACCAAACACTGAAAATAAATAAAGAAATAATTCCATAAATAAACTCATAAATATTTAAAGAAAAAATAAATTTTGAGTTACGAAATTATTTTGTGGGACTAAATATTAAAAGAATATAGTATACAAGGAAAATCAACAGGAGCTTTCAAACGATTCAGAGAGATTCTCATCAATGTAATTAAATGTTTGCACGATTTAAAGCCGCAATACATATTTTACACTCTGAATGTATATAAACATACACTGAGTATATAACAGGCATCCTCGCTATTCATAACATATATGATACCCTGGGCAAATTGGCTAGTGGCACTTCGTAATGCATGAATATTTATTAGCATTTCTCGACCAATGAAATGGACGATAACAAAAATGAAGGAATCTTCACAATTCGACAAAATGGCAGCGACCATTGATAACAAATGTGCAATTTGAAACCTGCGTTCTCATTGGATCACTCAGAACCGCGATTTCATCAATAACTGCACTACAATTTCCATATCGAATGAGGTAGGTGTCATGCGGCCAATCAAGTGGCTGAATTTTACCTCATTAATTATTCATGAGAATTAGACTTTTACAGTCAGTTTGCCCAGGGTATCATATATGTTATGAATAGCCTGGGTACCAGTCAATACATTAATATAGGCCCATGGAAACAACTGTTTATGCACCTTGTTGGTTGCACAAGAGTTCTGTAACATATGTCACTTGTTGATCGCATGTGACATTAAATCAAACTTTGTTTTCTATAACAAAGGTCCATTGCAAGAACTAAACTAAAGGAGGCAGAGGGTGTTTGTTGGAATTCTCACATCAGGAAAATAAACAAGAGAGCCATGAGGGCCTATATCACTCACTCGAGTACACTGCCATTTTAGCTGGATAAAGGACCATTAAAGGATCATTGCTCTCAAGTTCAGTAAAAATGCATGTACATGTAGCAGTTTCAGGAGGAAATGTTGTTCATAGTTTCCACTATATTCATATCAGGAACAAGGCGCTGGAGGCAAAGTATTTATTGACGGAACTGGTTAATTTTTATGGTTTTGGACAAGAAGATTTTAAAAGTTTTCAACTTTTAAGATCAATTTCTAGCTCCTGAAACCTACTTATGCAGCAGACTGAAAAAGCTTGTATAACTTTGAAGTGCCCCACCTAAGGATAATTCCTGTGAAGTTCGGACAAAAATCTTCCATTGGTTTAGGAGGAGATGACGTTTAAAGAAAATGTTGATGGGCGATGCATGATGGCAGCCAACAATCCTAAAAGCTCAACCTTGCTCAAGAGTTTAAAGTGCCTCTGTTTGTCACAGAGCTAGGCCTGTACTCAGGTTCTCCTTTATATACTTGATACTATACCTTTCTCTTTTAATCCTTTAGTAAAGTTAAGACAGGCTCTGATACCGAAGTATAAGCTGACAACTCTCACCACCCAACAAC
This sequence comes from Mactromeris polynyma, assembly GCA_032209605.1. Lineage (NCBI taxonomy): Eukaryota > Metazoa > Mollusca > Bivalvia > Venerida > Mactridae > Mactromeris > Mactromeris polynyma. The sequence continues at coordinate 3,687,483 of JASFXZ010000036.1, forward strand.
CAGTGGCCACCACAAACACCACTGCATGCAATGATATTTCCTTCTTTGAGTCATCAGCTGATTGTAAATCCTTAGCAGCCTAAAATAGGGAGTTAATAACAAAATCATACTACATAATTATTGTAAATCCTTAGCAGCCTAAAATAGTGAGTTAAGAACAAAATCATACTACATGTACATAATTATTGTTAATCTTTAGCATTCTAAATAACTCATTTCACATTAGATGATGATTGTAAATCCTTAGCAGCCTAAAGTAGTGGGATAAGACAAGGAGATTGTTACAGGACACACTGCATACATAAGACAATTTCTCCCCATAAAGACCCCAGGGAAACAACAGTCTATAATACATAAGGGACTGAGCAGGTGCAAGAGTAAACATGTATGGTAATGAGGGAGGCAAGGAATGGATTGGGCGACTATCAAAAACAACTATGGAGAAATTTTGCGGGACAAAGTTTAATGGATGGAATACAACATAGAACAAGCCAAAAAAGTCAGTAATCATAGACCCAAAAGAGGGGGGAGCATGGGGGGGAGCAGGGGGGGAGCAGGGGGGGGGTTGGCGGGGGGACGAGAAAAGAACTTCAAATACTATATCAAGTAAAGCTAACAAAAAGGAAATAACTGAATACATTTAAAATGACATTACCTCTACAATCATGTATGTTGCAAAAGCAGGCATAACAATCCACAATGCTGCATAAACAATAGCCACGTATTTGTTTTCAAATCGAATCTGTATAATAAAAGATGAAAGAATATATCATAATAAATATACCCAATGTATGCAGTATTGTCAAACAAAAAGACAACAAAAAGTGATTAATCCTTATCAAAACATCCACTACCCATGCAGCTTGTCACGAGTTCTCTCCTCTTCTATTACCTTTCTATAGTATATGTAAACAGGACAAAGGGTGGGGACTACAGAAGGGATAAAGGGAGAGAACTTGTGAAAAGTTTTTACGCTGCATTCCATGCAACATAGGAAAATGAGAAAAACGTAAGAAATTAAACAATGAAGCATTTATTTGTTACCAGATTTACTAGCAGATAAGATAAAACAGATACAGGACTAGCACATGGTATCCATTAGTTTCTATGTCATAAAACCATGGACTAATGTCTCTCATATACACAGAGATATAATCTCTCATGGCCAAGTTTTTACAGTTATATAACAAAGCAAAAAATTCCGAAAAAGTTTAACTGGCCATCAAATGATTTTTCTGTAAGCTTATGTTTTGATATAAGAAAATTATAATACATGTATAAATTTATCAAAAGATCGCAATTTGGCAATTTTTTTTTTTAATTGTTTATTTATATACATGTATATCTTTCAAGTCTGATAAGAGATACTTAAGAATTTACTCAATCATATTTGTTTCTATAGCTCGTATATTTTCCTTAATATCCACAAGTTTCCTTAAATGTTGAGAAAATACTGAAGTGGTATTCACTAAATGTCTTATCTTAGGATATTCCTGTAACCGTATATGGCATTTTTTCCCTCAAAAGATAATGTAGCGTCCATTTTCTTTAGATGAAATTAATATTTTCCTTTATGCTAAGGAAATCCTTAAGTGGTACTGAGGAAAATTTAAAGTTTAAGGATTTCCTTATCTTTAAATAAGGGAAAGAAAATGAGGATAAGGACAATGTTACGGTAAACCTGAAGATGTTTGGTGAATACCACCCCTGATCACTTCCTGGTCTAACAACAATACTTACACTCGTGTATCCAGATATAAAGGAACCAAAGCCAAATAGCAGCATTAAGGGAAGTAATACTTTCTCCACCAAGTCCAGTTGATTTGGCGACGTTAGGATCAACAGAGCCAATGAAAGCTGGAACAAATTTCGATCATGATTAAATTGCATAAATTGAGGCCATCTTTAAATATAGTATGTGCTGCCTTGACGGACCAATCCTAGCCCTGATTTTGCTGGGCCATTTTGTGCAAGACTTTCACGTCAGTCTCAGTAAGTAACAATTATAAATATAGAAATATCCAATTCTCATAACAAATGTATTGTTTGTTTGTATCGCAGTCCATCGTTACCAGTGATGTTTTTGTATCTTTTATCTGTTTAGCTCTCGTGAAGTTATGTTTGACATACATTTTAATTAATTCATTAACGTCTTAATATTAATATTGCCACGGACATATATGTCTGTGACATTACTAATATTGAATACATCTATGATAATAATAGTAATGATAATGATAATGATCATAACCTATTGGATATATATACCATTTTTACTTTTAAAGTGTTCTAAAAAAAAAACTAAATTTGTTATGTTCGCCTACATATGTTATGATGTAAAAATGTACAATGTTAAAAGTGCGCCAAACGTAATGCCACATTGCAAACATTTTCGAGTTTGTCTTTCTTATCTCATATTATAATAACATATTGAGTAATTGCTATTTGAACAATATTAAAGTAAAAATTGCTTATATAGTGTGTATTGTTATTATCATTTTTATTACTTAATTATTATAAATATATTAAATATTAATAATAATAATACACAAACTTTAATTTTAACAAGAGATGTTTGAAAAACATTCTGCCCCCCCCCCCCCCTAAGGATGCATTGTCAGTGAGAGGTACTCTTGACCCCTGTGACCTTGACCTGTAACCCCAAAATCATTAGAGTATCTCTACTATCTGCAATCAATGTGTGGACCAAGTCTGAAGAGGTTAGGTCAAGGCGTTCTCGGGTTATTGATTGGAAACAAAAAGGATACTGACCAACTGACATGTCTAAAGCAATATGCAGGGGGGGGGGGGGATAATGGATTAGTGTAAATTATTACAAAACTTACAGAAATTTGCAGATCCGCTTTCAGTAATCCAAAGAACATAAACATTGTGCTGCAACTGTCTTGTAATTCTGTTTGTGCCCCGACAGTCCGAAATATCAGACTTTTTGACTCGTTATAGTTCCGTGCAATTAGCACGCCCATGACAATCACACATGGACTGAACGCTGAAGACATTACAAGTCGAGTCTAAAATAGAATCAATAATAACAAGTCACATCGTATGTCATAGGAGATTGTCATGATTTCTCTCCCTTTGTCCCTCCTAGAGTTCTCTCCCTTTATCATTTCTAGTGTTCTTTCCCTTTATCTGTTCTATATAGTAGATGCATATATATAAAGGGATAAAGAGAGTGAACTTTTGACTCCTTGTGATTATAATAAAAAAATACAATAAAAAAGATTTGATAAATTTACAAAAGATGTATTTTGTATGTTGTTGTTGACAAATCTATTATTATAATCAAAACATTACAGAATTATGCAAATCATATTCGACAGTCAACACAAAAACATGTAAGATGTTTAAATATGCAATAAAACTTCCAACAATGTGACAGAACTTATATTCAAAGTATTTCGTCTTCTTTGCCTACTAAAATAGTAGTCAATTTATGTGCATATGTTGGAAATAAATGACAATATAGTGGTTAAGTGCGAGGTTAGCTAGCTATTAAATTCATTTAAACCCCCAATATTTTACTGACAGTTCCAAGACTGAAAATCACTATGTGGTCAGGGGCATAGCTAGGGGTTGTATGATGTATACGCAAGCAATCGGGGATCTGTGCGCTTTTTATATTCCTATGACGGATGCACAGACGGACAGACAGGGGCAACAACTTACTCCCTTCTTTGAATTTCAAGGTCATGAAAATGGAGTAAAACTCCAACACACATTAAATATATGGTTATTAATAAAACATACAGTACAAAGGAAAAATAATTACCAGTTTGAACACGCCCTGTACACTGATAGCGTAGTTGAGAACTAGATAAAGCCATAGTAAGCCAGTAGCAAAGACCAACACTCCAATCTCATACGGACGCTCAAAGAAAATTCCACTCAGTATGTAGTAAAAACAAAATACTGTAATGAAACAAACATATTACTAGTGATGGATAATCGCACAAATTTCATAATCAATTATCAGATTGATTTGAAAACTCATAATCGAATTGGATATAATTGAAATTTAGTTATTTTAGTCAAAGTATAATGCTGACAGTTAAGTTCATTTACACAAGTTTATGTATCTCTGTGTTAATACATTTAACATCCGTATTGGGTTTTACATCACTCTTATACAATAAGAACTTTTTATCATTCAATAAATTTGTTTTGTTATTGAATGTTTTAATACTTTGTATATTTGTATTTGACTGAATAAATTGAAAACAATGATAGTTTATTTCCTCTGTGCAGATTAGTACATGTACTAGTACGGATGTGAAAATAGATTTGAACTATAGCTTGAAGAAATAGATTATTTTCTTCAATCATTGAGAATCTTGCGTATGCAACTGCATACTTTGCATACAGGTAGCTATGCACTGCAAGATTCTTTAAGAATTAATGTACGTTTGAGTGAAGCATTTGAACATCATCATTATGTAGTTTAATTTTGGATTTTGTTTATCAATATATTGGAATTGATATAAAAAAAACAGATGTTTGATTTCAATATTTTTGATATTAATTGAAACTATAGAAATACAGTAGACATTGTATTAAGAGACCACCCAAGGGACAGCCAAAAGGTGGTTGTTTAATAAAGTGATCTCTTAATAGATATAGCCAAATGTTTGAAAATATAAAATCTGAAAATGGATTATTTCATTGTTTTGGTCTGTGACTAATACAGGTTTTGTTGTGAAATCGCTGAAACATTAATCATAAATATGTTTAAACTTACCTATGTTCAATAATAATACAAGTCCAAATGTGAAATCTGGGCTAACATGGTCGACAGTTGATATTCTACAAATAGAGAAAATAAAAAATTTAATAGGTTACCTTCAGATGCCATGACAGGGTGTCAATAAGAGCTGGGAGCCGGTAAAACTACCCAGTAACCTGGCTTCTTTTCTTATATGAATGATCATACTTAAGTACCCCTTCCACTGTTCTGCCAATTTTTGCTAATTTCATGAAGCTACTTCAAGAATTAGTGACAGGACGTAAATATGACAATGAGTGTACGTAATGTTGGATATAATTCACACTCCAACAACAAGTTTCCAGTCATACAGAGACTTAAAATATCGTATAGCACCCCCAACATTACGAGCTTTCCGTGCAAACAGTGAAACTCATTCGGTTGATGTACGTGGACAAAACAGTAGTCTTCACATGTGTTTCATGCCATTTAAAATGACGAAAAGAGAGGCAAAGCAATGTAGATGAACATTGCACCACAGAATTCTCTACCCTTCTATTTCTTTTCTATATGGAAGGGATAAAGGGAGAGAACTCTAGAAGGGATAAAGGGAGAGAACTCTAGAAGGGATAAAAGGAGAGAACTCTAGAAGGGATAAAGGGAGAGAACTCTTGAAGGGATAAAAGGAGAGAACTCTTGAAGGGATAAAGGGAGAGAACTCTAGAAGGGATAAATGGAAAGAACTCTAGAAGGGATAAAGGGAGGGAATTGGTGACAATCTTCAGCTCATTGCTCTATGCCCTTTGAAACAGACCAACCAGGTATTTGGTTTACAGTGTCTTGATATATTTAGTCTCAAGAAACTTGGAAATCCTAAATTTGTATTGATTCATCAAAATATTATCTATAAATTGTTTGTAAATTTACATGATATTACAGGACCACTATAGAAATACTATATATTAATAATGAAAAGTAATTTGAGTGCTATCAGACGATACAAATTTATACAGTCACTACCGGCTCCAGAGGGCGCAACTGGCAGGCAAACCCCCAAACATTCCAAAGCTGTATGGCTAAGTATAAATACGAAAACATGCAGAGATCTTTAATTATAAGATTTAAGTCCAAATAAGCTATTCTAATTTATTGTAGCATTATATTCTATAATGATGATGTCTATAAAAAAGAATAAAACACAGTCATTGCAATTTTTTATAAGCCTTGAGCAAAACCAAAAACGAAATATTTTGAATGCCCCAAGTCCAAATCCTGGATGCGCCCTTGACTGTAACTAGGTCATTGATAAAAGAGTTAACAGAGTTACTGATTAAATACTCGAGACAGATAACACAGAGATAACACAGAGACAATGTAGATACACCATTTTCTCAATCATTCCTACAGACAAACAAGGCCAACTACAATTATACCAGAGGCTTATGTATTAGGGTCGTTAGGTCGAACAATATTTTTAATTCATTTGAAATTTTTATTCGAAATTTCAGGTGATGTGTTTGAGAGGGTTAGATAAGATTAATTTTCACTGTAATCTTTCAATAAATGGGTTCAGCTAGTGAATTGAAAATTCACTTCCTTCTTAAAGTGGCCTATATTGAGAGGGCACATTTAGACTGTCACCCGGTAGATCCGGGTTTGATTCCTGGGATGGGCAGGTTGTGTTCTTCTATGAAATTGGTTATGGTCATGTCCTCCACACATGGAGAAGTTGTCAGTTGCTTGCGGATGAGCAATTTAGTACTGGTTGATAATTAATTTCAGGAAAACTTGTTAGGTCAACTGGCAGCCGTTTATGACTGAAATTCTTTTGAAAAACAGTGTAAAAACAGAAGAAAACACACAAACTAAATTTATATTTCAAGTGATTATAAAAAAATCAGGTTCTGTGACAGCTTAGTAATAATGTTCTGTGACAGCTTAGTAATAATGTTCTGTGACAGCTTAGTAATAATGTTCTGTGACAGCTTAGTAATAATGTTCTGTGACAGCTTAGTAATAATGTTCTGTGACAGCTTAGTAATAATGTTCTGTGACAGCTTAGTAATAATGTTCTGTGACAGCTTAGTAATAATGTTCTGTGACAGCTTAGTAATAATGTTCTGTGACAGCTTAGTAATAATGTTCTGTGACAGCTTAGTAATAATGTATGTCAGGTTCTGTGACAGCTTAGTAATAATGTATGTCAGGTTCTGTGACAGCTTAGTAATAATGTATGTCAGGTTCTGTGACAGCTTAGTAATAATGTATGTCAGGTTCTGTGACAGCTTATTAATAATGTATGTCAGGTTCTGTGACAGCTTAGTAATAATGTATGTCAGGTTTTGTGACAGCTTAGTAATAATGTATGTCAGGTTCTGTGACAGCTTAGTAATAATGTATGTCAGGTTCTGTGACAGCTTAGTAATAATGTATGTCAGGTTATGTGACAGCTTAGTAATAATGTATGTCAGGTTCTGTGACAGCTTAGTAATAATGTATGTCAGAATACCTGAAACACAAGCATTTTTGAATTCGCCTAAATGATTCGAAAATTGTTATAATGATACAAGAACAAATCTATGAGCAGTTTCTTACCTGTATATGGTGATTCCTAGTGCTGACAAAAGACTTGTAAGGGAAATGCAAAGAAATGCAATTTCTAATTTCGACAGGCTATAGATGCTGCGAATCTGTTAAAATACATAAACAATAGAATATTAATAACTTGTATAATGCCTTATATTGTGTCAAACATGCCCTGCCCCCTGGTGCTGAGTGGTCATATCTTCTGGTATGTCAGAAAGCCAATGACTATTTTAGTATCAGAACGACAAAAAATAAGGTTTCCCGAAAAGCAAAGAAAAATAAAATTCCCACACTTTTTTCAAACCAATGTCAAATTTTTCCTTGATGATAAACTGTAATTTTCATACGTGAAATGCAGAATATTATAGTTCTAACCTTAGAGATTTACAAATGCAAGATGGTATAGCCAAAACTGAAGGAATTAGCTTAAAGTATTTTATTTTCATTCTTTCTGATTTCATACAAATGCTGTATAAACTGTCTGTATTGACACTTAATTCTCCAACGTGATTTAATAATTCTGAAACTTAATAGTCATGCAGTAATAATGAAGTAATTGATACATTAACATGTGTTTATCTTCCTGTTGGCCATAAAATAACAATTCCATGGTATACCATGTAGCATATATATCGATATTCGTTTTGCACAAGTATGTAGGATATTCAGTGAAAAATGAAAACCTGCCATATCAGACAAACAGCATTATCCAACATTTCATGTGAGTACAGGTGTGTATCGTTGTAGACAGGTTATACTGATTCCTCAACCCTCAATCTCTGGTTCCATGCAGGTTCCAAATTTCCCTGACTTAATTTTGCCTAATTTCCAAATTTCCCTGACTTAATTTTGCCTAATTTCCAAATTTCCCTGACTTCATTTTGCCTAATTTCCAAATTTCCCTGACTTAAATTTGCCTAATTTCCCTGACTTAATTTTGCCTAATTTCCAAATTTCCCTGACTTAATTTTGCCTAATTTCCAAATTTCCCTGACTTAATTTTGCCTAATTTCCAAATTTCCCTGACCAGATAAAGATTTATCTGACTTCACTGACCATGGGAACCCTGCTTATACCTAAGTCACAATTAAAGCAGTGGCCGGGCAGCATGTGCGATTTCAAGACATCAGTCGGCGTGTAGAGGTCAGCGAAAAATCGCATGATAGGGTGGTCACATTTGAAGAGCGCCACACGCTGCCATGACGGAAAGCGGGGGAGTCGTTGGCCGGCGATTGGCTGACCTTCCAGAAAATGGGGTCAAATTCTTGGCCCATTTATCGGTCGATGTCTGAAAGACACTAGTCCGATGCCCTGTCTATGTCACTGCGATACCCCTGAGGTGCCGGCCAATTCTTACATACTGTATGGCGGCCGGGCTGGCATCTGTAGTGTGCCTGTCGAGTTGCCAGCAATGACTGACCACGTTTGTCAATTTGGGGGTGATGAGGCACTCCTCTGACCTTCTTCATTCACTTCGAACTTTCTCTAGGAGTACTCTACGAGACGAAACAACAAGACATATATGCTGTTGATACCTCCACAGCACTTGCAGCCACCTCCACAGCTCTATGTGTAAAGCGAGAGTGGATAATATGATGGATGATACGATGAGCCGCCATTTATACCCTGTGAGTCCCATTGGGTTGTCGGCCAGACGCTGGCTGGACCCTGGCCGATGTCTGGCTGATTTCCAGCCAGGCGCCGCCAAGCCCGGCCGGCATCTGATCGGTGTCTGGGCGGCGTCTGACCGATATTGTCTGGGTTGTCCAAAATTAGGTCCGGCGCCGCCCGATTTATTGGCGATCAGTTTGCGATGCAAAACGCCGCACCAGGTTTTAAGTCCGAGTTAAAAGTAACTTGATGCCTGCCCGATTCCCAAAAATGACCCGGCAGCCACAAGGAGTCATGTGGGGCCCCGGCCAAAAATGCCTAGAAATCCATCGCAAACTACTCGCAAACCCAAAATCCCCATCTAGCCTTGTTTTTAAGATATAATTTGCTTTATCTATCCGTATTTGAAAGCTGATTAAACCAGATAATAACTGCAACTATGCAGGTTTTAGAGCAGGTATTATTTTCCCATGTTCTATCCATGTGTGACCTTGCTTATCACAGTACCTTATGAACGCAACTTAAACTACTGGGCTGTCATTGACAGGGGCGTAGATTCCTATAGGCCGTGGCCTACACTTTTTTTAAAAACATTGAAAAAATAAATGGCCAAAATCGCAATAATATATTTAATGTATGTTTTTGATGTTAATGTAAGCATATTTACCAGAATGAAATATACACCAAAACGCATCTCTGACGATCTAGCTACAAAAAAATTTCTGGTGTGTACCCCATACTCCCTACACATTCATTTCAGCAAAGCTACGCCCCCAAATGATTAAAACTTTTGCATATTGACAACATTCAAAAGACAAATATCAACAATATATCAATTATCTTTTAATTTTTTAATAGACTCCTCTATTTCTGTATGTTCATGTGTGTATGTCCTACATAATTAAATGTTCAAGTTATATTTTAAGATAACAAGATACCGGTACCATTTAAGTATTATAATTAATCCATATTTTGAATTTCACAGTATATTATATTTTACTGCCGACATTTGGAATGCACTATCCACTAGTATAAGCACTGTATATTTAGCAGGTGACTTCTGAGAGAGTCGTTGCGCTATTTTGGCACATTTTTAGACTGTCTATTTCTGTATTTTCCCGCCATGATATTGATATTTGTGTGTATCGAATATGGATTGACAGCAAAAAATCGTCGGTATATCAATATTGAATTCATCAATGATCACCCTTGGTATATCAATATTGAATTCATCAATGATCACCCTTGGTATATCAATATTGAATTCATCAATGATCACCCTTGGTATATCAATATTGAATTCATCAATGATCACCCTTGGTATATCAATATTGAATTCATCAATGATCACCCTTGGTATATCAATATTGAATTCATCAATGATCACCCTTGGTATATCAATATTGAATTCATCAATGATCACCCTTGGTATATCAATATTGAATTCATCAATGATCACCCTTGGTATATCAATATTGAATTCATCAATGATCACCCTAAGTTACACAAATACTTAAGGCCATTGATACATTAATAAAATAATTTTGTTTTTCTAGACAAGCCTAGAGCTACTTTCAATTTTTCACATTTTCCTTATTAGAATTGCATTTCAAAATGCTTTAATCTTTAAATTACGTTTTCCTAATCATATAAAGAATTTACATTCAGACTAAAACACATTCATAAGGGTTTTTTTTGTATGTTGAATAGGTTCGCATTACCGCGGCGAAACATTATACCAGCATGCATTCTTTATTTCATTTTTACCTAGTCATAAGACATTTAAATTAATTCAAAGGATTGAGTAATAAGACACCATCATATTTGTGGTCCTTTCATACAAGCAAGTTTTGCAGTGTGATATGCAAAATACATACTGACTGTTAAATGTTGGTTGGTATTTGAATTCATGTATCGCTCTAACCTTGAATCTAGCATAAAATCACGAATTATGACAATTTATCATCAGTTTCTGTATTTTTAAAGGTAAATATAGTGAATGTCTTTTTTAAATTAGCTTAGTCATAAACATGAGAAAATGCTTACATACAGTTTGTACACATGTTCCCAAAACCACAAATACACAAGTCCGATACAGGAGTTTCTATCACGACGTACGTGCCGTGTGTAAGTGCTTGCATATAGAAAACATATGTTTCGCAATTTCGGGAAACTTTGAAGACAAGTTATAATGCAGTATTTTTGAGTATGTCTGTATGAAGGCATTAACGTGCTTTTTTCAATATTATTTCTTAGTGTCTTTTGATAAAAAAGAAGACTATCTACCTTTAACCGTTTAATTGATATAGGTGTTTCAAGAAAATCCAAATTGAAACAAATTACATGAATACACAACTACATCCGGTCATGAATGTTAATTATCATCATAAACTTTTATTTACTAGTATTCATTATAGAATTCGAGAATATTCCGACTCTTAAAAATTAGCACCATGCATGCACTAATTATGGGTAGGTCACGACATTACCATCCATAAAACCTGACAATTGGCCAACATAACTTTATTTCAAAAAGTTTTTTATAGAGGCAAATAATTAAATAATGTGCTCGTGTAAAAAATTCAATTGTGATTTCTGTGCCATTTTTCTGCGCTTGTAAACAGCCAATTGTTGAATGTCGCAGATGATAAACACATTTATTGTGGGCGAATTTGTTTGTACTCAAACCGGTTTGAAACCAAAACTGGTTTGTCAAACCTTTCATTTGTTTTAACCAACTGGGTTTCAACTAAAGCAAGTTTCTGTATTTGTTTTATATAACAAATCTTATACTCATGGTTAATCAAACTGATCGACCGAGCTACCTCCAGGTGCGGTTTGTCTGGTTTGATTTATCCGAATAATCATACACTAGTTAAACAAAATGGTGGACTGATTTTATGGCGAGTAACCGTGCCACTCAAATGTGGGGCCATGTTTAATCAAAGCGCTGTTAGTTGGACGTTCTGTATTTTTACAAGATAATACTAGTGCAATTCTCGATAATGAGTCTTAAAATTTTGATGCTGAAATACACAGAAGCCACCATATTTCATATATTTGAAAAAATGTTACAGGGGAGATCCCCTGGACCCGCTTAAAGGAGGGGATTGAACCCCCTCGCGAACCTTCCCCCACTCGGCACTGTGCACCTCAAGTTCAGGGCATTTTCATCATGTTTGGCCCCCCCCAGTCGGGAATTTCTGTATTCCGGCCTGAAACTTATCATATAGAGTAAATAGACCTTATGATATTTAAAATGCATATATTGGTCCCAGAAAATATAGAATTAATGTTTTAAACAGAATTTCAGGAATGAACTACAGTATGTCTTATCATACACAAACACAATTGATATGATGGATAATGTTGATAACATTGACTGTACGTACCTTACCCACACACGTGTTTATCGTTGCATCTGTAACTGTTATCCCAAGGTCTGAAAAACTTATTGTACCTTCGTCTTCCATTTTTAGATAATTTTCTTGAAACTTATCAACGAACTGGCGAATATAAACTAGCGCTATGTAAACAATAGATTATAACTACGGACATACAAATTCACTTCGCTAATTTAATAAACAGCGTCATTTGCACAATCCTAAAAGTAATCGGTGGAATATGATACAGGTAAAAACTTAGATGTAGATGTAGATGTAGTTACCAAAATAGAAAGTATGAAGTGAAAGCGAAAGTAGAGTTACTTCTCTTGTCGACCTTGACCTTAGATGGCAACAACAACAACAAATAGCAACCTTGGCCGAGAGTTTTAGCGAGTTATTTTCTCGATATTTCGCTTAGTTTTCGCCAAAGTGAATTAAAGGCATTCAATAGCTCGTATGTACGTTTACAAATACTTTTACATGTTGGTTTGAAACATTATTACCTGTCATATTAAATTGAGTTTTGCTAAGATGTGATATATTCGGATATGTAATAAATCGGATATTTTATCAAGTTTTACTTTAATAAACATGCAGTATATCAAATTGTGACAATGAAGGCTTGTCTTCTTACAAGACTTGTGCAACTGGTTGTAAGGGTAATACTATGAAAATACTTGTAGCCATTGGGGGTGCGTTGGGTGCCCACCTTTTGTTTTGGCAACAAAGTTAGTAAGTTACTAAGTAGCAATTTTTATATAGGCCTTAGTACTCATGGCACTGAATACATGTGCACACTGAACACCGCCCGGTGGAAACCAAAAATATTCTATTACAATGCTAGTTTTCGTCGCACATTTGTTAACAACGTAGTGTTGAGCATTTTTTAGTTCTTCTGTTGTTTTTTTTTAATTTAATGCTCCTTAATCGCTTTATATTGCAATTTTGAATCACACATTCGATATACGCAAAACAACCAAAAGATGTCCAACCAAGTATACAGTAGAAATTACAAAATATGATTTATAACCTTTACACTAGCTGGTATTTCGTACAAACATAAATAAACCTCATGCTATGACCTACTTCAAAACCCACCGAGAAAATCTAGCTGGAAAGAACTTGTGAAACAAACTGGGAACATAAACTGAAGGTGGAAGCCAAAACTAAGTCGTCATTGAAATATATAGACATTGACCATCTCTCAATTGGAAAAACGCATCTAATATGGAATAGTGCCGGTCACAATACCTATATGCTATTAACAAAGGCGTCAGTAAAATGTAGGATGCTACTTGGAGTATACACATTACAGGCTAATAGACATAAATTTAATCAATTCGAAGTTGATCCGTCTTGTCCACTGTGTAAACAAGGACCAGAGGACAGAACTCACTTTCTTGTCCTATGTCAGCATCTTACTACTGTCAGACAACCGTTTATGGATGCCCTAAACATAGTAATGGAGGAGATGTTACCGAGACTAGATAGACAGATATTATCAGAACCAAATCAGCTAACACAGATCATATTAGATTGCTCGTCAAGCCTCTTTGTGCTACCCCAATATTACAACAGACTTGAATGTATTAGTAGAGGATTATGCTATGCCCTCCATATAGCACGCAGTACTGCTTTGAACATTCACTATAAGTAACTTAAGACTATGCTTGGTTATCATTGACATTTATCCTCATTTTAATTAATTAATTGTTGAGTGATTAAAACACAGTAGGGACCATCCCACTCTTAGTGTATATATATAGACCTTTTTAGACTTTTAGTAAAGTGGGACAGTGCATAGTTTTTTATGAAGTGCTGCATATATTCAGTACTACAGTTCTCCAGACAGTGGAGGAAGAATACATAACAACAACATGGCTGTGAGTGGTTGGCTTGAAATACGAATTTAATTACAAGCTATTTGTGAATTAAGTTCATTAAATTTTGCAAAAATGATTTAGTGTTTAAGATAATTATATTGTTTGCATGTACATTTTCAAAGTTCTTGTTTGAATGGTTGAAAACTTACAGAAGAGGATGTCTGTATGACTATGAAGGTACTTACCACCCATTTTCTCACATTTATAACTAATGATATTTTGTCAAAATATATAAGAACATGTACCTTTAATTGTAGGAAAATGCTGCCTCAGAGGTGCAGATTGTTATACAGTGTTGCCCAGAGATTGAGAGGTGTCATACACAAACAATGCAATGTGGCTGCTTCTACGGATGTCAATCCTTTCTTCTATCAAGATATTTTAGAATTAGAAAGAAAACCTGATATACAGTGGAAGAAATTGACAGGTGTGTGTTTATTAAGAATTTTTAATTGACCTGTTCCACAACAAAATCTGAATTAGTGACAAAAATTGATTTTCAGATTACATGTATTACATTTTCTAACCAATATTGCAAATGAAAACTACAAAATCATGATGTTGCATCAGAAATGCTTTACTCAAACTTGTATTTATTCTTGAAAAATGTCCATATTGCAATGGAAGATAACCGCTGCGTGGACTAATTACCCAACAATTACAAAAAAAATTGCGTTTGTATAAAGCCATCAAACTCAAAGCACTTCTGAGTAGATGCTTAGTTCGTAACATCAGATCTTTCCTTGGGAAATACTTGGCTTCAAAACCAACGTCACTAATACAGGTTTTGTCATGGAACAGCTCATAATAATGCTTTTCTAACTGTTGAAATAAGGCCATCATTTAGATAGTTTGTCCTTGTAGTTCATTTTTCTCTGACTGTCCTACTTCTATTGGCCATGACTTGTTGTTTTTTTTGTCTTTTAAGTGCAATATTTTTTGTATGTCTAAAAAGAAAAAAGAAAGATCCACATTACCCCCCCCCCCCTTTCTTATCCCAAGCAACAGTTGTGGGATTAGGTAGTGTTTGTGTGTAATGCAGTATACATTGTACAAGCGACCACCTGTATTAAGCGACCTTTTTAGTAAACAGCTACTTAAGCTGCCCAAGCATTTTTACTTTATGAATAGAATCAATTAAACGATGTTTCTATAGCTCAACCAGTGACCACATTAAACTAATCCTGACAGTTAAAAAATGTAGTAAAATAATCCCATAAATCTAATCCCTCAGGGAATTTCACATCCGAGTAATTCACAACTGCTTTCATGCATTATCCTTTAAACTATTGTGTCACCAATTAGATGTGATATATATACGTCCAGGTAAATACACCTTATGGCTGTCCCTCATGTCTACTGTATATAATTATTCCGTATTGTGTTTAATACATTTAGGTATTCACCACAGGAGATTGTCTCGAGTTCTCTCCCTTTATCCCTTCTAGAGTTCTCTCCCTTTATCTCTACTATACATGTAGTTTATGTGGAACTGTACTATATATATATATAATGTATACTCAGGACTCGAGAAATTTGTTTCAAAGACACTTGTCCCGGACTAATGGAAATGTAAAATTTGACTTGTCCGCCGTAGGAAGCTAGTCGTCCGAGAATATTGGTCACTTTATACGCAATGATAGCTCCACAATGTAACTTTAATAATCACATGTATGTGTTAGTGGGATTCAAAGGTTTGACTTACAACTTAACAGTTGCTGATGTTGGTTAGCTTTAAAAATAGACTTGTCCGGGACTAACTTCAACTCAACGGTTGGTAGCCCGAATCAGCATTAGACTATTCAGGGACATTGGGCTAGTGGATTCAGCATTAGACTATTCAGGGACATCGGGCTAGTGCATTTCTAGAACCCTGATACTGTTTAAGGGATAAAGGGAGAGAACTCAGAGCAGTATCCTATGCGTATGACTTGCTTTTCAAGAAAAAATGAAGAAATAAAAACAAACTTTCATAAGCACATAAAAAAGAATGCTATGATCTCCTTGTTCTGTGGTATTGTAGGTGATTATGTATCCACCTTTGACGTGAAGGGTAAGCGATGTCTACAGGTGGAACCGGAAGCATTGACAATGATATCTGAGCAAGCTATGGTTGACATTGCTCATTTACTTCGACCAGCACACTTACAGGTAAGCTGACTAGATGTGTCTTTCTGTGTGTGTATAATGCTCGTTTCTAGATTCTGCTTTGCTCTTTATTCAATCTCATCAAGAAGACCACCTCAGTATGAAGACCAGTTTATAAGGGTTCCAAGGGTGGTCGTATTATTGAGGTTTTACTGTAATGATGATTGTAAGAAATTTTGTAGTTTACTTTGTACAGTGCATTGGATACTTTGTTTTTATTAATTTTTTTACCATGAAATAAATACAGCAATACCTCACTTAAAAACCTTAAAATTAAAACCACCTCATTAAAGTTTACAGAATCTTACAAATTGCATTACTTACAATTTCAATAAAGATTGAAAATAAATAATAATTATTACCACAGAGTTACCTGAACCAAAGTTTTAGTGCATGGTGAGCTTTTTGGATCTTTGGTTGTCTGGCATCCAGAGCGTTGTGCGTCGTCTGTCATTTTTTAAATAACATCTCCTCCTATACCACTGCATGGTTTTGTCCAAACTTCACATGAATCTTGGGTGGACCTCTTTCAAAGTTGCATAAATTGTTCCTGACTGTATCACAAGTAGGTCACAGGCACTAAAATAGACCTTTAAAGCGAAAATTTTAACTCTTTTTTTAACTTATACCTATTTATTGGCACATTAGTCTATTTCAGTCAGATTGGCAGTGTACTCAGGTGAGAGGTATAGGGCCATCATGACCGTCTTGTTTTTTTTGGTTTATTGTATAAACAAGAATTTTATATTCATCTTTATTTTCCATTTCAGCAACTCTCGAACATTTTAAAAGACACAGAATCTTCAAGTAATGATAAATTTGTGGCCCTGGAATTATTGAAGAATGCTTGTATTGCTGCCGATATGGTTCTTCCTGGTTGCCAGGATACGGGAACTGCCATTTGTATGGGTAAGTGTTGTTCACTCAATCCCGAGGTTGTGGGTTTGAGCCAACATTTCATAAGACATCAGTGCTGAGTTTTATAGAAATTGGACTCGAGAGGGATTCAAATAAGCATGATGCTTTCTCCAAAGTCAAGCTTCAAGGTACATGGTCTTATTCATTTGACAAAATATCTTAGTCGTAAATATGCGAATATCAGTATAAATGACTTTATACAGTTGTACAGTTGAACCACAAATACAAGTGTTAGATACCAGTATTTACTATCCCGACCTATGGAAGAAACTGATTTGGACTCGATTTTTGCAGGTTCTAGGAAACTTTTAAGAAACGTTACAATTCAATATCTGTATGAAGGCAGTAACACGCCATTTTCTCAACATTATTACTTTGCATATTTTGTCAGAAAGTAAGACTATCTACATTTAATGGTACCTGTATACATACATGTGTTCTGTGGTGAGTGGTACCTGTATACATACATGTGTTGTGTGGTGAATGGTACCTGTATACATACATGTGTTCTGTGGTGAATGGTATCTGTATACATACATGTGTTCTGTGGTGAATGGTATCTGTATACATACATGTGTTCTGTGGTGAATGGAACCTGTATACATACATGTGTTGTGTGGTGAATGGTACCTGTATACGTACATGTGTTGTGTGGTGAATGGTACCTGTATACATACATGTGTTCTGTGGTGAATGGTACCTGTATACATACATGTGTTGTGTGGTGAATGGTACCTGTATACATACATGTGTTGTGTGGTGAATGGTACCTGTATACATACATGTGTTCTGTGGTGAATGGTACCTGTATACGTACATGTGTTCTGTGGTGAATGGTACCTGTATACGTACATGTGTTGTGTGGTGAATGGTACCTGTATACGTACATGTGTTCTGTGGTGAATGGTACCTGTATACGTACATGTGTTGTGTGGTGAATGGTACCTGTATACATACATGTGTTGTGTGGTGAATGGTACCTGTATACATACATGTGTTCTGTGGTGAATGGTACCTGTATACATACATGTGTTGTGTGGTGAATGGTACCTGTATACATACATGTGTTGTGTGGTGAATGGTACCTGTATACGTACATGCGTTCTGTGGTGAATGGTACCTGTATACATACATGTGTTCTGTGGTGAATGGTACCTGTATACATACATGCGTTCTGTGGTGAGTGGTACCTGTATACATACATGTGTTGTGTGGTGAATGGTACCTGTATACATACATGTGTTCTGTGGTGAGTGGTACCTGTATACATACATGTGTTGTGTGGTGAATGGTACCTGTATACATACATGCGTTCTGTGGTGAGTGGTACCTGTATACATACATGTGTTGTGTGGTGAATGGTACCTGTATACATACATGTGTTCTGTGGTGAATGGTACCTGTATACGTACATGTGTTCTGTGGTGAGTGGTACCTGTATACATACATGTGTTCTGTGGTGAATGGTACCTGTATACATACCTGTGTTCTGTGGTGAATGGTACCTGTATACGTACATGTGTTCTGTGGTGAATGGTACCTGTATACATACATGTGTTCTGTGGTGAATGGTACCTGTATACATACATGTGTTCTGTGGTGAATGGTACCTGTATACATGCATGTGTTCTGTGGTGAATGGTACCTGTATACATACATGTGTTCTGTGGTGAATGGTACCTGTATACATACCTGTGTTCTGTGGTGAATGGTACCTGTATACATACATGTGTTCTGTGGAAGCAGGGATTTCCCTGATGCAAAAATCTTGAGTCCCAAACTCCCTTTTCTGTTTAGGAAATCCCATTTTCCACTTACTGTGCATCCCTGGGACCCCTAAAATAAACCTTTGTCAAGTATAAACTGCATATCTTAGACTCTACAAATTTACTAAGGTTCATCAATTTGTCAAACAGGAGCCCTAGCTATAAAATTCTATGGAAAACCCTGGGAAGCGTAGGGGTCGAGGGTCTGTGCCTGATTCCTTATCTGAACATTGTAAGTTTGAGCCTACTTAGGGGGGGTTTGATGACAAACCTTGTTATGACGGAACTTGGCCTGAGTGTAACCCAGGAAGCAATCAGCGAGAGTGATAAGTATAAAATATAAGAACTTGTGTCACAATTGATGTACAGTAAAACTTCGAAACTTCAAACAGTTTTGGCTCAAACACAGTAGCTACATCGAACAGGTTCTTAAGTTCCAGCATAATACCTTCTTATTTCATATTATTTAACAGTAGATCACTCGAACAGAGATAGGTTGAACACTCAAACAGGATTTCCCTAGCTATCATTTCATTCATTGTTCGCCATAGATAGATCGAACTATACAATAATGCACACCTTTCATTGACCGCTTAATATTCTATTGTTTGTTGACAGGTGAGATTAGTTACTTGATGGTTGTAAGATGTACATGTACTATGTGGCAAACAATTCATGTGTATAAGAATAAACAAATCATTTATGTTTTAATTATTATTATGCATAATGCTGCGACTATTTATCGACGTGCATTCAGTATGAAAACAGAAACAAAACACGTGACATGCGTTCAACATACTAAGTACATGTACACTTTACCGGGAACAGTTGAGTTCGTACATATACACGTATATCGTAGATGCCTCGAACAGTAGATGGCTCAAACTAATTGCTAGGTCCAACGGCAGTTCAAGGTTTTCGAAATTTTACTGTATAATAAATGGTTTAAGAAGAGATACAACCTGTCACATATTGTTTCACTGTACTGTACCCCTGTTGGTACTCCAGGATGGTCACAAGTCTTTCGTGTATTTGTAATTTCTTACCAATGTTTCAGGAAAGAAAGGTCAGTATGTGTGGACAGATGGCAACGATGCTGAGGCTATATCTCGAGGAATATATAACACGTACACGCAGAAAAATCTCAGATATTCCCAGGTAGACTGTGTATCCTATCTGATAATATTATAATGGTGACTGTGTATCCTATCTGATGATATTATAATGGTGACTGTGTATCCTATCTTATAATATTATAATGGTGACTGTGTATCCTATCTGATGATATTATAATGGTGACTGTGTATCCTATCTGATAATATTATAATGGTGACTGTGTATCCTATCTGATGATATT
The DNA here is from genome assembly GCA_032209605.1 of Mactromeris polynyma. NCBI lineage: Eukaryota > Metazoa > Mollusca > Bivalvia > Venerida > Mactridae > Mactromeris > Mactromeris polynyma. The sequence goes on from JASFXZ010000036.1 coordinate 3,707,861, forward strand.
ATAATGGTGACTGTGTATCCTATCTGATGATATTATAATGGTGACTGTGTATCCTATCTGATAATATTATAATGGTGACTGTGTAATCTATCTGATGATATTATAATGGTGACTGTGTATCCTATCTGATAATATTATAATGGTGACTGTGTAATCTATCTGATGATATTATAATGGTGACTGTGTATCCTATCTGATAATATTATAATGGTGACTGTGTAATCTATCTGATGATATTATAATGGTGACTGTGTATCCTATCTGATAATATTATAATGGTGACTGTGTATCCTATCTGATGATATTATAATGGTGACTGTGTATCCTATCTGATGATATTATAATGGTGACTGTGTATCCTATCTGATAATATTATAATGGTGACTGTGTAATCTATCTGATGATATTATAATGGTGACTGTGTATCCTATCTGATGATATTATAATGGTGACTGTGTAATCTATCTGATGATATTATAATGGTGACTGTGTATCCTATCTGATGATATTATAATGGTGACTGTGTATCCTATCTGATGATATTATAATGGTGACTGTGTATCCTATCTGATAATATTATAATGGTGACTGTGTAATCTATCTGATGATATTATAATGGTGACTGTGTATCCTATCTGATGATATTATAATGGTGACTGTGTATCCTATCTGATAATATTATAATGGTGACTGTGTAATCTATCTGATGATATTATAATGGTGACTGTGTATCCTATCTGATAATATTATAATGGTGACTGTGTATCCTATCTGATAATATTATAATGGTGACTGTGTAATCTATCTGATGATATTATAATGGTGACTGTGTATCCTATCTTATAATATTATAATGGTGACTGTGTATCCTATCTGATGATATTATAATGGTGACTGTGTATCCTATCTGATGATATTATAATGGTGACCCTTGTATCTGTTTCTCTTATAATGTTAATTTTCTACTTTCTGTAAACATAGAAATCATTTCACACTACTAAATTAAGTTTATGGTTTTCGTTATTGATATCTTTCTATGAAATTAAGTAGCTGGATTTTTTCCATCCTGGCCTGGTATGCGAGAAACATCAGAACTTGCTATCTAAATTTGAAAACTAGCACTGGTATAGTATCTGGAAGTAGTTTCATTGGTTGATTTTTTTAACAGGGTTCGCACAGTCTTGAAAAGTGCTTGAATTTGATGCCTTCTCCTTGAAAAGTACTTGAATTTTGAAAAAAAAACAATAACATTCGGTAAATTGCCCTTTAATTAACAGGTTTTATGCCCTATTAAAGTAATTTTAACCGTGCTGCAGTGATGGTCATTTCGGTGGGATAAACTTAAAAATACACTGTACCCCTGCTTCTCTATAACAAAAATATCAACATTTTGAATCCTTGAAAATGGGGGAAAAGTACTCAAAAAGTCCTTGAATAGTACATGTACTTGAATTTTTTTCTAGAAGTTCTGTATGAATCATGAATTGAATATATCATTTACAGGTGGCGCCACTAGATATGTATAAGGAAGTTAACACTAGGACCAATTTACCAGCACAGATTGAGATCTACTCACAGAATGGCAATCAGTATGACTTCCTGTTTCTCGCTAAAGGAGGCGGCTCTGCTAATAAAACTTTTCTTTACCAACAAACTAAAGCTTTGCTGAATCCAGAAAAATTGTTAAAATTTGTGGATGAAAAAGTAAAGGTATGTATGATTCTTCTTGATAATATTATAAACACACGGAGGGTTTTCCTCAAGCTTTTCAACTAGGGGTCCCAGGACCGCCAACTCCATTTTGGGAATCCCTGGTAATTGTTTAGGGTCCCACACATTATGAAATTAATGATCAGTCACCTGGTACAGTAAATGTGGTAAAGCAGTTAGTGACACTGATAAAATTCGATACAACCCCCGCTTTTTATGTTGTTTATTAAAGTTTCTATTGTATTCAGACATGACAATTGGCAATTATATATAGCAATGCTGCTTAGATGTTGTACTTTATGTATTGTTTGTACATGTACTTTACATCATGAAAAAAACAACTATCTCACTCGGCCTTCATTTTGTTCCAAGTGTTAAACGCGTTTTATTGTTACAAATATGTAAATCCTTCATCAAAAAGAAATCAAACTATGGCCCTAGTATTCATATATCATAACTGATTAAGTTAAGGAAATTATATTTGATAATTGAAATATAATTGTTTCTTTATAATATTACTGTGTTGATGCAGACAATTTTTAGTTCCGTCGTTAATGGCGTGGAGTATTTTAGACTTTAGGTACTGCAGCCTGTCCGCCGTACCATTTGGCATTTGTTGTCGGGGGAACGTCTGCTGAATTCAACCTGAAGACAGTCAAGTTAGCTTCAACCAAATATCTCGATACATTGCCCACATCAGGCAAGTAGACAATCAATTGTGAAAACATTTCCTATTGCATCCATAATATATCTAGACTTGCAAACTTAACAATTCTATCTACTTTGTTATTCATACGCAAATTTAGCAGATGAACGCGGGGTGCAGATTTCAAGACTCTGTTTGTCCAAATCTAAGAGACATTCAACACTAACCCTTTAATTCGTTAAAACAAACACTTTTCGTAAAATTTAAATATATTTCTTAAAAGCGAAATGTATTAGATCAAAGGAAATGGACAAACAAGAATAATCAGCACTCATTTGACATTTTCTTGCTACAGTAAAACCTCAATAATAAGACCACCCTTGAGACCCTTGAAAAATGGTCTTAATATTGAGGTGGTCTTATTATTGAGGTTGAATAAAGGGCAAAATAGGGAAAACGGACCTGAAAATTGTGTTCTTAATATTGAGGTGGTCTTATTATTGAGGTCGTCTTAATATTGAGGTGGTCTTATTATCGAGGTGGTTTTTAGGTGAGGTTTTACTGTATATCCATCCTCAAATGTCCACTATTGTACTAATGAGTAAACTTTGTGATTTGAGATTTGTGTGCTGAGTGTAAGAATATGTTGTAATCTGGTGACTTGAAAGGGAGTCCAACCATTGGTCAGTTTTAAGTCAGAGCTAAGAAACAAAACATCCGATACTGAGTTATGGGACAAGTGTCCAAGCTTAGTTTTGAGGATTCCGATTGACCTGAATTCTATATGATTGAATTTATAATCAAATGCAATTTATCGTGTTCAGGTAACGAGCATGGAAGAGCTTTCCGAGATCTAGGATTAGAAGAAGAGATACATAAATTAACACAACGTATGGGTATTGGTGCGCAATTTGGTGGTAAATATTTCTGTCATGATGTGAGAGTGGTACGACTACCTCGTCATGGTGCGTCATGTCCTGTTGGTATTGGTGTATCCTGTTCTGCTGACAGACAGGTAATATATGATTGCGCTACCTCAAATAGTGTTTGTTCAAACTTATTATTGCTAAATCATGGGAAGTTCAATTTGCTGAACCTTTGGACGATGTGTATTCCTGACTTGAGTTGAAGCATTTATTGATTTTGTCAAGCAGCAGTAAAGTAAGCTTGACATATATGTTGTCACCAACGCTGCTTTGTGTCTGAATGGTACCATTAAAATGCACTAAGCTAACTTTGAAGTGGTTGTTAATTGCAAACAGTTTCAAAAGACCTTACATTCCCCCATTTTTATCATCTTTAAGCGAGAAAACATTACTGACTGCTTATCTCTTCATGTTACTTATACGAGGGGCATTTTATAAGTAGTGGCAACGATCCAATATTTTATTGATTTTCACGTGCATCCACTAGTGTAGCATACCGATGGAAAGAGTATTGATTTTTTAGTTCACCTGGCAAAAAATTACACGCGAATCACGTGCAAATGAACTTTTAAATGAAGTTTGAAATAGCGTGGTACATTATAGTGGCTATAAAAATGGCTGAAGCTAATAGCGATTTTCGCGAGGAGCAAAGGGCGTATTGCAAAATACGTGGATTGCTTGGCTTGAGCGCTTTAGATATTCAATCTGATTTAGTCAAGGTATATGGAGAAAGTGCTCTTCCATATCGCAAAGTTGCCCGGTGGGTTTCTCTCTTTAAAGATGGCAGATCTAACATTAAAGATGAGGCCCGTCCAGGGCGCCCAGAATCTGCAGTGTCTGACAAAGACATCTGCACTGTAAAAGATATAATAGAAACAGATGCCAGATGTACTGTTGAACAGATCGAGAGTTATCGGGTCTCAATTTGTCACGGGTTTTCTTGATTTTAAAGGAAAAGTTAAACCTACACAAGGTTTGTGTGCGCTGTATACCGCACTTGCTCACCCCTGAGCAGAAGAGGGAGCGGGTAGAGAAAGCTTCGGCTCTTCTCACTATGTTTGGAAATAAAGACCCCAGGTGCCTCAAAGAAATTGTAACAGGTGATGAAACATGGCTGTACTTTTTTGAGCCTGCCACTAAAGAAAATAACAAAATGTGGATAGGTGAAAATAATCAACGGCCTGTAATTGCACGGCGAAGTAGAAGTGTCAGGCGCGTTATGTATGCCCTGTTTTTCGATTCCAATGGAATTGTGGCCCAGATCCCAGCACTGAACGCAGAAGTGTTACAGGTATACATGTATTAAACAAAGAAAATATACTACCGGCTGTTGTTAACTATTACACAACAAAGCGCCCACGGACAGGGGTCCGCGGCATCAAGTTGCTACATGACAATGCACCAGCCCATCGTTCAGCCGTAGTACAAGATTATCTGAAGGAGCATCATATTCATGTTTTATCACACCCTCCATATAGCCCAGATCTCTCTCCCTGTGACTTTTGGTTGAACCCATATATTAAATCATGCTTGCGAGGGCGCCGCTTTGAAACGCGCAGCGCCGTAGGCAGCGCGTTATATCAGTGTATAAACAGTATACCCAAAGAACGCTTTAAAGGTGCATTTTCTGAGTGGCTAATTCAACTTGAAAAGTGTGTACAGTCGCAGGGAGAGTACTTTGAAGGTCTCAAATAGTCATTTATGGGTTAATGATAGGGGTTTGAATAACCCGCCGCTGTTGCCATTACTTATCAAATGCCCCTCGTATATTAAAAATTCCCGACATGTGGTCAGGTTTAACAATTGATTCAATGTTTGTGGTTACATCAAATATAAAAAATTGTATATTTTTGGAAAATTTAGACCATAAATGTTCAAATGATAACCTGTCAGAGAAACAATATAAAATAGCATTTATTATAAAATTTTAGCGTAATACAGTATAACCTCAATAATCAGACCACCCTTGGAAAGCCTGAAAACTGGTATTTTTATTGTGGTGGTCCTAATATTGAGGTTGAATAAAGCAATACAATGATAATGAACATAGACAATTATGTTCTTAATTTTGAGGTGGTCCTATAATTGAGGTGATCTTAAAGTGAAGTTTTACTGTACATTGGCTTTATTTGCAAATCAGGTTAGGTAACTCTTTGGTGCACACGATAGGTTTATGTTGTACAGTGTCGAAACTGTTAACAGATGTATAAGATAGCGTACTATAGTCACTGGTCATTGGCTTATAGAAAGTCGAGATATTAGCATTTATAAGAAAGCATGTGTAAAATGTGGGTTTTATAAACATGATTTTCCTATCCAATGTGATTTATATCGAAAGGTATTTGGAAGTATTTTGGTCTGTTTCATTTCCTTACAATTCCAGCATAAGTAACTCAGTTATGTTGGGTACATGTATATTCACAATCACAGATTACGGTGATGTTGGGTACATGTATATTCACAATCACAGATTACGGTGATGTTGGGTACATGTATATTCACAATCACAGATTACGGTGATGTTGGGTACATGTATATTCACAATCACAGATTACGGTGATGTTGGGTACATGTATATTCACAATCACAGATTACGGTGATGTTGGGTACATGTATATTCACAATCACAGATTACGGTGATGTTGGGTACATGTATATTCACAATCACAGATTACGGTGATGTTGGGTACATGTATATTCACAATCACAGATTACGGTGATGTTGGGTACATGTATATTCACAATCACAGATTACGGTGATGTTGGGTACATGTATATTCACAATCACAGATTACGGTGATGTTGGGTACATGTATATTCACAATCACAGATTACGGTGATGAAAATCATATTAGTATTTCTGCTTCCTATTACAGATTGTTGGTAAAATCAGTGAGGAAGGCGTGTTTCTGGAACAGCTGGAGACAAATCCTGACAAATATCTACCTGAAGTCGGAGGTAACGAACTTGGCAGTGAAGTAGTTCAGGTAAAGTTGAAAAATGTATTGGCCGATAAATGCTAATACAATTTCGTGACATGGATTTTTTGGCCTCTTAAAAACTTGCTCCTTGGTTCCATTCAATTTGGAAAAACGTCACGTAAAATGGCGAATTTGGGAAAATGAGTTTAAATAATGTTTTTACCTTTATGTTGAAATAATGTGATTTTAGTTAAGTTTACCGACAGTTGTGGGTTAGTAGACTCAGTACATTACTTAGTCTGTGCTACATTAGTTGGTGTAAAGTAATCAGAAAGTAGTAGTAGTAAGACACACGCATGGGACAAATTTTAAATGTCGCTCGAAGGAGAGTCGCTCAAGAGAGGTGATGTTCCGATAGGGAGTAGTGTTTATGAAACACTAAATGTAAATGGCATTTTAGTAAGCGATACTTGATATATCGATGTTTCTAATCCGATATATTGATATCGTCAATATGCATTTTGCCGATTCAATGACATCTCTATTGTGTCTAAATTTATTTTGTATGCATGGAATTCTTGCAGGTTGATTTAAACAAACCGATGTCAGAGATGCTTAATTTGTTGAATAATTATCCAATCAGAACCCAGCTTAGTCTGACTGGTACGCTGATTGTTGCACGAGATATCGCACATGCCAAGTTACAAGAAAGATTAGAGAGTGGAGAGGAATTACCAGAATATTTCAAGAACCATCCAGTATATTACGCTGGACCTGCCAAAACTCCTGAGGTAGGTAACTTTAAAGTGAATAAATCTGTCCAGGGCTGTCTGACATGAAACATGAATTAGAAAAAGTATTTTGATGTAAACTTGTTAATTACATCTAATGACATTCTAAGTTTGTCATCACCAAAAATCCCTACTTCCGTTGAAAATCGGCTTATTTCGGCACAGAGACATGCCACTATCAAACTAATTGAAAGTCTTTCGTCAAATGGAATACAATTTGGATGTTTTTAAGTTATAATGTAGCCATTATAGATGAGAAAAAGATATAATTAGAGTTCAATTTTAGTGTTTTTTGTAGAGTCTGTAATTATCACTGTAACAAAGTTATATTTCAGTTTTTGAAAAGCTAAAGGAATCACCTTATGTTGATTTTGATTGAAGAAAGTTGTAATATTTATGATGCAAAATGAATTGAACAATGCTATTATGGAGAATCATTGATGTAAACATATCAAAAGCATGTTCCTCATTGCAGATAATATTGTCCTATATCAAGTTGGAGTCACAACACAAATGCAGATTTGCTATTTTATCAGTATATGATACTAGCATACTTATTTTGTTTTGATTTCGTAATTGTTTATCAATAGGGTTATGCTAGTGGATCCTTTGGACCGACCACTGCAGGACGCATGGACAGTTATGTTGACATGTTCCAAGCAGCAGGTGGTAGTATGATTATGTTGGCGAAAGGAAATCGAAGTAAACAGGTATAGTAACGATACTTACAACTACCACTCGCCTGAAATAGTGTCAAACTTCAAATTTACTAGAAACCTAGAAAATATTTCTCGCTTTTTAACTGAGCTGTTTTCTCTTCATTTATATTTTCACGAAAACAAATTGTCTTGGTAAAATTGACCCTAATGTAATGTAATACCGTTGACATGATTCTGCAAATTAGAATAGCCGCGAAAAAATGAACATTGTAAAATGTGCTAAACATCATCTATATACATTTCTAACTTAACAGTAACTGCATTTTTCTATAATCAGTCTGATATAGAAATTATTTGGCCATAAAAATTGAAATTGTTTCTGCAGTTCCTCTAACTTTTGTGATTATTATAATTTGTATAAAAAATAATTGGGGCAGGATTATCAATTAAATAAAAAGAGATTGGGCCTGAATTATACTTTAAATAAAAAAAGATGTTAGACTAGAATTATAACTTAAATAAAAAAGATATTGGGCTAGAGTCACCTCAGGTTAACTCAACTTGTAATTCTGGTCAAGCCTGCCGGTTAGCTTATTATGCAAATTATTTTATTGAATTTGTTCTTGAATTAAATTGTAGAATTACAGACGAATGCTTGGACAAACTATAATATAATTTCTTACATGAAATCTAGATAGATTTAGGATTTATTTAAGATTTACATTACAAAATAGTGACAATCCTCCATTATGTGTCATATGTGATATCACGCTGTTATGATCTCATATCTCATATTTCACATTGAACCAATATGCGACATAACGTTGTATACTCGTCTAGACTATTAATAATTAAACATAATTAACCAATATCTATTTAAGGTAACAAAAGCATGTAAAAAACATGGTGGATTTTATCTGGGTTCCATCGGCGGACCAGCTGCTATACTTGCCAAGAATTGTATCAGTAAGGTCGAAGTCTTGGAATATCCTGAACTAGGTCAGTATAGACGGAATCACTTTGCTGATTAGTCTTCATACTTTTCTGTTGTTGTTCAAGTTTGATCGACATCTTTATATGCAGATATTTTGTACGCTCACTATAGTTTCCACGTTTCACAAGGTTGAGGTTTAGTTTATTTATATTTCACTGTATTTATTTTGAAAAAATACATGAAAATATAAGTACCGGTAGTTGCCAAGTAGAAAAAGTGATTGTGTGTAGAATGTGTTTCCATATACCCAGAACAAGGTAGGTATACTATGTGTTACTACATTGATATCAGTTGTATATATCCATCATGTGTTGCCCCACCGAGTGGGCGGGTTCATGCACATGGAGGACTGAATATAATCTTGCATTCAAAAGCCTTCAATACTGTACGTTTCCATAGATGGTGGCCACCAGACGATTTTTCGGGAGTTCTCTCCCTTTATCCCTTCCTGAGCTCTCTCCCTATATCCATTTCAGAGTTCTCTCCCTATATCCCTTCCAGAGTTCTCTCCCTTAATCCCTTCATTTGTATATGTTTGAATAGTAGAACTGTAGAAGGGATAAAGAGAGAGAGCCTGTGACAATCTGGGGTGGTGACTACGGTGGAATATGTAATATACTGTACTACCAGTTTCGTTCATTTCGTTACTATGTATCATTTCATTACATTGTACCATTTCGTATAATACTCTTTAGTAAGGGAGTTGATAAATGTTGTAGTTCCGCCATGGTTGTCTTTGTTTATCATAATATTACATGGTGTCAGAATCTGACGAATCCAAGCCCATCTGATGAAAAGGAGATGTAAGAATTAATGAAGATTGAAGTATAAGCATTAATTTACGGATTTGTGTTATTAGTTAGATGGCGTCGTACGGAATAAGACCGCTTCAACAGTTTAATCCGACAGAATCTGGTGCGCCCGAATGGGAATTGTACAAGAGGGATTTTCTGATACATATCGATGCTCTGGGGCTGGACGATAAGCCAGGTAGGAGGAAAGTTGGTGTATTATTGTCGAATCTTGGAAGAGACTGTGTTAAGATATATGATGCTTTCGAGTGGGAAGCCGCAGTTGACGCAGACGAGGAACACGGAATCGTTGGACGTCTGGCTGAAAACAAATATGATTTGGAGACTGTATTCAAAAAGTTTGATAGACATTTCGGGGTGCATAACTATAGAAACATTAAGCGTCAAGAGTTCTTAAATACGAAACGTAGTAATATGTCAATTATGGACTATATCTCGGAACTGAAACGAAAGGCAGAATACTGCCAGTACGGTGAACAGAAAGAAGGTCTTATCTGTGACATGATAATCAATGGAATTAATGACAAGAAATGTTCAGAGAAATTAATGGAAATTCCCGCCGACCAATTAACTCTGGATAGAGTTATCAGTTTGTGCCGTCAAGTTGAGCTTACGTCAGCTCATTTAAAGACTTTGGGTGCAGAGTGTGCAGATGTGAATGTTGCACGTAACCATGGCAACAATTATAATAACCGACAGAGGTTCACAGGAAATCGTGACACGCCACCGTGTAGGAAGTGTTGTCGTCGTCACTCTCCTAGAAACTGCCCAGCTTACAACAGACAGTGTGATGCATGTGGTCTCCGTGGACATTTTAAGGCATCGACCCTATGCAGGTTAAATAACACCTACAGTAATCGTGGATCTCGTGCTCGAGGAAGACCCAATTATAATCGCGGACGTGGTAGTTACCGTGGTAGGAACTATAATTATAATAATAGACAAGTACATTATACGGATATGGATGGTGAGTCGGTTGAAAATGAGAATTTAGGTGAAATGTTTGAACAGTGCGTCAATGTACAGGATGTATTTTCAACTAAGACTAGTGGTAGAAATGATCCAGACTGGAATGTTAACTTTGAGGTAGGCAGTGCGAAATTGGTTCTAGAAATTGACAGTGGTGCTATGTGTAACGTGTTGTCGATGGAAACCGCTAAACGGTTTGAGAAGTTATCCAGGATTTCCAGTAGTGACTTGATCATAAATGGTGTTAGTGGAAAACAAATTAAATCATCAGGTAAAATTACGTTACCATGCAACTACAAAGGCCTGAAACGAGACATTAAGTTTCAAGTGATAGACACTCCCAGAAATGTAAACTTACTTGGTCGTGAAGATTCGGTGAACTTTGGGCTTATAGCAAGAGTAAATGCTGTTGAGATCAGTACAGAGAACCTACTTAGTAATTTCAATGACGTAGTTAATGATGAAATTGGGTGTTTACCAGGTGAATGTGAAATTAAGGTAGATAGTACAGTATCACCTGTAGTTCATGCACCAAGGCCAGTGCCAGTTGCTATTCGTGAACAGTTGAAAAGCGAGCTTTCGCAGTTGGAACGCAGTGGTATTATTGTGAAGGTTACAGAACCTACCGAATGGGTGAACAGTATGGTATGTGTTAGGAAGAAAAGTGGCCGAATTCGTGTATGTATTGATCCGAGAGATCTAAATAAAGCAATCATGCGTGAACACTATCCAATGAACAGTATTGATGATGTGGCTACTCGTTTACATGGTAGCAAATTCTTTACAACATTAGATGCGAACATGGGATACTATCAAATTAAGTTGACAGAGAAAAGCTCAAACTTAACTACATTCAATACGCCATTTGGCAGATATAAATACCTACGTATGCCAATGGGGATCAAATGTGCTAGTGAGATTTTCCAGCGGGAAATGCAAACATGCTTCGGGATTATGGAAGGTGCTGAAGTCATTGTAGATGACATATTGGTCCATGGGAAAACGTTGGATGAACATAACGCAAGACTAAAGAGGGTTCTTCAGAAAGCAAGGGAGATAAATCTGAAACTGAACAAGGGAAAGTGCATATTTGCGAAGCCGGAAGTTAATTATGTAGGTCACAAGTTAACCGGTGAAGGAGTTATGCCTACGGATCAGAGAATATCCGCGATAGTGAACATGAGAGATCCTGAAAATCACAGTGAATTAGAAACAGTTTTGGGTATGTTATCATACGTGTCGAAATTTATACCAGGACTCAGTGAACTGAATGCTCCGTTGCGTGATTTACGGAAAGATGATCAGTGGAATTGGAATGCCGATGAAAAACAAGCATTCGCGAATATTAAAAATGTGCTAACTTCTAACAAAGTGTTGAAATACTATGATGTTCATAAACCAGTGAAACTAACAGTAGATGCGTCGATGAGAGGACTTGGGGCCGCGATTATTCAGAAAAATGGTGTAGTGGCGTATGCTTCACGCGCATTGACACCAGCCGAACAAAGATACGCGCAAATCGAAAAAGAAATGTTAGCAGTAGTATTTGGATGTGAACGGTTTCACAAACTGATCTATGGGAAAGATGATGTGACAGTCGAGTCAGACCATAAGCCACTAGAGAGTATCATGAAGAAACCAATCCGCACAGCTCCTATGCGTATACAGCGAATGATGCTCAAATTACAGCCGTATGAATTAACGCTTGTTCATAGTAAAGGTAAAGACGTTGGTTTAGCGGACTGTCTTAGTAGACTGCCGTTAGAAGGGACAATTAATCAGTCCATTGACGATGAACTAATGGTGCTTACAGTCGACACCTTGTCCTGCAGTAATCACGAGAAAATTGCGCAAGCTACGATGAAAGATGATCAGTTTCAAATTCTAAAGCAAGTGATCAGTGCAGGATGGCCGGAGATGAAAGGTGGATTGCCAGTAGAGGTAATGCCATTTTGGGACTACCGAGATGAGTTGTCAGTGTATAATGGAGTAATTTACCGGGGTGAGAAAGTGTGTATTCCTGTTGACTTGCGTTCTGAAACATTGAAAGTTATTCACAATTCACATTTGGGTGTAGTGAATTGCAGGAAACGTGCTAGAGAATTAGTATTTTGGCCAGGTATGAGTAAACAGATTGAAGATGTAGTCAGCAAGTGCAGTGCATGTTTGACATATAGAAACAAACCAGCTAAAGAGCCAATGATCATGCATGAAGTACCACAGCTTCCGTGGAGTAAGGTTGGAACCGATTTGTTCGAATTAGAAGGCAATCATTATTTGATTATGGTAGACTATTATTCTAACTTCATAGAAGTCGCTCCTCTACAACGTGACACGCGTACAAGTGTTGTAATCAATCAAATGAAGCAGAACATTGCTAGGTATGGAATTATGGACACGCTAATAAGTGACAATGGTCCACAGTTTACCAGCGCAGAATTTAAAGATTTTGCTATGAAATATAACATCAATCATATTACGTCGTCACCATTACATCAACAAAGTAACGGTTTGGCTGAAAAAGCAGTACAAACTGTGAAAGACATGATAAGAAAGTGCAGAGACTCAGGTGATGATATCTATCTCAGCTTATTAGAGTTACGGAATACACCGAGGGACACTGAAATAGGGTCGCCAATGCAAAGGTTAATGGGACGTCGTGGGAAGACACTCATTCCAATCACACAAATATTGAGAAAACCTATGTCTTCAGACACAGAAAAAGTTCAGTCACGCCTGACTGAATTTCGTGAGAAGCAGAAATTTTATTATGATAAGAATACCAAAGTGAGACATGATTTAAAGCCGGATGATGCTGTCAGGATTCACACTCCAAAAGGATGGAAACCAGCCGAATATGTGGAGAAATCGACATATCCTCGTTCATATATAGTCAAAGCCGGGGATAGTGGTCGAGAGTACAGACGAAATTCCAAAATGCTGATAAGTACAAGGGAGAAACCTCATATTATAACAGCTAGAGACATTCCATCTACTCAGCTGATACGGTCTGATATGTCTGAACATGTCAAACTCGACAAGAATGTGTTACCATCAAGGGAAGTAACTCCTCAAGATAAACCAAATCAACCACCAGTGGTTCAAGAATCCACAAGTCAGTCATGTGTTAGTAAATCGAGGTTCGGTAGAGAAATCAGAAGACCAAAACACCTGCAAGATTTCGTGTAAAATCCAGTGTTAAGTGCATGGGCATAATAATCCCTATATGCATAATGTTAATTGGCTAAGAAGTCATACTGTATATAGTTATTCATCCATAACAGAATTTGAACACTTAAGACATTTCCGTGTATTCAAGTTGCAGAACAAACCAAATAGACATTTCCGTGTATTCAAGTTACAGAACAAACCAAATAGACATTTCCGTATATTCAAGTTGAAGAACAAACAGACACTTATATATATTCATGTACTTGAACTGTTTAAAATATTGAATTGTATGACACTCAAATTATAGGACAATGTGTTCATTTTTTTATGACAATATATGAAGACAAATATGCTAAGCTTTAAACTTGTGTTTAACATATTTTCAGGAACAGTTCACAAGAATATACAGACATTGTTTAATTGATTGTTGAATTATCAGGACAGTGCTTATGTGCTTGTTAAATCATTCAGTTTAAGAAGTGTTGTGATTTATCTAGTCATGTGTTTAAACTTCAGTATTATTAATGTAAACCATACATTGTTTGAAATATGTTTTTTTTAAAGAAAAGAGGATGTAATATACTGTACTACCAGTTTCGTTCATTTCGTTACTATGTATCATTTCATTACATTGTACCATTTCGTATAATACTCTTTAGTAAGGGAGTTGATAAATGTTGTAGTTCCGCCATGGTTGTCTTTGTTTATCATAATATTACAGAATAGTTGTGAGTATCCTGTATTTGTTGTATTCACTAGTTTATGTTGATATTATTGGTGTAATAGTCGAGTACACGATTCACAGAACAACTCGATTATTTCAGGTATGGAAGCAATATGGAAGGTGGAAGTACAGAATTTTCCTGCATTTATTGTTGTAGATAACAAAGGAAATGACTTCTTTAAGGAGTGGCAGGTTGAATAGGAGCTCTGTATCAATCTGATATACAAAGACATTCTTGAGAAATTGTTAGTTTGCGGTAACCCAACTGTCAGTATTTAGAGTTGGTAGGATGACGATTTAATTTGATTTTACCCTTCAAATTCTGGGGAAAAGACCTTTAAATATCCTGCACCTACATGTAACACAGGAGATCCCCTAACAGAAGCAGAGTCTGCCCGGGTACAGCAAACTAACAATTTCTTCAGGACAGCCTGATTATGTCAACTTTGAATTATTCCTAGAAACATTGCAAAATATAGCTATTGCTTTTACGTGTACTTGGTGCCAGCTGTTACTTTATAAATGGTGATAAAAGTTTGATACATGTTTATATGAAAATAATGATTGCTGTAAATATGAATTACTTACTGTTATGTTTGTTAGACTTTGTGTTATTGTATAATTATATGGCGAACATGTGTTGTAACAAATGCTACTACTTATGTAGAGTATGGTTTGTGGAAAAACACGAGTTGTATTCTCATACCAGGGTGTACTACAGGAGATTGTGACAAGTTCTCTCCCTTTACCCCTACTATAATATACATGATTATACTTCGATATATACATGTACTATAGAAGGGGACATAACTTGTGTTAATCTCCTGGGTATGTACTGACGAATCTGATGAAAATTGTTTTGTTCGATCGTTTTTTATTAGGAGTGGTTGCTTAGCAACTATTTTTGTAGTTATTAAAGGAGGTTTTATGTGTAATATTAAAGCACCATTTGGTAAAAAGACCAGTCTCTCTGTTGATTCTGTCTTCTTACACTCATTATTATGATACTGTTGTGTACGTCCATATCAGAAATATTGTTATTAAAGAAAGGCACTATTTAAGTAGACATATGATTTAATACTTTTAATAAATATATTGGTTAGAAAACGACCTGAAAATGGCTTTTTGGTCACTAATACTGGTGTATATATATCAGGTATAGACCAAGCTTCGGCCAATCAAATCGGCTAAATGACTGGTGAATAATAATGAGTTATAATAAAGGAAAGACTGATACAACATTCAGCCTCCAGTTTCTGTAGGCTTTAGATTATCATCTCCTTCAGATGTAGGATGAATGATTTATCAATGGGTGTCATGAACATGTGAAGCAGGTCAGTTAGTATAATGGGTAAACTTTTAACTCTGGTTTAATGGTAAGGACAGATCAAAGATACAGATTTATAGATACTGGAATGTGGTCTATGCTTACCATTAACTCTTGGTTAAATGTGTGACTACAATGGACTACGGATTGTATGGGTTTCAGCCCAATCTGAGTCATGACTATGTTCCCTGCAATACTATAAATAAACATGAGCAACTTGTGAATAGTGTATAAAAGGAATCATAAATAAATAGCATAGTTTACATACAGTTCAGTTATAACTATCATCATACTGCACAAAACATTATACATGTATTACCTATGGTTTACAAATTTCCATTCTTTTTATGTCAAAATCATGTGATTATTTTTTCGTGATATATAATGCTAGAAGTAAAGCACTCAATGTTGTGCCCCAGGGGGAACCAGCAGGGATACACAAGATTATAGTCTAGTTAAGACAGAAGATGATTCCCTACAGGTGGGAATTTGTCACATGGAATGAATTTGGGTCCCTGGAAATGGACTTTGGTCGGTTTTGATGGACCATAGAGGTGAGAAATTACTTAATTAAACATCTCCCACCGTGTGAATTAAGACAAAATTCTTGACTCTAGGTTGTGAAATCAGACCAATTGTCTACTTCCCTTCGGCCAGGCCGCCACTGAATGTTTCACTCCCCCCTGAGGCTAAATATTGAAGAGTGTATTCCTGGTCCCCCTTGATATATTGTTCCAAGTATCAAGAATTATCTGCTCAATGCAGGGGTGTCATTGGATGCCATCCAACTCATTGTTGCCTGGTTTTGGATTAAAATATAGTTAAATCCCTACAAAAGTGTAGCCCTGCAATACTAAGAAAAATCACTGTTTCAGTAACCAGAAATGACAAAAAGTTACACATTAACAAATGAAATACAGCTGAATCGCTTGAGACAGCCTCAAGTGTAGGGCTATTTAAAACAATTATAAATAACAACGACCCGGAAGTACATGTCTTTATTAAATGAAGTCCCTAATCAGAAAATTGATCAATGGAGCACATTTACACAATCGGCCAGCTCACTAAATAACTATATAACCTGTGTGGATGTGTTAAAAATGTATCCGAAATTAATACCGTATTTAAAATCGTCCGAATTATAGCTACTTGCGTGTGATGCAATATTATCTTCATCCTCGTAAGCATATATACTGGGACCAATATACACACGGCGCTGACAGGGTATGTCATTTTTATGACGTCCGAACTCATTTCCCCTCCATGCGCCTCGTGACCATTTTCGCTGACGGCTCGACTCGAAAACTTTTATCTCTTGATGTCTGCAAGTTACTAGAAATTGACAATTGATATTCACACATGATTCAATAAATATTGAACAGATTACAAGTGTGCTAGTATTAAGTAATAGTTAGTGTTTTAAGTCTTATTGATTAAGAAGGGGCGTAGCGAGCGAGCCCTCTTCTTAACCAATAAGATTTTACTTAATATCTACTAACTGACTTAGAATGTAACCTACATTTTGATTGGCCGATACGCATGCAAATTTCAACACGCAATCTGGAAAATGTGTGCAGTGATATGGTAACGCTCACACAGATTCGCAGTAGGCGGAGCTTAAAAAGCCCGCGAAAAGTCGATTTTTTTAATGAATAAGCGTTGTGTCATTTCATTGGCTAAAAATGTAGGTTGTATTCTAATATTCAAAACGATAGATTTTTAAGGTTTGAGCAAAATTCAGTTCGATAGAGTCCGCTTGAAAATGAAAATAAGAGTGCAAGCGCGCGCTTTACCATATGTATTGAGGTATCTTATGGGGTAATGCAAATAATGTTTAGGCAATATAACGTGTGAGTGAAATAAAAATATTTGATCTAGATCTACAGCAAGTAGGGGAGACCGGGGATAGTTGTTACACGGGGCAAGTTGTTACATTGCAAATAATTAGTTGATGACGTTGTATATCACATCACACATGACGCGTATATGTTGACATTGACAGCCGCTATCTTTAATGGAGCCTGTGAACACCAAAAACGCAAACCATTGTTTCTAGATGAAAAAGTTCAATTTTAAGCCACGTAAGTAAATTTTGATGTCTTTATAACTGTTTCGTTTCACGTTCACGTATTTAACGTATCTGATGATTTATAAATGCATTTTGACTAAGTAATGACTTGCGTTTAAAATTATGATTTCATCGATGACGAAGCATCATACAAAAGTTGTCTCCCTTGGATTTTGTTACTTGTAGCATTGAGCAGGGGGCACGATGTTACAGTGTAACAACTTGCCCCGTTCGTTGATTTACTAGTAAATGTGAACAAAAAACAATGCTCTTACAATATCATGTGTATTTAAACTGTGTATCTACATCATTTTAATGCTATTAGCTATACAGAATGTTCCCTTTTATTCCATAATGATGAGAAACTACATACGGAAGACAAATAGAGGGGAAACTATTTAGGGCGCTCTATCCGATCCGTGGCCTTGGAAATTGGTATGAACCCAATGACTCTGTCGATACGTAACGCAAGCACAAGTAATGGGTTCACGTGATTTACAAATAGGATATAGATCACCTCAACGAGTATTTTCAGCTGATCACGAGAACGTTTTAAAAGTCTATATCATAAGGGCAGCAAACATTTATTTCGGTTTATCACCCAAGGCTGTTAGAGTCCTAGCATATGAATGCGCTCTTGAATTCGGAGTGAAAATGCTTGATCAATGGAGCCGCGATAAGTCTGCCGGACCTGACTGCTTTTCGGGTTTTCTGAAACGCAATCCGTCTCTATCCATTCGGACACCAGAGACCACTAGTCCAGTGCGACCAGCTTTAATAGAGGTAATGTTGATATATTCTTCGGACAACTTGAAACAGTACTAGAAAAGGACCACATCATGCCATATGACATTTGGAATGTCGACGAAACGGGCACCACAACGGTACAGAAACCGGCAAGTGTCGTAGGTCCAAAGGGGGGTAAGCAAATCGGGGTACTAACGTGCGCGGCAGTAAGTGCATCAGGAAACACTGTTCCACCAATGTTCATCTTTCCTCAGATGAAATTTTACAATCACTTCATCCGTGATGGACCTGAATGCTGTATTGGCTCGCATCCATCAGGGTTTGATCCTGTCGGCATTGTGTAATGGCCTTGGCATTTGAACATTATATGTGAACACTCCTGTAAAGTCTTATTACTCTGGCTCATATATTTTTGGAGATATGAGTGACGCAAGATTGCATACTCTGTATGCTATATTTTAACTAAGTCAAGGGCCATAACTTTGCACTTACTGGGCACAGCCAAACATGAAACCCCAGGTGCACAACTTCACATGCTAATGAACATTCCTGTAAAGATGCATGACTCTAGCTCATATAGTTTTGGAGATATGAGTGGCACAATATTTTGTGACGGGCGGACGGGCACGGGCAAATCTATTTCCGCCCCCCTTTTCGGAGTGGGGGCATAAACAGAATTGAAAAAGAAGAAGACGAAACGTAGTAAAGCCAACACAGAAGTGGTGTCGTCAGTCGAAGAGGAATGGTGTTGCTTAGTATGCGTTGAGCCTTACTCCAATAGTCGTGCACGCGAGGCGTGGATCCAGTGTAAGGGGTGTAAGGGTTGGTCCACAAAACAATGTGTACATCTGTCACAATTGTGAATCTGATGGGGAAGTGGATCTGCTTTAACTTAGGTCTACCTCCTGCACATACTTTGATTAATAATTTGTGTTTATAGTTTGGTAGCTAATTAAATTATTGACCGTAACATCGACCCATGGACCGTCAAGACTCATTGCAAAACATTTATACGTTAGATTTTTAATACACCTTAAAGAACTTGAACTTCGAAAGGAAAATAATATTTTTGAAAAGTCAGTTTATCGCGTTAAGATTATATGTAATAATCAAGAGAAAAATACATAAATGTATGATTTTGTTTAGAAAACCACCAATAAACATAAAGCGCTGATGATTAAATTGGTAGTCCCATATATATTTTTGTTTAAAATGTCAGAACTGTTGTTTTTAATAAAAGTTTTATGTGTTGACTGTTTTTCTATTGTCAACTATAAATTGTAACAACTTACCCCGGGTTCTGTCACAACTTACCCCATTGGTGGGGTAAGTTGTTATATTTCACTAACCTCTTAAATGTAGCTGGTTCGAGCAGAAATAATTGTTCACGTATACGTTGCTATGCAGTTATATATACAGCAAACAATGAGCTTTACATAGATATATGGACTATCTAAATCGGCAAATAAATCAAGATATATCGAAAAACGTGAAAAATGCAACAACTATCCCCGGTCTCACCTAATTCCCGATATATTTTAAAAGGAAAACTTTTAATTACTGATATTATACATTACTAAAACACTCGAAACAATTTTATGAACAAAAAACAGCAAAAATGCACAGATCTTATTCTTAGATCTAGAGCTAGGCATTGAAACATCGCTTGTTTAGCTAAATTCTTATGCACCAGTCAATTGTAACCACGCCCCCCCCCCCCAGGTCCGGGGATAGCGGGGAAAATGGGCCGTGTTTTTACCTTCCATTTGGTCCCGCAGTGCCGAGTGAATGTTTTGTTTTCGCGCCGAAAATAGCGGGGAATGGGCCTTACCTAGGATGTCCCCGGGGTGCGGGGGCATTTGGCGGGGATTTTACCAGCAGTTTGGGTTCAAAATCTAACATAAATGGAGTTTGGAGAACGTTCTCAGCTAAAAATGTCGGATGAAGCTTTTGATTTTGTGTGCACCGCTTGTGCAGAAGAGAACAAGACAGCAGAAGCGGTGAAGTATTGTGTAGAATGTTGTGGTTATTGTTGTCTGGGACCAATATATACATATATATGTATATATTGGTCCCAGGGGATAAATATACATAAAAATATCACACCGCTTCCTTGTGTGTTACTGTGCCTGCAAGACGTATGCATTTTATATATGCAAATAATGAATATTTCATCATTGTCGAAAATGTGTTAAAGCATTCAAATTACATAGTTTGTACTTGCTTAATGAAAAATGATTTAGTTACGCTATTACTATCATTTTAAACTGACATCGTGTATGAAATGATCTTATGTAAGTGTGATTGCGATTGCCACGCATAACTAAATGCGATTGAACTTATTTGGGCTCATATAAAGGTCAGAGGCGCTGCAGCCAATATGAGTTTTAAGATGTAAGCTGTTCTGATGCTACCTGAAGATGCGATTTCAGACATGTCTGTCCACATGTGGGAGAAATGCTACCAGCACGATGAGGATGTGGAAAACGCTTTCGTCAAAATGACATACCATTGACAAAATGGTCGAAAGTTTCATAATAGGTGTGAGTGATGAGGAGGCCACCTCAACCGCCGACGAATCAACTGATTGCTCTGACACGGACACTGCATTTGAAATGTGAAACTATATTGAAATATTGAATGAAACATTATGTTTCGTACACTCTATTTGTATGACATATGCATATTTTGTTAATTGTATCATATTGAAATGGAATAAATAGAGAAATCCAAAAAACAGTACAATAAAGAGAGAACAAATGATAAACAGAAATTAATGTATGACAAAATACATTAAAACTTCATTAATATCAATTTAATTGTATAAATAATAATTTAAGACAGTTTCTTGGGAAGAAAAGTTTCTTCGTTAGGACTCGAACCAGCAATGTTTCGATTATGTAGCGCTGTTTTATACCACTACGCCACAGAGACAGTGGTGTAATAATTACAGTAGCCTGTAAGCAATCATAACCGCGACGTATTTGTAACAGATTTTTAGCCGATAAATCCTAATCACCCTACACTATATATAATGGTTGAGTCTGTTTTCAGTGGTCATGTTAACGCCGGCGGACTATACCTATCCATGTATGTTTATATTGACCGATAGCTTGTAAACAATGGTCAAGTTAACGCCGGCGAACTATACCTATCCATGTATGTTTATATTGACCGATAGCTTGTAAACAATGGTCAAGTTAACGCTGGCGAACTATACACATAATTATACAATGTACACAAAATAAAAATCACACGTTTCCTGTCTTAAAATCTTAAGACAAACAGACGAACGATGTTGTTGAACAAACAACTACGTTATTCGAATGGCTGGACGCATTAACCGTGAACAGGTTACGCAAAATAAACAGATGTTAAACTCGAATATCGAGATTTTTGGAATTTTTGTCCTAACTAGTCCAATGTTGGTTCATTTTCAGTTCAAACCAAAAAACATTTCATTTCGGACAAATCTTTCACGGTTATAGGACGATAGGTTTTATCTACGGGTACGGTAACATACCACTAAATAACAACTTGAAGTGATTTGATGATATCCGGCCTACTGCAGTTTAACTGTTTGGTGGATTCTAATGGACAAGCTAACTCCGGACAGCAGGAAAAATTCCTCTAGTTACAGAAGTAAGGCAAAAGGTTATTTATTTATGCTTTCTAGCTGTTAATATTGTTTATCAATTGATAAAACTACAGAATGAATATAAAGTTTTTAGTGTTAATATCGTACTCTATAAATAGTTATTTTTGACGCGCCGAGACTTTCAAACAGCTACATGGCTTTTCTTTCATAGTTTAATATAATAGATAACTTATATTAGATCAACTAAGAGAGGTTTGATTTCCATACTCCCACCTGCAATATTTACCGTAGCTGTGTATAATACCACTGTAGATAGGTAGGTGGGTGGATCGACTGTTTTAGTTGATATAGAAATTGACACATTCAAGAAGGTATATCTTAAAAAACGATGGTCGATGATGGAATATAAGTAAAAGAAGATGTTGTAGTTTTTATTGGGTGAGATACTGAGTTGTACACATTAGTACGTTCACATGTTAATGGAATCAATAAATAAAAACAACTAAATATTAAAATTCTGCTTTCGTGTATTTGTATTACATCTAACAATGATAACCAACATATGTATTAGTATGTCTGATGCATATGCTTGTATAGTCTCTTATAATGCTTATTAGATTGGCTTTGTGCAATGTTTTATGTTCTTTATTGTCTATGTATATTTTATGCTTGTGCAAAGACACGGACATATGGACATATTAGACTTTAATAAATTAATAAAAAAATCGTGGTAGAAATAGTTTGTCACAAGCGCTTAAATAAATGTGCATTAAAACACAATTACAGGGTCAATGTGGCATTGTCCATTGACCTTTCAGATTTGTCCATATATATATTCATTGTTAAAAGCTTGCTCAGTTATACGAATACGAAAATTTATTTTGCATTTTGCATATACGATACTTACGCATGTATATCGCGAATAAATTAAAGATAAGATATGAGGTATAATAAATAGTAAGCGGGCTTGTCTACTTATAACTGTATCAAAGATATTAAAACTTTCGAATCGACGAAGGCGTAAAAAGCTGAGTCAATATTTATCCTGTAGTCCTCATGATTTCGTCAAGAAAGTTCTTATACATTTTGTAAAGCTTGCAAGATTTCTTCGAACATTAATCCTATTTTTCACTTCACTTTGGACAGAATCAGTTTGACTATCACAACTATAGAAAACGCATGCGCTACTCTTAACTTTGTCTGATTAAAGTTTGTTTTTTATTTTTATTTACATGTCATTGGTTAATAATGGATGGAGAGGCAATATTTTAATACATTAGTTTTAGTCATTTTAAAGGTAGATAGTGTTATTTTCTATCAAAATATGCTAAGTAATAATATTGAGTAAATGGCATGTCCATTCATTCATACAGACATGCTGTAAACCATTACATTATATAACTTGTCATAAACGTTTTCTGGAACTTCAACACACCAGTCCGATGCAGGTATTTCCTATGCTGGCGCTAACTCGGCGCGTAGGTTAGGATAGAAACTACCTTTAAGAATTGGAAAATATACATAACACGCGCTTAATTCATTACGCTTGTAATTCGTATGTCTTAATAATAAAATGTTAATACCTACTCTCATGGAAATATACACGTAAAGCCGACCTTTTATAACACTACTAATAGAATAGAAATCATATTAATGCCATTGAAGTATTTTGCGATATTATGACACTAAATTTGAAACGACTGGTATTTAATATCAGAATTTCGTAAAAAATATCACGATTTAATATTGAGTTATTTTAGGGGTGTGTCTTCTGTTAAGCGCCTGCAACATGTACTGTATTGCCAGATATACGTATAACGAAATGGGTGACACGTTCGTACGGAATCCTGTTAGGGCCATCGCGATCTCGTCCCTTGCCTTTTTAATTGACCAAGAAAAAACGCGAGATTCGTTTGTTAATTTCTTTTTTCTTTCAAATTTGTAGTCCTTTGTATACACAAACTACTGTGTTTTCATTTCAAATTCGATAACAAGTGTGAGAGTTGACATTAACTTATATTGTCGATTACATCAAATATATTAATTTGAATATTTTGTTCGTAAACTTTCCATTTGTACATTGTTTCAGAAAATCGAAACTGAAAACATGTCCAATGGACAGTTTAAAAAAGTAGCATATACATTTTAGCCAAGCACATCGGCTTTACTCGCATATAAAATGTTGGTATTAACAAGCACACACACAGCCATGCGTTCAGATACTGTCATTGTACAAATTTATTGGCGACTATATTGAACGTTTGAAATTTGCTTCTGGAATTCGAGTTGACCTGTAATTTAGTATTTTCTCCTAGTACAATAAAGCTTGATTAAAACGTTCGCTTGTATTTTCGCGGTACTAACGAAATAACGTAACGGGAGGAGAACTTACTACAATTTTCTTTTGAGTTCAGTTTCTTCGTTCAAATTTTTACATGTAACTAATACTGACAATATCATTTCTTTTCCAAAAATTTTCCTATTATGCCATATTGTTTCAATGGGTTGGTGTTGTTATCAAAATAACGCGAAACCGGAAGTAACTCGAAAATAGCAGCCAACAGTATACCAGGTATAAGTCCATATACATAACAGCGGCGAATAGTCTAAATAACTGCGTAATTAATTTATGCTTTGGAAACAAAAAACATATGAGTGGATATGTTACGTTCTTACTGACGCACACGATATATAACAGTGGTATCGGTAACATGTTAGGCATACATGCTCCCTCAGCCAGATCAGCCAGATCAGTACCAGTCTGAGACTAAGGGACATTGCCAGTACCAACTGACCGCCGTATTCAATTGGGGAAAATGATACGTAAAATGACGTTCAACAAAACAATCCAAAAGTGTTTTCTTGGAAACATGCGCCGTTTATTTCAGTTATACTATCGGACAGATGACCAAACTGATGTTCTTGGGTTGCCAACCAATACTAACATGCTCTTCCTCAAATATCCGAACAAGTGATAATTTAACCGCGAGAATCAGAGGTGGAGGGCGGACGATGTCATGATTACATTCGGTCCAATTGTCACGGAGAGCATACGCTTTGTCCAGGGTTGAACGCTTTGCCGACTGAACTAATCCGACTGGCGATAAGTACAGCGAAACAAAAGCAAATAGAATCAAAGTACTCAAAGTACTATTGAAAGATGCTTTTTGACCGAGTTTAACCTCAATTCAAATTAACAGCAACTTAAACAAGTTCATTTCGTATAAATTGATGCATGAATGATAAACGTGACAATTAGCAATAACCACAACATGTAGAACATGCTGTATGACATTTAATCCATTTAAATTTTGCTAGATACACTGATTAATTAGGGGTGCTTAAATCCCAGAAAAGTTCACCTGTACACACACACGTTACTTAAAAGATTGCCTGTACTCCATGTACTTATTCATACAAATAACATGAAATGTGAATTCTGTAAAAACTAAAATTAAACATTTGCTCATGTAAAGTATGAAAACATATATGTATGACAATTTTACTTTTAAGTGGGTATAACACTGAAAAAATGGAAAGAATCCATTACCTCATGCAACAATTAAAACATGTAAAAGTCAAACAATTCCTAGAGGAGAGCGGATGGATGGCATTGAAAATAATCACCTTCCAGAAAGTACACTTAAGACATGTCCATGAAGTAGTATTCATTCTGACCTCATGTTGTGTACTATTCAAATAGTTATTCAAATATCAAGCCAGAGGGCAAAATTGACTTAATTTCCTTTTTAAAATGAACTATTAGTATGTTATGGCGGTATTTTATTACTGGATGAGGTTTTCGTCATGAGTTACGCGAGACTATTAAAACAGTTTTATCTATCCTGCTATCACAGATATCTGTAATGGAAACCCGGGGGTTAATGATGGTCGATAAAAATAAGGCTATACAGAAGTTTTTGCGTACATGCTGCGACCTACGTACACTATAATTATATCGACAGTATCGGTAGAGTGTTAGGTAGGCCTATACGTGCTCTCTGTCAAATACCTCAACCAAGTGTTGCGTGACTGAGCCACAACAAGGACACAGCCGCGAGGGAATAAGTTAATCCAAATGTTTCATTTGTAATTTGTTGTACTAGAGTACTTGCTATTATGTTATTATTATTATTAAATCGGTGATGCACAGACAATAACCACACACTTAGTGTGAGATAGGTTAGTTACCTCCTTGCACTGATATAACCCCCCTCCCTCTCCAGTCAGGCAGTTCTCCTATTGACACCCAGTGTTTATGTTTCTGTCACGTGTCCTGTTTTGTTTGTAATGTATGTAATATAATAGTGTTTTATGTATATCTATATATGAGCGCTGATATGGGATTTACAACCTCTTCTGTAAGTGACGTCATATCAAGAAAACGCAACATGTGATGACACTATTTGCAAGCAGGAAACAATATTTTCATATTGCCATATTGGGCAAATATTGCTTAGGCCTACTGTCAGCACATGGTGACGTCACATGCGACGTTTTCTGGAAATGACGTCACTTAAAGAAGAGGTTGAAAATCATACAGCGGCGCTCATTATATATTTATTATAGAAACCAATTTCGCTATTTTCATACAAAGAAACAGTTACTGTCCATAAGGACGTGAAGCATAAGCATAGATATACATGTCTACATACAAACCATAATTTAGGAAACGGCCAATATATTCATTGAGCAGACGAAGTAATGTGTTAGGCTACAGTCGAGCGTTTACAACGTGCGTATTTGACTTAATACGACTGCGACGAAACAATAGCGCACATAATTTGAGTGGTTGGATCATGGAACCACAAACAATCATATTTAGATGGCCGTATGTTTTAACTTTGAAAATACAATACATTAGTGTGTTTATTTGCAATATAAGGCATCTAGCCCAAAATACAAACAATTCTGCATGATATTTCATGTATAATTGTTTATTTAGATATTTGGAAGAAAACATATTAACAAATGTGCAATATATTAACATAAATATCGTGGGATTATTACTATTTTGATAAATGTGATCTGTGACAATAAGGACTCAGTCTATGCAATTATATAATTTTAGAACATAATAAAACATCTGCATAGGCCTATATATATTATTACAACAGCATACTTATAGAATATCGCTATCCTACCACATTTATGTAGTAATTTCAACTTGTAAACTGTAAACAAAATCAGGCGAGTAGCGTGCCATACTCGTTCTCGAGTAAACTTTGAAAACGAAATCCAGACTTTTGAAAATCAATACGCATAATAATATGCAAGGAAAACTTATGAAAGGGGCTTCACATGTGATGTTCTTTCAAAATAAAGTAAAAAAATCCTTAATTTGATACACTTGAATTCGAACCACGAATGATGAAGAGAGGTCGATTTGCATGATCTCATTGAATATCAGTTAGAGGTGCTCTTGTCCGTTTTTGCAGTCTACATTTATACCTCGGAATTATCCCCCGTCAGAATTTTGGAAGCGTAACATGTACCTGCCCTTCGTCGACCATCTGCTGACCGAATTAAGCGATCGCCTTCTGCTTCCCAATGGACGATTCAAGGCACAGTATCTGATCCCGAACCAAGTCAGATGTCTCACCTACCAGCATGTGAGGAAAATGCACGAATAATTCAAGAGAGACGTGGATGCCGATGTGAATGTCTTCGCCCGTGAAATCAGCCGTTGAAAGACTCGATGGGTAGTAGTGATGCCTGACACGGCACCGAAGTCTCTTGAAGAAGCCATTTCCAGGGCACAGCCTAACCTATACCCAAATGTCAGGATGTGTCTGGCAGTGTTGCTGGCAATGCCGATGTCTGACAGCCGAAAGATCTTTCTCTAGACGAATCAAGACTCAGAAATACCATGACTACGAATCAAGACTTACCTCAGAAATACCATGACTACGAATCAAGAATTACCTCAGAAATACCATGACTACGAATCAAGACTTACCTCAGAAATACCATGAGACGAATCAAGACTTACCTCAGAAATACCATGACTACGAATCAAGAATTACCTCAGAAATACCATGACTACGAATCAAGACTTACCTCAGAAATACCATGACTACGAATCAAGACTTACCTCAGAAATACCATGACTACGAATCAAGACTTACCTCAGAAATACCATGACTACGAATCAAGACTTACCTCAGAAATACCATGACTACGAATCAAGACTTACCTCAGAAATAACATGACTACGAATCAAGACTTACCTCAGAAATACCATGACTACGAATCAAGAATTACCTCAGAAATACCATGACTACGAATCAAGACTTACCTCAGAAATACCATGACTACGAATCAAGAATTACCTCAGAAATACCATGACTACGAATCAAGACTTACCTCAGAAATACCATGAGACGAATCAAGACTTACCTCAGAAATACCATGACTACGAATCAAGACTTACCTCAGAAATACCATGACTACGAATCAAGACTTACCTCAGAAATACCATGACTACGAATCAAGACTTACCTCAGAAATACCATGACTACGAATCAAGAATTACCTCAGAAATACCATGACTACGAATCAAGACTTACCTCAGAAATACTATGACTACGAATCAAGACTTACCGCAGAAATACCATGACTACGAATCAAGACTTACCTCAGAAATACCATGACTACGAATCAAGACTTACCTCAGAAATACCATGACTACGAATCAAGACTTACCGCAGAAATACCATGACTACGAATCAAGACTTACCGCAGAAATACCATGACTACGAATCAAGACTTACCTCAGAAATACCATGACTACGAATCAAGACTTACCTCAGAAATACCATGACTACGAATCAAGACTTACCTCAGAAATACCATGACTACGAATCAAGACTTATCTCAGAAATACCATGACTACGAATCAAGACTTACCTCAGAAATACCATGACTACGAATCAAGAATTACCTCAGAAATACCATGACTACGAATCAAGACTTACCTCAGAAATACCATGACTACGAATCAAGACTTACCTCAGAAATACCATGACTACGAATCAAGACTTACCGCAGAAATACCATGACTCGAATCAATATTTACCGCAGAAATATCATGACTACGAATCAAGACTTACCGCAGAAATACCATGACTACGAATCGACTGTACGAGTTGGGTCTGTTGAACATATTATAGAGAAAAAGAAATTGTGTCCGAAAGAGTGGTCAATATATTTGCTCGGAGGAAGGAAAGAGGCTGGCTCTGGTTTTCAGAGTTTGATTTATAGTGCAACAAATAGATCAGTAGATTAAGACAGATTTTGTCTGAGCGATCTTAGCCAATAAATGCTCGAAATACACACCAGATCGCACCATTTAACTTTCTTGTTTTCAAAATTTCCAGGGGAAGGCCACCCGGAACCCCACCAGCTGGAGAGGTCACCCCTCCTGCACCCTCCCCTTCGAGTAAACTCAGTTTTCTAGGGTCCCAAGGGTGGTCATGTTATTTAGGTTTTACTGTATAATAATGACTGATAGACATATAGGGGTACATGTGGGGCAAGTCCCTGTTTTGTCAATGTTGCTTTCGCTGCGCCCTTACGGATTCGGGCTCATTTTTTCTTACAATCCGTAAAGTTTCTGTCGAGTGTACATTTTGCATTTTATAGGCGCAATAATAATACACATGTAGTTTTATTGCGTCCATAAAATGTAAAATATTACCGTCACCGATTTATGTAAGGCTGAAGCATTGCAATGAAACCAATATATTATGTTTTTATTAAGTGAGGAGTGTAAAACTTGTATTTTATGACACCGTCGGGTATATGCTCCTTGAATCATTACAAATACATTACTTTTACAGTAAATAATTCGATTTTGTTCACCTGGTCCTTGAAAAATAATCCAGAATGAATCTTAACCAGTTCAAGTAAATGTCCATTTTAAAATAAAGTCTAGCGTCCAATATGGGAGTTATATCTCACATTCTGCCATGTACGCCCCTTCCTTAAAGTTTGCTACGGTGCGGTTATAATACTCGCATACTGTAGAGTGTTATCGACATATTTAATAGGTCTAGTCCATTTTCACTGTTTTGCTCTTTGTCGACCTCAATATTAAGTTCACCTCAATAAGAAGACCACTGGTCCAAAGGGTCCCCTCCCTAGCGTCCCCTCCCTGGCGTCCCCTCCCTAGCGTCCCCTCCCTGGCGTCCCCTCCCTGGTGTCCCCTCCGTAGCGTCCCCTCCATGGCGTGCCCTCCCTGGTGACCCCTCCCTATCGCCCCCTCCCTGGCGTCCCCTCCCTAGCGTCCCCTCCATGGCGTCCCCTCCCTAGCGTCCCCTCCCTGGCGTCCCCTCCCTAGCGTCCCTTTCCTTGCGTCCCCTCCCTGGCGTCCCTCCCTATCGCCCCCTCCCTGGCGTCCCCTCCCTAGCGTCCCCTCCATGGCGTCCCCTCCATGGCGTCCCCTCCTGGGTGTCCCCTCCATAGCTTCCCCTCTCTGGCGTCCCCTCCGTAGCGTCCCATCCCTAGCGTCCCCTCCCTGGCGTCCCCTCCTGGGTGTCCCCTCCATAGCTTCCACTCCCTGGCGTCCCATCTAAAGCGTCCCCTCCATGGCGTCCCCTCCCTGGTGTCCCCTCCCTGGCGTCCCCTCTATATCGTCCTTTCCCTGCATCCCCTCCCTGGCGTCCCCTCTCTAGCGTCCCCTCCATGGCGTCCCCTCCCTGGTGTCCTCTCCATAGCTTCCCCTCTCTGGCGTCCCCTCTATAGCGTCCCCTCCATGGCGTCCCCTCCCTGGCGTCCCCTCCCTGGCATCCCCTCTTTAGCGTCCCCTCCCTTGCGTCCCCTCCCTGACGTCCCCTCCCTGGCGTCCCTCACTGGCGTCCCCTCCCTGGTGTCCCCTCCCTGGCGTCCCCTCTATATCGTCCTTTCCCTGCATCCCCTCCCTGGCGTCCCCTCTCTAGCGTCCCCTCCATGGCGTCCCCTCCCTGGTGTCCTCTCCATAGCTTCCCCTCTCTGGCGTCCCCTCTATAGCGTCCCCTCCATGGCGTCCCCTCCCTGGCGTCCCCTCCCTGGCATCCCCTCTTTAGCGTCCCCTCCCTTGCGTCCCCTCCCTGACGTCCCCTCCCTGGCGTCCCTCACTGGCGTCCCCTCCATAGCTTCCCCTCCCTGGCGTCCCCTCCCTGGTTTCCCCTCCATAGCTTCCCCTCCCTGGCGTCCCCTCCATAGCTTCCCCTCCCTGGCGTCCCCTCCCTGGTTTCCCCTCCATAGCTTCCCCTCCCTGGCGTCCCCTCCATAGCTTCCCCACCCTGGCGTCCCCTCCATAGCTTCCCCTCCATAGCTTCCCCTCCCTGGCGTCCCCTCCATAGCTTCCCCTCCCTGGCGTCCCCTCCCTGGTTTCCCCTCCATAGCTTCCCCTCCCTGGCGTCCCCTCCATAGCTTCCCCTCCCTGGCGTCCCCTCCATAGCTTCCCCTCCCTGGCGTCCCCTCCATAGCTTCCCCTCCCGGGCGTCCCCTCCCTGGCGTCCCCTCCATAGCTTCCCCTCCCTGGCGTCCCCTCCATAGCTTCCCCTCCCTGGCGTCCCCTCCATAGCTTCCCCTCCCTAGCGTCCCCTCCATAGCTTCCCCTCCCTGGCGTCCCCTCCATAGCTTCCCCTCCCCTGGCGTCCCCTCCATAACGACCCCTTCCTATCGTCCCCTCCCTGGCGTCCCCTCCATAGGGTCCCCTCCCTGGCGTGTGCTCCTTGTCATTATTTTGCCAGTATGTATCTGTTTATTATTATATAAGTTGAAGTTAATTTTGTTAACATAAGAACGCGATTTTTATAAGTGACGGATACAAACCAAGGTGCTACTTCCACTGCATGTACGTTGATACTGTAACAACTATGCTTTGTTAAACAGCACATCACACATCTGAAAACATTTATACAAATACAAAGATCAATGAAATGCAAATGAGTGTATTTTAACAACAAATAAAAAATGAAATACAGTAAAACCTCACTTAAAGACCAACTCAATAATAAGACCACCCCGAAATTAAGAACACAATTTTCAAGTCCATTTTCACTGTTTTGCTCTGTATTCAACCTCAATTTTAAGACCTTCTTAATAAGAAGACCAGTTTTCAATGGTCCCAATGTTGGTCTTATTATTGAAGTTTTACTGTATACCAATTATTGTACTCATGACTTGACTGCTAATTTTTTACTGAAAATACCAGGAATAAAATGACCACATATTCAAAATTGAACAACTTATAATAATTATAGCAAACGCCATCAATGGCTTGATATAAGTTTATTATCACCTTAGGGTAGCCATTGAATAATGTGACTACTCACAGTAACATACCCTTCACATCACGTGGTACACATACCCTTCACATCACGTGGTACACATACCCTTCACATCACGTGGTACACATACCCTTCACATCACGTGGTACACATACCCTTCACATCACGTGGTACACATACCCTTCACATCACGTGGTACACATACGCTTCACATCACGTGGTACACATACCTTTCACATCACGTGGTACACTATGCCAAGCTGAAGGACATCAGACCCAACACGACAATACACAACAAACAAACTCTGTAGCCAACACATTTATTTTAGCATACGTGATTGAGAATAAAACACAGACCTCTACTTAATATTCATAATTTTATTGAAACGTTTATGGCATTATTTCGTTCGGTGAACTTTGAAACTACTTCGTTGCGGAGTAATTAGGATGTGGACGTTTTTGACTTGTTACCGGCTTTCAGCCTTTTTTCTGTTTTAAAAAAGGAAACTAATTGTTGTATGCCTCTCAAATTGCCACACTACTATAGACGGTACCTGAGCGGTACCGTTCAAAAACTAATTATTCTGCTTATTTTGTTGAGATGTTAGTATATTATGGATCAAACACGGGAGCGGCCTGCAGACTGGTTAGACAATTTGTCTTTTGAGGGGCCTCGTTCCCACATTCGGTCTAAATCCCCATCGCGTTGGAGATGTCTTATTTCCCACTTCCGGGATCGATTAAAAATCCGACCAGAGCCTATTTCACTGGACCAGGAATTATCTGTTTAAAGTCCTATGTATTCCCGCCGCTCCCCTAGGTTATAATGTTGATAAGTGCAATATCTTTAATATTATTCTTAGTAAGTTTGCAGATTCCACCATCGAACATTAGAATTAAATAGCAAACAAAATTTAAAGGTTGCATGTCATTGCTGAAACCATATAACATACTTTGCTTTAATTATTTGTCTTTGGATGATTGGACTGGTTTATGGACTGGTTTGTGGACTGGTTTGTGGACTTTGATGTTATACACTTTCATTAAGCACTCAAAAAAAAGATATAGATCTTCGCCCTCCATAAACCTGCAGTCAACGCTTTTTTTATTGTATTACTCCTTTTATTTCATTGTTTATTTTATCTACAATTATACTTCACTGCAATTCTCTTTTTTCTTTGATTGTATCTTTTATACCTTTATTCATTGTGGCTTGACGCGCCGAAATGTTTGCGTACCTGCAAGGGGATCGACATAAGTGGGAGGTCGATCTCTCGGGTAACACTGTGATGTGGGAGATTGATCTCTCGCGTAACACTGTGATGTGGGAGATTGATCTCTCGGGTAACACTGTGATGTGGGAGATCGATCTCTCGCGTAACACTGTGATGTGGGAGATCGATTTCTCGCGTAACACTGTGATGTGGGAGATCGATCTCTCGCGTAACACTGTGATGTGGGAGATCGATCTCTCGCGTAACACTGTGATGTGGGAGATCGATCTCTCGCGTAACACTGTGATGTGGGAGATCGATCTCTCGCGTAACACTGTGATGTGGGAGATCGATCTCTCGCGTAACACTGTGATAACCCCTGATATGCCACTGCTACCACCAGAAAACACCAACATATCATGGGTGGTTGATTAAAACGAATTATTTTGCATAGTTATACTACTACTATAATGATAAAACAGATATATTTTAAAAAGCTAACTAAATTATCTTTCAAACGATATAACTTAAAAAAAATATGAAAAAGTCGAATGCTTAAACTTGTGCTTATAACGGATTTACACGAAATTCGCTATCAGCTCTAGCTATTGTTCAGTAAATGGACGCTATCATATAGAGGTCACTGTATTACATACAATTGCGAATAAACATTAAGGAAAGAATATTATCCAATTAGAAATATAAAGACGCTCTCAAGAAGATGTTGTTATCCTTTTCTGTGACAAAACATACTAATCCAGGAATCGTCAAAGTTGAGCGTATTTTTGTAGAAAAAACGATCCGATGAAAATTAAAATCATCTTCATAAACCATTCATTAAATTTAGTAGCATCAAAATGGTGTATAAATCAAAGGTATTAAACGCGATTTTCCCCGTAGCATTGCTTTTTAAAGTTGGTGGGTCGCCAAGCGTGTGATGCGTGGCGATTGCGATCGGTATTTAAAAAGGTTGATGTACAGTACGTATCGGTGACGAAAAAACTCAGTTACCAGTCTAGATCTAGATCGACTTATTTGCACTGAGAATATACAATCCAAACTTTACTTAGGATTAACTTAGTCAATTTACGTCTTTTGTAATGGGAATAAATGCAAATATTTAATTTCATTAAAATCTAGTCATTTCCAAATTCGAATTTTCGGCAAATTTCGATTAAAAATTGTGCATCTCAACTATTTTACATGATTTCGATGTTATTTCTTAAACTTGGAGAAACGCCGCTGTACGATTTCCAACCTAGCTCTTCTTTGCAATATTTGCCCAATATGGCAATATGAAAAGGAAGTGACCATATGGAATAAATATTGTTTCCTGCTTGCAAATAGTGACATCACATGTTGCGTTTTCTTGAAATGACGTCACCTACAGAAAAGGTTGTAAATCTCATAGCAGCGTTCGTGATTTATATGTGTTTAGACACACACAGCTGTAGATTCTACGTACAACAACAGTAAAATACTCGAAATGCGACAAAAGGATAAAAGTTTCGGCACTTTTTGGCAACTTAAAAGTATGAAAGCATGTAATAAGAGTCAGTACTGGCTGTATATCTCTTCATATAACTTGCATGGGAAAATTCCCTAAATATATGTAGTCAGGTTTAAGAATTAATTCAATGTTTGTAGTTACATCAAATTTATTAAGTTGTAACTTTTTGAAATTTTAGATCGTAAACTCCAATGGTATATTGTTTTAGAAAATTGAACAAGATACCGTGTCCATTGGTTTAAAACACAGCATTTTTTTTTTATTTGTTAGCGTATAAAATCGGCTTAAATTGCAATTCAGGTTAGGTAACTCTTTGTTTCCCTCGATTTTATTTTGATATTTACGTTACATACAGATTCGAACCGATTGTGAAGTTAGCAGTAGCAGCAGTTTTACTGTCTGTCAGAAGTGTCAAAAATGGTCCGGTCAATAAATTCGATTTTCGTCTAAACCATGAAGCAGACGCATTGATAGCTTTTATTTTATTCCTTAAACACTGAACATCAAATTTTACGACACACGTGTAGTTATATAGTTTATAAAGTGGCTAGTATGTTTGATTGACTTATTTCATTGACATACTCGCATATACAGGTACAAATTCAATGGATAATAGATGTTTTATTACGTTGAACTGATCGAGTTCTACTTGAAAAATTGACGTCATATCAAGGTAAAATGATAACATTATTTACAACATGTTACATATCGAGATCGAATGTTGTATCAAGTGATATGATAATCTTAGTCTGAAGGCACCGAAGTGACTTAATGTTCAGTTTTAAAACAGATCACTCAACAGAGAACATGCTGGTAAGCGCATTTATATGATTCTTGTTGGAAACGATTACAAGAGAAGTAAAAGCAATCATTCACACAGCTTCCGTCTACAGGTCCGGAAAGGTCCGGAAACAATGATCGTATCTTGTCATTATAAATTATCTCAAACTTTTCCATCGAGAAAATGATCGAGGACATAGCCTTATATCTACATTTATTTTTATAAATCTACAAATGCTTATTTAAACTACGCAAGTTTGTTGTATCGCCTTTCGAAGTGTTTTCGCACGAATGTTTAAGCAAATATTGGACCAACTACGGTAACCGCACAACGGCTACATACGCCGAACAAAGATATATAGTACCATAATACAGTCTTTAGTTGTCAGGAATAATACATTAACAGTGTAACGAAACTCAGAAAATAAACGTTTAAACGTAATATAATTAAAAAGCCAAGTCAATCTCATCTTCACTTTCCCGTTGTTAATATGTTTTATGTTGGACCAATACAATCGTTACGGCTCGGCGGTATCCGGCAAAGCTCGGAATACATTTACACATTTACGCCGTGGTCTTCCGAGCTATCCATCAATGTAGTTTACAAGCGTGATTTCCTTATTTCGTTGTGCACGAATACATTTATATGTGATCTTGTTAACATTTTACCGTAAGACTATTCAACAGGTTGAATCCCTATGTGATATGTTACGTGAAACTGCTCGACCTATTTATGAAAATTCTGTTATTTCTGATATTCTCAATTGAAATCACTCAGTG
Source organism: Mactromeris polynyma (assembly GCA_032209605.1). NCBI lineage: Eukaryota > Metazoa > Mollusca > Bivalvia > Venerida > Mactridae > Mactromeris > Mactromeris polynyma. The sequence continues at coordinate 3,744,485 of JASFXZ010000036.1, forward strand.
AATCATATTTATACACGTCTGAGTCTTCTTTTATGAGGAATACAATTGAATTGCCACCAAAACGTGACATTCCGTACACACAGCATTCAAAACAACTCGGGAATTTCCATTAGGCTGAAATAACCATTTGGAACAACTCGGCAATTGCCGTCAAGCTGAAAATACCCATTGAAAAACCTCGGCAATTTCCGTCGAGCTCAAATATTACAACTGAGCGGAAATTGCCTACGTATTCGGATTTAATGACAATGTATAATTTGTTAAATAAATATGTTTTCACCATGGCAACCTCTCAAAAGCAAATCATTAATAATGCAGTTGTTTTGTCATTTCTAACGTCACAAGATAAATTTCAAATTTTCAGATGTACTTCGTCGCTTTGGTTTGTTCAAGGGAACGCCATCTGACGACACCCCACCAAACATACGTTTGAGTATGTCGTCTATTGAAGATCGTAAACAAAAGGAAACTTCGCCTGAATGTTGGCGTCTCAAGCAGCCAGCGGATGTGACGTCACCTTTGTCTATTAAACGCAACGTCAAGCATGACGTCAGACGAACTTTACATCCGGCTCCGATGCAGGAACTCCAAAATACTGATGACATCATTTCCGGTAAGGACATTTTTAGAACGATTTACAGTGTATAGAATAAATAACCAGAAATCTTGATCAGGATGTTTAATTACTGACAGTAATGTTTCTGAAATTTTACCACCGACATTTTGGCGAAAAACGCAAATGTTGTAGATCAAAACTTTGACTGGGTTGTTCCACAATTAAACTTCGTTAAATTATGGTATGAATGGACAAATGATGTTTTGATTCTTGTTATTGTATACTGTCTTGTCTGATAATCGGTCTGATATGTTTGTTAACCTTAGAACTGAAATTATACAAACTTTAATCTGAGTTTTAATCAAAATATTTACGAGTGCCTGGGAAATAATCACAGGAGATTGTCACGAGTTCTCTCCCTTTATTACTTTTAGAGTTCTCTCCCATTATATCTTCTTTAGTATACGTATTATGTAGTACTCGAACTAGAGCAAGATCATGTAAGACTTTAATTATTTCTCTAAATATAAATAATGCCGTCTCAACATATCGGGTTAGTTCATGTCATTAACATTAAATAAATGATAAATATTGACTGTTTAATATTTACTGTATAATTATGTAAGTGTGTTTCATGAATATCTAGAGCAATATCTGCCTGAAACAAACACACGTGAATACAAGCAGTCAATATTTGGCTTTAAGTTTATGTTATAATAATGGCTTACGATCTTCAATAGACGACATACTCAAACGTATGTTTGGTGGGGTGTCGTCAGATGGCGTTCCCATCTGAAAATTTGAAATTTATCTTGTGACGTTAGAAGTGACAAAACAACTGCATTATTAATGATTTGCTAATGAGAGGTTGCCATGGTGAAAATATATTTATTTAACAAATTATACATTGTCATTTAATCCGAATACGTAGGCAATTTCCGCTCAGTTGTAATATTTGAGCTCGACGGAAATTTCCGAGGTTTTTCAATGGGTAATTTCAGCTTGACGGCAATTGCCGAGGTGTTTTGAGACTAAATCTATACATTGTGATACCTTGTTCAAGATTCCAAAACTTCTCAGTTTGAGTTTTTTTCTCAAGTCTGAAATACTTCAAGTCCGCATATTAATCAAAGCGCTGAAAGCACTGAAGTTGTTCGGTATTGAACACTGGTTTTGTATTCAACTCTTTCAGATTCACAGAAAGTACGAATCATCATTGTTAAACCATTAAATTTAATTAAAAATTATTACTACCAGTATTGCGTACGTTAAGCAGGTTATGCTCAGATGTTGAACTATTTTAACCGATTCACTTACCTGTTATTCTTGCGCCGCTTCCGGAAAAAGTAGTGTTCATAATTAAGAGATGCGACAGTTGAAAATTGCCATAGAACTAGTTGTTCTACCGAACAACTAAAAATGATATGACAACCAGTCTGCTATGCATTCAATTGTTAATTATGAATTCAAATATTTACATCAGCAGATGAAGATGGTTTGGTGTCTTCAGATTCCGGAAATGACGCAGCGGACGAAAGTTACGTGAATACGGTTTTCCAGTCAGAACGTGAACTTCTTAAAGAATATTTTGTGTCCGCATTTGGTAAAAGGGGCAAACATATAAATGAATACCAGGACGCTAAACATATCACGTGTCTACCTGATGGTCGTCTGCTTGTTACAGACTACATAAACAGTAGATTGCAAATTTGTCCAAATCAAAAAGGAGCCGTGACGGTGTTTTCGTCAGACGTGACACCACAACCATGGGCGTCTGCGGTTACTAAAGACAATAATCTAGCCGTGACAGTGTGCAAGGACAGATGCGTGAAAATATTCAACCAAAATGGCGAACTTATAAAAACATTCGGCGACGGATATTTCATTCGTCCAACAGGAATAGCAGTAGATAAACTAGGTAACATTGTCGTCTGCGATTCGTTGAATGATGAAGTATGTATGTTTGACTGTGACGGTAAATTTATCAGATACCTTGGAAAATCGACCAATAATGAGAAATGTTTCAGTAAACCATACTATGTATGTGTGTCTGTCACAGGCGATATTATTGTGTCTGATGGCGGCCATCATATGATAAAAGTGTTTGATGTGAATGGAGATTTCACTCGATCTATCGGATCATTCGGGAAAAAAGATCGACAGTTCAAAAGTCCATATGGAGTTTGTACTAATAAGTTTGGAGATATTTTTGTTGCTGACCACTACAACAACAGAATTTCAATGTATACAAGGGACGGCGTCTTCAGTCGCCATCTTGTGACGTCAGATCACGGTCTTGTACACCCACAGGGACTTGCAATCAGTGCTGACAATTATCTTTATGTTACTCACGGTCATTTAAAAGCTTCTGAAATTCTGGTGTTCAAACTTGGCAGCAAGCGTGACTACTCTTCCAATGGTGTTATATCATATGTGTAACCAAACAAATTCAGATTCATACAATAGTTTATAGACGTTTTATCTGGGACCAATATATACACCGTAACACGGTTTTATGTAAATATTTTTAGGTTTTAAATCATTCCAGTCAATGTATATGTGAATTTGATCTTTTTCTGTAACTATAAATATGTGTACACATTTAGCATGCTGAATCTCGTATATTATATGTCTAAAAAGCATACTCTTTCGTCAGTCTACAGATTCAAATGGTTTTTCTCAGAGTTTGGAAACCAGTCTCAGAGTGCAGCCTTGCCATTGAACAATCATTAGACTGTACCCAGAACCAACCAATCAGAGGCTTTAGCTTTGTGACTGGTCTCCAAATTCAGAATTACAACAGCAGGACTGATTTATAACACCACATGTATGAGGATCTGCACGTACAGTTCAAATATTTCCTCAGCATCAGAATCAGTCTGTTTACACTGTTTGTGTATGGTGTAGATACATGTATGTATTGCAGTAGGAATAAGGCATATAAGGCTCAGCTCAGCTCAGCGCAACTTCCTCATATGGATTAGAGTTGGGAATTGACGACTCAGGTATAATGGCTCTCCCCTCTCCCCTCTCCCCTCACTGGAGTGAGGACATGTGGGGATCAATCTTTTTACATGGACCGGCTCCTGGTAAGGCAGCGGATCTAAGTCAGTCTTTGGAGTCCCTAGAATTGTGTAATGCAATGTTTTTTTCTTGTAATGAAATGTGTTTTGTTTTGGACAAAAACTGTGAGACCCTTTAATTTGGGACTCCCTCTTGACCTATGATTAAATATTGACAACCCTATTTTGCCAAAATCTCAGGGTGCTCCCCCTCTGAATCCAAGAATGGGAGACATATTGATGTTATGCTGCAGTCTGTCTGGGGGTGTTCTCCTAAACCTGTGGTTGGATTTCAATGAAACTTCACAGGAGTTATTGGTACCAAGCATAGGTGTTAATATTATCAGAATATTTGGTTGGATTATTTTTGCCAAAGTTATGACCTTTTAGAGCTGTTTGGCATTTGGAAGAGACATACGTTTTTTTCTTCAAAACAACAAGCTCTACTTAGACATCAAATCATCACTGAGGAATGGAAATGTGCTTTGTATATTTGTAATTTCTGCTAGCTTGAAATCAAAGTTACTAGTCATGAACTGCCAGCTAGTGGGTAACCGTGAAGACTTTAGAAAACTGAAAAGAGATAATATTGCAATGATTGCACTACATATTATATCTAAACTATCATAAAAACAAGACCAGGCCCCAATCTCCCAAAGCATCTCAAATAGAAATCTAAGCTCAATATTGAGATTTTGCTCAAATCCGAGCCTGATTTTGAGAAAGAAATCTCATTTTGCATCTCTTGAAAACTTCCGGAGAAAAAGCTCATCTCCTTTTTCGTTTTGTAAATCCTGATTTTGAGTCCGGACTCAGATGAGAAAAGTCTCAACAATTTGAGACAATTTTTGTGCTAAATCGCTCAGACCGAGTTTCTTTGCGAGACTGGGGCTAGTATTCTCACCAGGGTGTGCCATCTACAAGTGTGTAGTGAAAACTGAATGTCTGTCAGCATGGGAGATAGAATGTAAGACATGTTGTTTAAATAGCCATCATTTTATTAAGGTAAATGTCGATAAATAAAAGTGCAGATATTTCATTAAAATAAACTACAGTGTAATGATACCAAAACATCATCGAGCAACTAGAGGTACATACAGCAGCGGTTGACACACTATTCAATGTTTCGCCCCACCCAGATTGGTGGATGATATAAATCGGGGGTCTCGAACTCTGCCATTTTGTCAAATGAACAAAAACTCCCCGAGAAAAGAAATCGCTCGAAAATTCCCCTTAAAGTGCACAGGCACTTGTCCCCTAAGACGGAGAGACCCCAATCGATACCCATGGGATTTCAACAGACTGCACGAAACTGTTGAAGTCCCCAGTGTCATGGTCGTACTAAGCATTTAAAATGCCCAACAAGTCTTAACCTCACAATTGGTATTTTTATCGGTCCTGTCAATATCCCACCTATTGAGGAGATGTATCTACTTTGTTTATAAGTCCCACATATGTCCACATCTCTTAACCATAGGTTGAAACATTGAAAGGTGCATAAACAATCATTCATATATAGCCATCACTATAAAACTTGAAAACTTTAAAGATTATAATCATTTGATACTAGCTTGCTAAGTTGACAAACACTGACACATGTATTAACAAGAGATGTTTGTAAAACATTATGCCCCCCTGTGACCTGGACATTAGAATGCGTGGACCAAGTTTGAGGATGATAGGTCAAGGGGTTCTTGAGTTATTGATCTGAAATGAAAAGGCTACGGACCGACAGACGGACCAACGGACATACATACCAAGGGACTGACATGTGCAAACCAATATGCCCTCTCTTCTTCGAAGGGGGGCATAAAAATGTATGGCATAAAAATGGCATAAAAGTGAATGTTGATACATTGCATCGTGGTTATCTCTAAAACTGTCATACAAGTAGTGAAAGTAATAATTGTGAAATATGTATAATCATAATAATGCACATACATGTATTTTAATAGTTATCATTCACCAAACAGTACAAACACGGACAGATAAACCATGGATTGGAAATTGGCTGATATCGGTGAAACAATAAATTATTTACCCACAATCCTTAGTGTGTGCTCGGTAAGTATCATGAATTTCCGCCACTTTATCGATGGGCGATAGTCAACAGTATCCAAATTTCTGTACAAAACAATTTGAGACTGAAGAGCAATCAAGGAAAACACAAAATATATATCAGTTGTAAATATGACAAAATATCAACTTCTCTCAATTCAGAAACAATATAGTGGACAACGCAAAATGTTTATTGTGGGTTTGATCTCAGAAGAAAGCTCGCTGCTCATGAGAGTTCTAATAAATTGATGTAGGCATAGAAGAAAGTTTCCAATCCATGGTTGATATGTCTGCGTTATGAACATTCAAACAGAGAAAACAAAGTTATTTATTATACATGTATTGTACAATTTTATTCTAGCAGATTACTGTAATAAGTGTTAATACAAGACTGACAATGATGCAAACTTTAACAAGAGAATATATATATTTTGTATATAATCGTCGGCAGTGGACACAACAGAATAAGCTATATTCTATAAATTACCCAAGTATCATATACTAGATTCAATAAGTAAAGCACATTTCTATAAATAGAACAACCATTCAGATTTTATTGTTTCCAATATCTACATGCCTTATGTCAAATGATAAATTATTCCTAAATTTACAGTTACTATTACATTCACGGATCCTAGAATTTACCTCAGAGGGGTCAGGGTTTTCTCTCGATTTTTTCAAATAGGGGTCCAAAGAACCCAACTTAGCTATTTTGGGAATCCCCGAAAAATGTTTAGGGTCCTAAAAATTTGTCCTTGTTATTTTTTCTTGACAATTCTACCAATTGCCTGACATTTTAAACATTCCAGATGTCAACAATGCAAGCTCCTGATTGATACTGATGAATTTAATTACCAAAAAGAACAGGAAAAAGCGCAAAGAATATATCTGAAATGCTGATGGTGCAAGGTCCTGGGGATGCATGGTCAGTTGTAAATGCGAGTCCTAGGTCAAAGATTGAATCAGTGATATAGAAAACCTGTGTAGGGGTTCTGTTCCCAATAAAGGTCCCCTCTTGGTATAGGATTAGCAATGGACAACCTCATGGCAAAAATCTCAGGGGAGGTCCGGATCCCAGTCCCCCCTATAGATCTGTGCATGTTTTATATTAAAATATCCTTAAGAAATAACTTACCATCACTAATATACAAGATATATACCACTAAGCCTCATTAAAATGAATGTTTTACAATATAATATCAACAGTTGAAGACATTTTGTTGTCATCATACCCGTATTATAGAATACCATTCAAGTTAATACTAAACACAGATGTGTATGCACAGGAGATTGTCACAAGTTCTCTCCCTTTATCCATTTAAGAGTTCTCTCCCATTATCCCTTCTATATAGTATTACATATACTAAAGAAAAGATGAGGAAGAGAACACTAGAATAATTCAAGGGAGAGAACTTGTGACAATCTCCTGAGTATGTATGCAAGATTGCCATTCAAAACAGGTTGAATGCCAAACTAATATTCAGTCACTGTACAATCATTGTACAAGGAAATCTAAGGTGTAAGCCTCCTAATGAGGATGGGTAATTTCCCTTCAATATGTACGGCAACTAGAACAACTACAATATATTTCTAAATCTTATATATTTTAATGTAATCTCATTTTATATTTTTGGCAGTTATTCACTTTATATTTTTTGGTAAGATGTGTTTATTGCAAATTTGAAGAAAAAAATTATGATAAAGGGAGGTAATTCACCATGGTTATCGAAAAATCCTCTGCATACAAATTGTACATAGAAATAAACAGTTGTTGTCGTAGGACTCCATGAACCAATCAACAGCCTTCTCAACATTTTGGTTAAAAAATAAAATCTAATATTGCAAAATCTTTTTGAGCATGACAATGCTGAACATTTTACAATCCCTGAATGAGGTGGCAGGAGGAAGGCATTGTCCAAAGTGATTAATGTTAGTTGTAATTACTCGTTTCACAATCAATGAAAAATAAATGAGTACAAATCAACTATAAATGTTTCAAATATCTACAGGCCGACACCATAACAAAAACATAAACAACGTAAAACTCACCAGATATCTAAACAACAATTCATGGGTAAACAAGAGTGGCAAACTGTCATAAAATACGCCCGTCAGAGCTAAAACAAGACAAATTTGAGGTAATTTCTAAAATCAAAGGGTGATAACTCCCGAGTGACTTGAGCGATATGGCTGGTTATCGAACTTGGCCGAGATATTATGCCCATTCTCACCAAGTTTGGTAAAGATCGGATGAAAACTCTTTAACTTAGAGTTAATTGGCCAATTTTGGATAATTCAAAGGCCATAATTCCTAAGTGCCTGGGGCGATATGGCTGGTTATCGAACTTGGCAGAGATATTATGCCCACAAACATTTCACCAAGTTTGATGAAACTCTTTGACTTAGAGAGCGGACAACATGTGGAAGCCGCCGCCTCCCCGCCACGGGTGTTCCCATTATACGTCCCTTTTTTCAACTGGGCGTATAAAAAGAAGTATACATAAGATTATATGTATAAGAATCTTTCACTGGCTTCTGGTACGGATAGAAACATCTGGTGCGGGGGTTACTGTTTTGGCAGGAACTAGGCTCTGCAAGCACTGGTGTAATGCAGGAAATTCCAGCTTGGTATGCAAGAAATAGCACTTTGTTTCAACACTTAATTTCAATTAAAGGAAACCAGTACATTGGTTATAAAGTTGAACTTTTAAATAAAAATAAAATCGCCATGGTAACAGAGCAACAACAAAATGATAGACTATACAACAGAAATCTATTAACGGACTGGACTGACAGATGTACAGGACAAAGACTATGTGTTTTCACCAAATATGGGGAGACAAAAATACACACAAGTATACCAACATGCAGTATATGAAAGTTTCATGAATAAATGGTTTTTAATACGGACTCTGTCATTTAACTTTCTAACACAATTACAAGCCAGGGTTAAACTATGATTGGGTCCGGTCAAGCGCCTGTCAATATTTTGCCCCAGGGAGGTGATGACGGGCAGACCCTGGGTAACTAGACAATGCGTCTTTTTTTTGGGTCTAATACCCCACCCTTGAACCAAGCTAAATCCCCACTGTGGGAGATGTTAATTCCCCACTTCTGGAATCATTCAGAGTAAAATTCACACCTCTCAGAAATTGTCTTCTGTCAAGTCCTGTAAATCCCCACCTGGCCCCCACCACTGGGGAAAAACTTTTATAAATGCATCATGAACAAACTATGTACCCCATACACATAAGTATTTAATAGTTTATTTTGGTAACATACACACTAGTACACAAAAAAACAATTATATTGATAAGAAATAATGAAATTAAAACTCAAGCTGTACATACTGAATGTGACTAATACCATTTAAATACCACTTAATGCCCTAAACTCTACCAGGCTTAGACTGATACTAAAAAGTCAGGAAAACCTGAATTTTATGGTGATCCGCATGAAGTTCATTGAAAGGTCTTTAAGAATGAAAGTATTCATGGTCACAGGAGATTGTCACGAGTTATCTCCCTTCCTCTGAGAGTTTTCACCCATTATCTCTTCTAGCGTTCTTTCCTTTCATCCCATCTGTTTACATATATACTATAGAAAGGATAAAGGGAGAGAACTCTAGAAGGGATAAAGGGAGATAACTTGTGACAATCTACTGTGATAAAAATATGATAAAAGGAGGTAATGCCGCAGTGAAAATGCCATGATTTCAATGAAAAGTTTTAGAAACAACCTTAATCTCAATAAAACAGTCCAGTACAACTCTCTCCAAGAATAGCCATATTTTACTGATGAATTCCAACCATTGAAGTGTTGAAGTACTACATGTTTTTTCAACAGCTGGTCAGTAAGTGCAACAAATTGTAAAAATGTTCTAAAAATATACAAGTATAAAAATGAAAATTCAATACGGAATACATATATGTAACAAAAAATACTATGCATGCAATAAGACTCTTGGACAATAAACATTCCACAAGTGCAACTTGTTAACACATGTACATACAAAAATTAACTTTAGTATCACTTTGATTTCTTCAAAATGTAACATGGCCCAAGGTTATACAACTTTTGTACCAAGTCTTAGAATACAGCCTCACCATTGGTCAATTCTACGACTGAGCCCAAATCCAGCCATTCAGATGCTTGCGTTTTTTAATGGTCTATATATAGCACTTACAGAATAACAACACAAACATGATCATGCACATCAATACCCAACTATAATTAAAGTTACACAATACAAAAAGTAGAAGTACCTTAAGAAGAATTCTTGCCACAATGCCACCCTTAATAGAAGCAATACATCATATGTTATCAAATGTAAACACCATACATATGATGTCACATTACGACATCACTGGGTAATAAATTAATAAAGCTACAGATTGCAGGGTAATAATAACTCATATTGCTGTGTGCTAACGATACATATTGCCAAGTATAAATGTGAAATCATGATTATATTTGCTCATTAAGGAGAGCTATGAACGACTGATTAATTTATGATGGTCCAGAAATCCAGATAGAAAAATGTTATATACCATATTTGTCCTAATGAACACCACCAGACAACAAAAACACATTTATGAACATAAATGTCAATTGTTTGTCATTTTTTCCAAAATTGCAAAATTCAATCCATAACTTTAGTCTGAAAAAAGGACCCACAAGTGTTCTATTAGCCCATTTCTGCAATTCTCCACTCTATGGTATTTAAATGGCCTTGTAATAATTACTTCCACCTAATATCACATATGTGATGCACCAAGAATGGCTGATGAAAAAATGTCACGGCCAAGAATTAACTCTTGGGACCCCAAATTCTTTTATCAGGTTCACTCAAATACTTAATAGGCAAATGTGGGGGTCCCAGTACCCCTATTTGAAAATTGCAAGGGAATATCCTGATGAGATCTTTTCACTATCAGCAGTAATATTGTTAGGGGAATGGTAGCTCAGCAGTCTGATACAATGATATAGGTCATACTGTTTGTAGCACAGAACCATATGTATGGACATTTACAGCATGATACACTGACCCCTGGAGAGGTCAAATGTCAAACGAACAGAAAGATACCTTGTAATAGTAGAGACATTCATGAGTTAAAGACAGACATACTTGTATGTAAGTTCTTGTTTATCAACTACCAGCACCAGGAGAAAATGCACATTGACAAAAAATAGGAAAACTTCAAAATTCAGAGGATAACATTACACACATTTTTTAACATATCTGACTAAAACAAGACAACTTTTAACTCACTATTTTTCTGTCTAATACAGACGAAATCAGCTACAAAGAGAAAATTCTCATTCCTGCTAAGCAACAAGAATTATATCTTAAAATATAATAATCTCTACAAAACAGCCATTAATCAGTCAAACTTCTACTTGAACGGTGCAGGCATACACTTAAGTCTTTCAAATGCTGCTTTTTCTAATGCCTCTCTGTGATCTGGGTGAGCAATCTTGATAAGTTCGTAAGCTCGTTCACGTAGACTCTTTCCGAAAAGATACGCTATGCCGTATTCCGTTACTACATAATGAACGTGAGCACGTGTTGTCACCACGCCAGATCCTGAAAGAATTGTAGTGAATTCAACAGATGAATGCCTAATCAGAACACTTTGACAATATTACAGTTATACAATTTTATGTAATACTGTAACAATATTTTTCTTCTGGTATCGATTAAGAGCAAAAACTAGATCCAATATTTTGATACAGTAAAACCTCACTTAAAGACCACCTCCTAATAAGACCACCTCATAATAAGTCCACCTCAAAACTAAGAACACAATTTTCGAGTTCATTTTCCATGTTTTGCTCCAAATTCAACCTAAATATTAAGCCCACCTCAATAATAAGACCAGTTTCAAGGGTCTCAAGGAAGGTCGCATAACTGAGGTTTTACTCTTCTTACCATTCTCAGGGGGATTCTATTTGAAATAATATTATGCTGATTATAATGTTCAATTTTGACCAAAACAAACATGAAAATATATTTCACACAGATAAACATCAGTAAACAAGAGATGTTTGTAAAACACTATGCCCCCCTGTGACATTGACCTTTGACCCCATGACCCCACACTCAATAGGGTTCCTCTGCTACCCAAGATGATTGTGTGAACCAATTTTGAGGATAACAGGTCAAGGGGTTCTTGAGTTATTGATCGGAAACAAAAAGGTTACAGACCGACTGACGGACGAACATACCGACCAACCGACATGTGCAAACCAATATGCCCTCTCTTCTTCGAAGGGGGGCATAACAAGCATTAACAAAGAATACACTACATGTAATAACATATTCAACTTTATTTGTCAAAAAAAAATGTTTGTAATATATCTTTAAATTAAAAAAACCTTTTAGTTTTATAACAAGTGGGTTTGTTTGTTCTATGCTTTATATGATAAAACTAACTTTTTAATACATTGCAATTGTTTGCATTAAAGATGTCACAGCCAGCGTAACAAAACAAAAAGCTAATATCATGCAAAAAATACCTTTTTTCAGAGTTGGAACAATTTTCGTCTCTCCTCTACGCGTAGCAGACGGCATGGCAATGATTGGTTTACCTCGTCCATCCAAACATATTGCTGCGCCTCGTATAAAGTCAATCTGACCTCCAAAACCTGTAAAATCACCCAACAGTAAAATATTTTATCACATTTTCAATTCATTCCATATAATTTCAATACCACTTTCTTGCTACATTATTGTTCAGAATTTTAAATTAGATGTGCAGAAAGACACGGATGTCCACACTATTTTTGTGTTTTGTTTACAAACATGTGCAACTATATGAGGATTATTGCATGTCTACACCAGCTTGACCTCGTCCAGAAAGATGTCGAAAATTTCCCTGGTTTGCTTGAAACTCCCCCTATCCAGGAGTAATATTACAGATACATCTTAAGTAAAATCTTATCCTTATCCTTAATAAATAACATTTTCCTTAACTGGTTTATTTAACATACAGGCTATTATATGGTCTAATCAAGAGTGATAAATGAATAGTATTAATATGTTGTTGTCATTTCCATTAAAAAGCCTAGCAGTTTTAATGTGGGTTTGGAATTACATCCATCTGAAGATTTTAACTTAAGTGAAAATATTTAAGATTCACTTAAGATGCTTCTGTAATACGGGCCAAGGTCTGCAAACCCCTTCCCCCAAAGTAGATAGAGGCCCTTGAAACCCAAGTCAGTGCTTTTTTTCAGAAATGAAGGATAAGATTAAGTACAATGGTTAATGTTTTAATGACTTCATTTTTTCTGTCTGGGATGCAAGTAGCACGGCTGTACAGTAAATGTTTTGAAATTTTACCTGAGTATATTCTTGTACCAATAGAGTCAGCACAGATCTGTCCAGTAAGGTCCACTTCTATGCATGAATTTATAGCTGTTACCTTAGGATTCTGACATATAACTGATGTATTGTTGGTGAAAGCTACATCACACATTTCTGGAACACAAACAATTTACATCATCAATGACAGAAGTGTAAAAACACCTACTCATCATTCTCCTTAATTCACTTGTGAAATAACAAACGATATTACATCGCAATTACCTTACATTGATGGCCACTCCATTTTCAGGCTTATTTGCCATTTATGATATAAATAAGATATCATATGTGTGTTCATACATTAATGTATTTATTAAACTCATACAGTTGTATATACATTTTGATGATTAAACATTCTGAACTTAACAGTAAGTTTAAATGATTCATAAGATAGATTGTCAAGATGCAAAGAGACAGGTTTAATGCTTGAGGTTATCAAACTGAATTTGAAGACCATCCTCAAAATGAAGCCTTTTCATTGGTCATTTTAAGATGGAACTCATAAATAGCCAATCAGATGCTTGAACTTAGATAACATACCTACAAATGGATTGTTGTCCATAAAATCATACAACTTTTTAGAACCAACAGCAAAACTGCTGACAATTTTCCCAGTCATGATGGTTTTCTCTTCGTTAGTTATCGCGCCTTTCTCGCAAAGGTCCACAACTCCGTCAGAAAACATCTCCGAGTGGACGCCGAGATTCTTGTGATTTCCAAGCTGTGCTAACACTGCGTCAGGAATAGCACCAATACCTGTAAATAAACAAAATACAGTCTGATCTCGTTTACGCAACAACCTTCTATCCGAATACTCAGTATCATCCGAAATAAATATCAGGTATCTTGTCAAATTGAAATGCCTATTCAAAACCATGTATTATTCGAAATACACGTTTGGACACGATGAATTCAAATGAACGAGGTTCAACTGTATATCGTGTACAGTGAAACCACAATACAAAGACCACCATGAACTGTTTCAAAAGGCAATACGTTCCCCCCATTTTTATCGATTTTTTGCGAGTAAATATTACTGACTGCTATATCTCTTTACATTTCTTCATTATTCCCGAAAGGTAGTTAAACAACTGATTCAATGTTAACAAGTTAAAATAGAAGGCCGGATCTATCTTAATGTTCTAATGTTCAACTGTACAGTGCCTAGGTAGGGAGCAACTAGGCCCACGAGATGGTATGTCGTAGCCAGGGCTCAAACCCATGACCTCTAGGACCCGAGAGGACTGCTCTTCCACTGCGCAAACAGGCCAAGCCAGATCTATGACAAAACCTTTACTAGTGATGCTGGTTATGACGTCTAGTATTTCCCACTGAAAGATTTGATGTCACTATGAAGCACTTTCAGTGAAGTGTTTTGATGGCTTGATTGTGATTCACAGAATTGAATGAACATGAAAATGTTTATAGTTTATGTTTATTTTCTATTTTTCTTTAGAAGACGTTTTAAGCCTTAATTTACATTTGAGTAAAGCGTTTCTGGTGTGACATCATTATTTTGCAGCTTACCTTTACATTTTTCTCTTAAAAGCTATAAAACGAAAAGTAGACGTCCAATTCTAATAGGTTTGGTATCAAATGAAAGTAGGAATCTATATCTGTTAAAAAAATCTGAAAATCATGTCTTTGGTCACTCTTTCCAGTTTTGTCCTGGAACGGCTATTAAGGTTTGTTACAACTGAAGGTATACCCATCTGTAATGTAGCTCCATCTTCAACTAAGTTTTCAGCAATAAGTTTTCCGATTTGTTCTTCTTCAGGTGAAAGTACACCATTGGCCATTTCATGTAATGGTTCATCCCATTGTACCATAGCGTCCACGTGTGACTCGTGTATAATACCGTCCCCGAATGTACGAGGTAAATGTTTATTCACTTGTGCTGCAATATAATGTCATAAATTTAATGCTTGAAAGGGACACATATATAATACTCTGCCTCCCCATACAGACCCCTGGGAAACAACAGTCTACAAAACATAAGGCACTGAGGAGGTGCAAGGGTAAACATGTATGGGAATAGGAGAGAAAGGAATGGTCTGACCTACCATCAAAAACAACTATGGAACATTTAGGGGGACAACAAGGAAGAGAAATGTTTGAATGGATGTTATACATCATAGAACAAGCCAAGAAAGTCAGGTATCATAGGCTGAAAAGGGGGGAGGGAGAAAAGAACATATGCTTAAATCTGTTTTTTTTCAGTTGTTTCCGTCTCTGTAATTTGGTCATACAATAGTACTGAGCCATTTTTTTCAGTTTTGGGGGAAGTATGGTGGGTCCTTTTGCATCATGCATCACCAAATCTTGGTATTTATAAGGCTAAAATTTTAAATAATTTTACTGAAGGGGAATTTTCTTGCTAAGTAGGGGAAAATATATACATGTACTTCTTTCTTTGGGGAATGGGGCACAATATCGGCCCCAAATTTGCCATAAAAAGGCCTGGTATCAAACAACAAAAAACATGATTTTTCTCTTCTATTAAATGAAGAATTTACCCGAAAGGATTTATCTTATAACAATTTAATTTCTTTCTTGTAATGACAATACATATTTCTCACATTTACAATATTTATCTCCCTGGTTCTGAATTGTCGGCCATTTTGATAGGCAAATTTCCATAAAGTATATATAGGGAATATAATCTAAACGATGATAATAATCCGATATATAAAAAATAAATTACTCATTATGCTAATGTGGGCAGTTGGCTCAGTACCGGTAAGTTGAAGAAACAGTGGTTGTCACATGCAAATTTAATTTCACATGTATGAAATTCTCTTGGTATTTTCTCAATTATCACATATTTGGAAATTACTCCTATAAGGGCTTATCAGTTTTGCCTATCAAATTGGCCTACAGTTAAGAACAAGTGAGGTAAATATTGTAGATGTGAGAACTATATAAAGGGAAAAAAGCTATTTTACTAGGGAACTCTGGTACCCATAAACTGCCCGAAAATCACCAAACCTGTGCCCTGACCGGGTACGCACTTACCAATAATATATTTAGAATTCTGTATGGCCGATCTTGTACAATCTACACTGGTACCGAGAGAACAGAAACCATGTTTATCCGGCGGACTTACACTCACCAACGCAACATCTAGGTGCAATATCTATATAATATATAAAACATGTACAGTAAAACCTCAATGATAAGATTACCTCAAAATTAAGAAAACAATTTAAAGTCCAATCTCACTCAATATATTAAGACCACATTAATAAGAAGACCAGTTTTCAAGGGTCCCAAGGTAGGTCTTATTATCAGGGTTTTACTTTATAAGACAAATCATTTGGGTGCTTCCAAGACAAAACCTGTATTAGTGATGTTGGTTATGACGTTGAGTATTTTCCAATGGAATTTTGACATCAGAACTAATTGCCTACGTCTTTGGTTGTTTAATTTTGATCTATAGAATTTAATGAACATGAAATTGTTGATACGTGTTATGAAATTTGTTTCTTTCCATTTGAAAAACAGAAGATTTTTAAGAATCAATGTACATTTGAGTAATACATTTTTGACACAGTGTCATTTTGTAGCTTACCTTTGATTTTGGTCTTAATATTAGAATTGCTATAAAAAGAAAAGTTGACGACTGATTTGAATATTTTTGGTATTAAATGAAACTAGAAAAATATATCCGTAAGAAATTGTAAAAAAATGAAAATGGTCACTGTAGTGGTTCAGCTCCTATATATAACAAATTATTTAAACTTGAATGCGGGGTGAGTATAATTACAAAAAAAACTCGAAAATATTCAATAGTTAGAGACAAAGTCAATATTATTAATAAGATATTTATGCCTGATGACAACAGAAATGTGTGCAATAACCAGACAGTAGTCTTCACGGTTACCCATTAGCCCGAATCTCAGGGCTAGAAACTGTGGGCTAGCAGTAAGTCCTGGGTGCTACACCGAAAGGGCAAGTGATTATAATTTTGGTACTATTGAAAATGAAATCCATCCATAACTTTAACACATTATATACATAACTAATTTTGACTTTCTGCTTTTTTTACAAATTAGTGTCATATTTGTTTGGGCTAGTAAGAATGCTTTCTGAATAGTGGTTTGACTGAGCAACTTGCCCAAACTGGCTGGACAGACATTTCAAAATTACTGGATACAGGTTAAACATGCTTTTATCCACATAGACTAGTACAAATAAACTTGGCTTTATATTTACCTTACGTCGAAACAGTAGAGGTATTTCACTGAGGAAGATAGGTATAGCATCGGCTCTACCTTCCCTGATAGCTTGTCTAGAATTTCCACCAACAAAAAGTGAATTTGACCGATATATATCTAAAGAGATAATGTAAGAAGATAAAATACTTCAAAAAATCAGTGAAAGAGATTAAGTTGTTTACAGGGAACGCTACATGAGACAATGACTCCCCACACAGAGCCCCGGGAAACAACAGCCTACAATACAATAGGGACTGAGGAGGTGCAAAGATAAACAGGAATGAGAATAGGCACACAATGAATGGTCTGGAAGAGAATAAAAAACAACCATAATAATATGATAATTCATATTAACATAGAGGTATCATTGCAGAATTATACAAATATATATCGAGGGTTTGGTGCTTATCTTTAGTAATTCAGTTTATTGTATACACTCCAATACAGACTTGATGTTTTACTGTACTGGGGTAGAACCATACTGCACTCCATTACATACTTGATGTTTTACTGCACTGGGGTAGAACCATACTGCACTCCATTACAGACTTGATGTTTTACTGTACTGGGGTAGAACCATACTGCACTCCATTACATACTTGATGTTTTACTGTACTGGGGTAGAACCATACTGCACTCCATTACAGACTTGATGTTTTACTGTACTGGGGTAGAACCATACTGCACTCCATTACATACTTGATGTTTTACTGTACTGGGGTAGAACCATACTGCACTCCATTACATACTTGATGTTTTACTGTACTGGGGTAGAACCATACTGCACTCCATTACAGACTTGATGTTTTACTGTACTGGGGTAGAACCATACTGCACTCCATTACATACTTGATGTTTTACTGCACTGGGGTAGAACCATACTGCACTCCATTACATACTTGATGTTTTACTGTACTGGGGTAGAACCATACTGCACTCCATTACAGACTTGATGTTTTACTGTACTGGGGTAGAACCATACTACACTCCATTACAGACTTGATGTTTTACTGTACTGGGGTAGAACCATACTGCACTCCATTACATACTTGATGTTTTACTGTACTGGGGTAGAACCATACTGCACTCCATTACAGACTTGATGTTTTACTGTACTGGGGTAGAACCATACTGCACTCCATTACAGACTTGATGTTTTACTGTACTGGGGTAGAACCATACTGCACTCCATTACATACTTGATGTTTTACTGTACTGGGGTAGAACCATACTGCACTCCATTACATACTTGATGTTTTACTGTACTGGGGTAGAACCATACTGCACTCCATTACATACTTGATGTTTTACTGCACTGGGGTAGAACCATACTGCACTCCATTACATACTTGATGTTTTACTGCACTGGGGTAGAACCATACTGCACTCCATTACAGACTTGATGTTTTACTGTACTGGGGTAGAACCATACTGCACTCCATTACATACTTGATGTTTTACTGCACTGGGGTAGAACCATACTGCACTCCATTACATACTTGATGTTTTACTGTACTGGGGTAGAACCATACTGCACTCCATTACATACTTGATGTTTTACTGCACTGGGGTAGAACCATACTGCACTCCATTACATACTTGATGTTTTACTGCACTGGGGTAGAACCATACTGCACTCCATTACATACTTGATGTTTTACTGCACTGGGGTAGAACCATACTGCACTCCATTACAGACTTGATGTTTTACTGCACTGGGGTAGAACCATACTGCACTCCATTACAGACTTGATGTTTTACTGTAATGGGGTAGAACCATACTGCACTCCATTACATACTTGATGTTTTACTGCACTGGGGTAGAACCATACTGCACTCCATTACAGACTTGATGTTTTACTGTAATGGGGTAGAACCAAACAGCCAATCTGGTAATAGGCCTGATTAAACTACAAACGGATTATCCATTTAGTTAAACATAATGATGTGAGAGAAAAATTGACTTACAACCTTGACAACAATGTGTAATCATAATACCCCCAGCAGTCTAAACAATCCCTGAATAAATTGAGAGTACTGGTTTGAACTCTCGCAACCAGCGAGATTTTATTCCAAGATCAAACACACGCTTAAAATTTTGTGACGTTTTTTCGAAATCGAGAGAAGTTGACATTTTGATATTGAGATTTCTGAAGCCTTAATTAATAAATTTTTAATCACTATAGATAGACAATAAAGAATTACACAGACCAATAGGTAATTAAACGAACATTTAAGTGATAATCAACAGAGTCAGGAACAGACAGAATTGACTGGAGATTGCAGACTATCGCCAATTGATAATATGGTGGAAATTCACGATACTTATCAAAGGCGTGCTAAGGATTGTGGGTAAATTATTTCTCTTTATTGTTTCACCTATATCAGCCTTTTTTCGAATCCATGGTTTATATGTCTGTGATGCTACAGAGCATTATGGACTACAGATATCACATTACCATCATATTCAGGATCATTATAAAGTCCTGGTCCTTCTGTGTGTAAATGCATGACTTCTACATCGCGTATATTGGCTCTTTTACCGTGATGACACATGGCTTCTATCAGGTGACATGGTGTGGCCGCTGCTCCGTGAATGAAAACTCTTTGCCCTGAAGTAAAAACATGAGTGGTCTACATCATAATTCAACACCATATTTATGCTTTTCAACACATCTGAGTAATGCAATGCATGATTAGAACTAACCTAGAATGTACACTAGCAAGGCACTCTACCAACTCACCTAATACTGTTGCCAGCCTTCATATTGTTCCCAGTCCTGTACTACAATCTGAACATGTATATGCCAAGAATTGTGCACATGACATCTTTAATTTATATTCACTGCTTGCTCTCAACAATGGCCCTCATTTGGGGAATAAACTTTCCTCAACAAGACTTATAATTTTCCATAGCATTATAATAACAATAACGTCTTTATTTATAGAGGCAATGAAGTTGGGCAAGTGTCCTACTTTCCCTGCAAGCCTCTTAAAAGTCCAAATTTACAACAAGCTGGACCTCTCTAGAGCACCAGCCTCCTGGCAAGAGCCGAAATTTGCATCTCCCGCAGGGTTTTGAGCACAATGGAGAGGCTGAATTGAAGTTATATATGTATGGATGCAGCGATATATTTGGGTTAATTTTACTGCCCCATAAATCATCGTTTTTTCCCAATTCATTGTTCATTTCCCCCCCGCTGACTGAATTTCTTTTTATTAAGTCAGGTTTTAGAGTATATTTTAGAGTATGTAACCTTTTATAAAAGAATCTTTGCTCTTACATCACCTCATATAAGTAACAAACACCAGCCACAGCTGAAAAGTTATTATTGTGACTATTTTCCCAATTGAAAAGGCACAGGCAGTAAAATTATTTTCAAGAAAAAATCACTGGGATGTGTTGGGCTAGACAGCCAGTATCTGGTCCCTCTGGTGATAGAGTGCTGCCCTGCGTTCAGGAAAGGTTAACAGTCGCTCAAGGTATGAAACTTGTTTTGCTACTGAACATGTTTGCCAAAGAGTGTGCGCGCACTGTACACCCAATCGCTAACACAACTCCGAGGTAGCAATTTGTGAGCTGATAACTGCGTTCAGTTATGGCTAACATGCGGAAACTCACGTTTTGTTTTGTATCCCTGGCCAACGTATCACATTGACTGCAGAAGGGGAACCAAATTGCAAAACGTTATATATATATGAATCGCAGGGCTGGTTTTACTGTCGTGTAAGTAAATACTATCGCAATATTGAGGCAGGGAACCAGAATAAAACGAGGCAGTCAATACACATGTTAGCAGCGCAAATTGTGAGCGGCTTCCGTAAGCCGTAACTGAACGCACAGCTGTAGTCAGTCTCTGACAAGAATCATCTCAGACTGTTCTAGTTATGAGGGGTTCGTGGGTTCAAGCCCCACATATAGTGACAGGGTTCAAGCCCCACATATAGTGACAGGGTTCAAGCCCCACATATAGTGATATAGGGCAAACCCGACCCTTTCCCAGGTCTACATTAAGTTACACATGACACACACAAAACACTTCTGTATATTAATTCAGTAACAGCCAATGTATGAAAAAGCACATGTTTGCAACACAGCACAGCATTACCTGATTGAACAACTTGAACGGCCTCGTCTGCACTTTTCCAGTCCGGGGTACGATCGGGCAAGGGATGGATTGGCTCAGGGGAATAAAGATAATAGCCACGACTTGAATACTTTATTTGGACGCGTCTATCCACATTCTGAAGTATCCGTCCAACACTGCGCAATGCCATTGCGAGATAAATATACAATCGTGATTAACTAATATCATAACAAACGCGTCCTTGAGGTAGAAGTCAATTAAGGTGACACTTGAACCCGGCTCAGATGATAATCCTGCTAATAACACGGATGAAGCCGGGCACAATATATTCTGTGTCGTTCAGACGCTCTTTAAAACACGAAAGGGTGGCATATGACCTCGCGCGAACTGTGATAACATCCTTGACCTTACATAGGTCGATGCGATATAATTAGATACTGGAGGAACCAGAGAATGTCAGCTCTTTTAAAATCAGTTACGCGGTTAATTCCGCGTTTGGCATCCAATAATGCACGTCGGACTTTCTTCATCTATTCACCAGACGCCCTGAGTCCGCAACACGACCGCGAACCAACATGGAAAAAGGCAGACGAAGCCGTGCAAGCGATCCAATCAGGTACGTGAACGGACAATTGTTTACTTGTTTACATTTGCGCAATCGCTTCGTGCAGTTGTTATATTTAAATGCAGATAATGAGTTTATGAGCTAATGTAATAAAATTTGCAATATATCCAGTATATTATGTTGAGAAAATATTAGTAAACGACAGTTCACATTGAGTAAAACTTAAATTAGGCCAGGCAGTCTATAGAGCTCTGCTCCCAGGTGATACGTATTGCGATACTTATATAGGTTGATAAGTTTTCCTCAATTTGTCATTTTAAAATGATCCATGTTATATATATTCATGTATTACATGTAGTATTAAATTTGGTTAAAAAGTTACCTCCTGGGAGTACGCAGAATTTACAGTAATAAATTATGTTTTTATCTTTTGAATAAATAGAAAGAAACTTGAATCTTAATCTTTGCTTATTACAGTTTAATTTAACTTCAATATCTTAGGACGCCATGCTAAATGTTATTATAAAATGTTGTAGCATACTGTGCCATAGACATGAATGGATTATACAGTGAATCGTACCGTGCCTGTTAGACTGTGATAAACTGTCGCATGCAATATCATTGCACAATAATGTCATTGTTGCTTATCGAAGGTGCCAATCCAAAACCCTGTGACTGAATTTTGGTAACAACAGTTTAGTCGATGAATGAACTCTACAAAATGGCATTTCTATCTAACTTACAGGAAACAAAGTATTTGTGCATGGTTGTGCTGCCACGCCTAACTACCTCCTGTCAGCACTAGCAGAGTACGGGAAACAAGGAAGCCTAAGTGATGTAGAACTCATACATATACCTACTGTGGGACCCGCTATTTACAATGAACCAGAGTTCGAAGGTAAATTACTAAATTATACTTTTATAGGACAAAAATAAAAAGTCACAGATAAAAAGGCGACAGACTTGTCATGTGTTTTGACAAGTTTATCAATATACACATTTATGGATTAACTCTACACACTGTATAGTAAATTTGTACATCTAGAATTACTTTTGATGTTGTTTTACATTTAGGTAAATGCACACAAAGTTCTGTTAAGTGTTTTTTGATACAATGTATATTGAAAGTATACTTAGAAAGGAGAGAAAGTTTACTAGCTTATGCTATCGATTTTTTTTCAAAATTATATCAATAAAAATATAAAAAACTAGGTTTTATGTGCCCTTGTTTCTGTTGTTGTTATTTTAAAATAAAAAAATAATTTTATGTTTTTTTGAAAAAATCTCGATAGCACGAGGTAGATTTGATAAATATCTTTGTATACATGTGTTTCTTTTGCAAAATTAATGCTTGTGCAATTAGCCTGATTTACCAGACAACATGTACAATTTGACAGTACCAAAAGTTCAAATAACTTCATTATTTTTCAACATTTTTACAAAATTATAGCTGTATTTGAAGGATTGTATAACGATAAAACAGTGTACATTTCACCTTGCCTTAATAATTTATGTAGTTTCAAAAATATTGCTAAAAAGCAAAATGGCTATTTTCTAGGGCATATATCAGCTTAACTCAATCGGTCATTATCGAGTATGACCACCGTTTTCCAGGATAAAGGCTTGGCATCTTCTCATGGACATAATGAAATTAGGAATACAATTCCGGGAAATATTTGCCGATTCTGTTCATATCTTCTGGGGCCTGTTTCAGGGTGGATTAACTCATCGCAGCTTTGAGAAGTTCATCACTGGTAACGTGACCCAGTCTGGGAGACGATGGTCACTCTCGATAATGACCGATTTAGTTAATCTTTGACTTTTTTTTTTTGTCATATTGTTTAGTGTTTAAGGGACTACAATATGTGTGACTGTCATGTTATATGTCAACATGATACATGATAGTTTGATCAGTCATGTAACTTTCACCAGCCACTGAGATAAACTGATTGTCATTTCTACCACAGCCAACTGGGGCGTAGCTGGTTCCAATTTCTTGGGGGTCTTGAATAATTACTCCTACCTCTCATATTTCACTCGAAATGCTAAGAAAATATTCAGCATGCATTAAACATTGTTATACATTTTCACACTGAATATTAGTCACTATCAGACTCGTATGAATAAGTTTTGTGATTGGAGTGCTGAGTGTAAGTATCTGTTATAATCCCGGACCCCGGTCCTGTAGTAACCACAAGTAGATAGAAAGATAGATAAATAGATGTATTTCTGTACAAAATGTATAAAAACACGGCAGTAAATAGTGACATGCAGGATATAACATAACGAAAGCATAATATTTTGAGTGCATTGAAACCAATTTAGTCATATGTGTTTGTGAGTATAACTAATACCATTAGCTAATATATCCTTACCATTAATGCTAACAAGTGTGGCATTTGGAGCATTATACTTATTCTTTATGATATATCGTGATACACATCGTATCGTGAGAGGTATATCATGATATGTATCGTATCGCGTTACGTCGGTATCGTCTCAAATTAAGAGGCAGTGGCCAAATTTTTGTTGTCAGACCTCGGAAATAAGGAGAACATTCCACCATATCCATGGCAATTAATGAATTTTGGTGGAATATATTCATTAGATTGGATTGTTATATTATTCATTTTCTGAATATTTCAGGAGTGTTTCGTTCTAAGTCTTTGTTTATTGGTGCGAACTGTCGAGAAGCTATAGCAGCAGGAAGAGCCGACACGGTGCCAATATTTTTGAGTGAAATTCCTCTGTTGTTTCGAAGGAAAATATATAAGTAAGTTGAGATTGTCTCCCCTGGGCCCATGTTTATAGCGATATATCAGTAAGTTGAGGTTGTCTCCCCTGGGCCCATGTTCATAGGGATATGTCAGTAAGTTGAGATTGTCTCCCCTGGGCCCATGTTTTTTTGCGCAGTTAGCTTTAATATATGGCCAACATAACCCATAATACTATTGAAGTCGGAAGAACATACAGTTGTATACATTAGTTTTGACTTGACTTGAACATTTATTTGAGATGTAAAATTTATATTAATTTGTCTTTGTAGTTTAGATGTTGCATTGATACATGTCAGCCCTCCAGACCAACATGGATTTTGTTCACTTGGTACAAGCGTAGACTGTACCCGAGCCGCCGTACAGCATGCTAAATATATCATAGGTGTGTAATTTGCAGTGTATTGTTATTTCATTGTTATTTGGGTTAACAGTCAAATCTTTTGTCATGAGGTGGACGGGATGATATATTGAGTATTGCCTGACGTCGAGGCTGATAGGTGAAGGTCAACTGGCAGAATGTCATCCACGGCACCAAGGAAGACAGTCATATTCCCAAAATAACCATGAAATAACAGTTTTATTACCTGATCAAATGTCAATTTCAAGGAAGTGCTAAGAACTACAATTTATATACTGTAACTTTGTTATTTAGCTTGTATGTACAAATGAATAACTTGATAATATAAAAATATGCCGTCTACAAATTGAAGGTGAAAATCCATTGACACGCAGAGCACGCGTGGGCAAACACAGTTCATACTACTGACGGGGGAATAGATTAATTCATTACAGTTCAATTAATTATGAGTGGAAAAAAACATAAATTAATATTCATATGGCGCATCAGATGATAAAAACAATGTTAATAATAAAGTCTTATTATTAACCTGTATTTATTATTGATGATTATGCTATTAGTGTGTGAAACCAGCCAACTTTGTCTTTTCAATAACTTCATTAAATCTTTAATTACGGCTATTTTTTTCAAGAATATTTTGACAGTTTCTGGAATTAAGTATTAACTTGAATTTTGAAATCACATTTGTATGTATTTGTATAGTGAAAATTCGAAATTTGCAAATAAGAAGTGATTAACAATACCTTATATCAGCTTCTTTCATTTTCTCAGTACAGTAAAACCTCAATAATACGACCACCATTGGGACCCTTGAAAACTGCTCTTAAAATTGAGGTGGTCTTAATATTGAGGTTGACTAAAGAGCAAAACAGTGAAAGTGGTCTTGAAAATTGTGTTCTTTATTTTAAGGTGTTCTTATCATTAAGGTGGTCTTGAAAGGTTTTACTGTTTATGTCATCATTTATTTTTAATGAAACTTCAGTACAACTAAACTTGATCTAATTCTTGAGTTTAATTTTCATTAATTGAAAGAATGATTTGTCACCATTACAGCTCAGGTAAATGAACACATGCCTCGCACTCTGGGAGACGGATTAATACATCAGTCAAATATTGATTGCATGGTGGAACATAACACTGCACTACCTGAAATCATGCCGATGATAAGAACCCCGGAAATCAACGAGATTGCCCGACTTATTGCCGATAATCTTGTAGAAGACGGAGCCACTTTGCAAACTGGTATTTAATATTTGCATCTTACCATGGTACCACGAAAAATGCAAATACAGATTACTGTGTTTATGAGGTTGACACTTGATGTGTTCATATTTCCTATTGCACATTTATATAGATGGTATTTTGGCCTACCCGGTATGTCTCCCGCACACCATAACAGGACTTTTTGAAGTTGAAGGGGGAAATTTACCTGACAGTAGAGCAGTCTAGACCAAATAGACAATTTTGAACCCAAAGACGGTCACTCTTCAGTGATACTGAGATCAATCGTACAGTTACCATTTTCCTGGCATCTAACCAGTACTTTCCTGGTTACATATGAGTACTATGTTAGTTGGGAAACACTTCACCATGGTACCTTATTTAGTTGTGAATTCGTTTTGAGATAAAACAACAAGACCCTGTCAGATTGATCATATAACAAAACGTCTCATTTGCTTTACACTGATGATAATGGTCAAAATATTTCATTTTCAAATAATTTATGTGCATTTTCAATTTACCATTTGAATATTATACATAAGTGTTCCTTAATTACTTAACTAATTTAACTTGTTTTAAAAACAATGAAAGTGATCATTTTCAGAAAACCTGCTTATTAAATGTAATTACAGCTATATCCTGTATACCGTTGTTAGTCTCTGGGCTATATCGCTGAAGAGTGAAATTATACCCCCCATTAACAAAGTGAAGTGGGGACTATATGGGAATCACATGCATTGTCACGTCTTATCATGTCGACTGGCGACCATCTTGGATTTCCTCAAAAACTTGTTGCGCAAACTTCTACATTATTTAGGATTTTTTTTAAAACTTCACACAAAATAATCATCATTGTCATGAGTTATAGCGCGTGACATAATTTTTTCAAATCACATTCAAGATGGCCAACTGGTGGCCATTTTGGAATCTCTCAAAAATATGTCTAACAAAGAGGTATTGCGGTTGTATTAATCACCTTCAGTGATAGCTCTAGTTACCTTCATTTGGCATTACATATTTTAATATTAATGGATATAGCATTGTAACCGACCGCATAGTAATGAAGTTGCAGTGTAATGCTGTTTTATATTACAGGTATTGGTAACTTACCGGACGCTGTACTACACAAGTTATACAATCACAAAGATTTAGGTTTTCACTCGGAGATGATAAGTGATACGGTTGTAAACCTGGTAGAGAAAGGTGCACTTACAAACGCCAGGAAGACAATACAGACAGGGAAAATTGTCTGCAGTTTTGCAATGGGCACCAAGAAGTTATACTCTTTCCTAGATGATAATTCATTTGTTGGTATGTTTCTGTTGAACCGTTGAGTCTGAGGTGATAGATCTGAGTTTGGCACCCGGTTACAAGACTCAGGCATCTGATTGGTTAGCTTCGGTGTAGTGTTAGAATTGACCAATGGCAAGGCTGCATTCTATGACAGTATTATAAGCTAGGGTGTTGGAAGTCGAAAATATTTCAGAGAGAATTCACTCTATGTACGAGTTTGTATGTTTATAATGTGTTTCTTGCAGCCACTGAAGGTGATGATTTTAGTGGATGACTTCTTGTTGAAAGCAGAGTCTCTTGATGGAATGTAAATTTAGTTATTACCGCATGCATAGTTGATGTTAAATCAAAATTGCTGATTCCTAATTGTGCAAAGTTTATGTGAAATGCTTGATATTGACTTGCTGAACATGCAGAATTGTGTTTAAAGGCCCAATAAAGGAAATCCATTAAAGTGTGACATGTATAAGAAACAATAGTGTTCGAAAAAAACATCATATCATGTCTACAATATATATCATGTTTGACCTTGTCGTGATTTGCCTCCATGACTTTCTGTGTGCGATATAAATATGCATCTGAACACAACTATTGTTGACGTCAAACTCAACTACAACAACAACAAGTAATTATATTCAAATTGCCATCATGTAATGATAAGTCACTGATTTATGCTCATAGGTCTTGGGCATTCAGGAACATGAGCGTAAATATCAATGTGAGAACTTGTGTAAATTAACCAGTTGTCACGATAAGAAGTAACTATTCTATTGCAATGTTTCTATTTTTGTTTGTTTTAGCATTTCATGAGTGTGATTTTACCAACAATATATCACTTATATGTCAGAATCCCAGAGTTACAAGTATCAATACTTGTCTGGAAGTTGATCTAACTGGTCAAGTATGTTCAGACTCTCTGGGCACCTACATGTATTCAGGTAAGTACATCTGACTCTCTCTACCCCTCCACAGATACACATGTTCACTCTTAGTCCTATGTTTGATTTTCTGCTGTGGTTTTATTGACCTGCAAACTTTCACATAAGAAGGTAGTATCAATACTTGATTTGTCTGGGAAGAGTGCTGAAATGTTAACCATAAAACTTGATTAAAGATATTCATGTTGCAACATTAATTGGTTCTGCAGGTGATTGTCATGAGAGTTATCTCCCTTTAATCTCTTCTACGTTCGGTTCCATCTACATGTATATAAATTATTAATAAGACTTTATTGAATATATAGTGAATTATGTAAAATAATACATGGGTGTTATTACCGCTCTACACCATATGTTATGCTATAAATATGTTTACTGTATGGCAGGTTTTGGAGGACAGATAGACTTTGTTCGAGGAGCAGCATTGAGTTTAGATGGGGAAGGCAAGCCTATTATAGCGTGTACATCTACAACGGATGAAGGGATATCAAGAATTGTTTCCACACTGAAAGAAGGTAATATCTATATCTGTATTACACTTGTATATTTTTACGTAATTTTCCAGCAGTATTTCAGTTATGTACAGTGATCAGTCGACCTAGTGGGAGCCAGAGTGCTAGTGAGTGTTGTACCTAATAAGCTGACCGAGTGGACTTATCTCTGCAGTTAACTCCCTTACCTGGAAATTGAATATAAGACTTTGTTTTATATAGACATATATTGGAAAAAAATGAAAAATCTCTTGAATCAATAAATGATACCATACTCAGGTGAGCAATAAAGGGCCATCTTGGCCCTCTTGTTGTTGATTGTAGATATTAACACCCCAGTTACACAGAGCCATCGGTGATTGATCGGTAGTTTTTTAGCCAAATTATGGAGTGAACCGACGACAACGTATTTAACACCGATATCACCTATTGGTCACCTGTTTTCCACCTATCAACTGCTATTGGGGAAAGATAAGTTTTATCGGTGAAAAAATACCGATTGGGATTTTTCAACATGTTTAAAATTCTCGATCGGTGAAAATATTTTACAAATAACCGATTGACAACCTGTCTACAACCGATATCACCGATCAGCCACCGATAAGCAACCGATCAACTAATACTTACCACCGATAGAAACCGATCAACAGCCGATGAGTACTTATGAATACCGATTGGCCACTTACAAATTTAAACCCACCTATGACACGATGGCGGAAATCAATTGATCACAGATTGAATCCCTATTAACCACCGATCAAAACCGACGAAATCCCACATTTTAATTCTCATATTTTTTCTATCCGTCAACTCAACTGCAAAAAAATCATCGGTTCTCATCACTTAAACATATTGTTTTAATAAAAGAACCGACATCAACCTATATCACGAGATATGCAAGCTATTAATCACCGATATCGCCGATCGGACAAAGATAACCAAATATGAATCACCGGCCATATCTGACGGAAAGTGTTTAACCACTGATGACTAGCTATCAAACACTGATTAATCAGCGTTACGCCCGATTTAGCTCCGATTTACAAACGATAAAAACCGATAGTATTTCAGCATTTTTATCGATGAAAACATCCTTATCACCGATCCAACCCCGTTTGAGTTGCTGTCGGTGACCTACCAGCAACCCATGCAATGTTTGTTTAACCGATTGAACACTAGTCCATCACCGATGGCCGTTTACACAGAAAACCAGAACTAAAATCACGCATGACAACCGACCAAAACAGCGAGTAATTTAAAATAAAATGACCGATTGGGGACCGACCGTCTGTGTAACTGGGGTGTAAGATAATTTATCTTCATATATATTTAAACTCTAACAATAATTATGAGCAATGTAGCAACAGACATATATTAGTACAGCGGGAAATCTTAAAAATAAGACCACCATTGGTTCTGAAGAAAGTTGATCTGATTAATGAGGTGGTCTTAACTTTGAGATGGTCTTTAAGGGAGGTTTTACTCTAGTCGATTATTGTGGTTGAATTTATTTTATTCAGGTGCTGGAGTGGTGACAACAAGAGCTCATGTCCACTACATTGTAACAGAATATGGAATTGCTAACTTATTTGGTAAAAATCTCAGGCAGAGAGCATATGAACTTATAAAAGTTGCACATCCATCAGAGAGAGAGGGTTTAGAAAAGGCTGCCTTTGAAAGATTTAAGTGTATGCCATCACCGTAATACTGTGTGCAATGTACATTGAATATTTTGAGGGTTCAGTGCAAGACTATACTAACAAGTATTTAAATACATAGCAGTTAGGATAGTCTTGCGCTGAACCCTCGATTTTGTCATTGTGAGGCATATAATGATGATATAATCAATATGTCAACCCTGGTAGTTTAGTGTGTAACAATTAAATAGAAATAATTACAGTCAGCGAGGGCTCATTGGAATTCATCGGGTCCAACATTTGACTTATACATAGTTTAATGATACAGAGTTTCAAATAGCCCATTTCAATTTGATGTGCCTAAGAAAATACATCGGGACCCGATATTTATTTCGGATGATAGCAAGTATTCAAATAGAACGTTGTCAAATAAACAAGGTCTGACTGTATGTTGTTTGAAAGTTAAGTAAACGTGTGAATGAATTAAGTTTCAAATGTTTAAAATATGTGTTTTCCTTCTCTTTTCCTTGCCTTTTCCCAAAATATTTTTACAGCCATATGAAAGCAATGTAAAGTTGGTCCTGCCATAATCATGTCGGGTTAGTTTTGTCATTTTCTTTTCAAACTGATCATACAGATTGTCTTGTTAGTGGGTGAGACAGTAAGGTTATTATAATTACGCAGGAAGGTTCAACTGATTTTGTATCACAGTTTGATATTAAAAATGTATTGGAATTGTACAGATATAATAGCGTGTATCAGTAATATATTCTCAGGTAACTGTTTAGGTGGTAACTCTGCTGAGCCTTATTCCTGCTAAAAAAGTAACCCTCACGTCGGATATTTCTATATGTACCAGAAGCCAGTAAAAGATTCTTATTAGTCTGAATTAGCTTGAGTTGGTTTACTTTGTTTTTAGTTTCCAATAAGTACGGGTGTATATACATACATGCGTGTATTATCTCTGTGTTGATAATCGGTGGAATTTACTTGATTATGTATATAATGTGTGTATGTGGTATAAGGCGTGATAGAAGATTGTTCAAACAATTTTTATCATAAACCTAGGAATGTTAGTGGTTACAATATAATGTCGACTCAAATGCTGCTGTTATGATTCTGGGAAATTACATCAATTGTATTACATCACTTCAAGAAGGCCTAATTTATTTTCACGGAAAGATACCAATAAAAAATTTAATTGAAATAGCACAAAATTATATTCTGGGTTTACAGTATTGTAAAAAGGCAATACGTATGGCCCACACAATGGGTGATTATCAGCAACAGGGTATGTAATGCTGGTACTCTGTTGTACAGACACACCATTGAATGTTGCTTGTAAATTTGTATGATGCAATATGAAATCATTGTTAAAATTGTTGTTTTGGACAAAATTGTTAAGTGGCTTTATCTGACATAAATTGAGTGCAGTAAAACTTGCTTATAAAGAACTCTTGCATACAAAAGACTTATTTGAAATAGTATTTATTTTAGTGTTACTGTATTTAGTTGTTAATTTTCATTTCAACGGTACATAGTTTTATTGAAATCTTTGCTTCTATGCCATGTTCAAATTTATATCTTATTTTTGGGTACTTTAATATGTATACATGTATACCTTTTAGTCAGGTGCTAAATCTTTATTAAATAGTTTACCTGGACATGTTCTGTAATTAAAACAGTTTGAATTAGGGAAGCTGTTGCCTTTAAGAAAAATGTTTTAATCTATTTACATTTATATTCAGGTGAGTTTTTATTGAACTTTTTAATATATTTTTTCGCTTTATAAATAAGTGTGAAACAATTTTGTTGTTTGATGCTGGTTTGTATGTTGTAGGAAATAATTTTGTTAATTACATTATTATTAAATTTTATAAATTGTCTATTGTGTGTTTGTTCTTATAAAGGTTAATATACAGAAAGTCTGTGCTTTTCCAATACGCAGAATTATTATAGCAGTACATGTATCACATATCACAGCCTCTGAACTGTTCACTACTTTGTCTCTTATACCTGCATGTAGGGGCCTCATTGTTGCTGTGCATGTCAAGATCTCGATGTTGCTGTGCATGTCCATAGGAGCTAAAATGATGGTATATATTGTAATATTGCAGTAAGCTGGAAGGGGTTCCGGTAGTACATGTCCTGGCCTCCTAAATGAACTTGACGGCCTCTTGTAAATGCATGTCTGAGGGCCTCTGCAACTGTGAATGTCAGGGCCTCATTGTAATTGTATGTGGATTCCACAGCTTGAATATTTACCCTGAATGCCTGCATTAAAGGTCCCGTAGTCGTAAATGGCATAGAGTGTTGTACTCTTATGTAAAAATGGTTCTACAAATTCAAAAAAGAATATAACACATCACTCCCTATAAACATCCAAACATCTGTGAAGGAATCGAGCTACTATCTACAAGTAAGTTATCACATGACTCAAGTGGATACCACGCCATAGTCCGTCAACTGAAGGATGTTGAAGATAAATCTAATATATCCACATATGAGATACCAAATTCTTAAATGACCATTACATCTTAATACCAGGCCTTTAATTTGTTCTGGGACCAATGTATACATTTATACATATATATATTTGTCCTAGATCTGTTCTGTCAGATTTATTTTTCAATTAACCAGCCATATTAGCCTCATGCACATATCAGTTATATAACCAGAACAATAGAACAATGCCAGTATCTAACATAGACAATCAGAAGAGAGAGAAAAAAATAGACTACTGTTAAAATGTTTGTGATGGCAGTGTCAGCTCTGTACTTAAGGGAGATCACTGTGTAGTTAATGAAATAGCTAGTAGCTTCACTCCCCACTATCTAACTCAATGTGGAAAAAACAATCACTTGGGATTGTAGGCTTTATAACTTCATCTTACTGCTTAGCTTTAAGTATACATCATTATAATAGTGTTACTTTTTTATTAAAAGCTTTAAAGAAAATTGTGAGGTTTTCCTGCAGTAACCAGAGTATTCCAGTGATTTTCTAAATAATTAACGCTAGGAGCGTGCGCAGGTTAATCAAGGGACAATATCTTAATTAATTATATTTACAGTTAACCGTCACTGTACTTGGATATATTTTTTATAAATTATCATGTTTTTTTGTTAAAGTGCTTCCAGAAATGATTAGGCTAAATGCCCACTTGTGCGTACACATAGCAACAGCCCTGCACAAGTTGACCACTTACTGTCCGGTACTCACTGTAAAAGACTGGCAGTTATAGTGAGGAGCCAGCATGTAAGTTCCAAGTTATTGTTACCCCACATGTTTAAATACATTTAGTTGTCTGACACCTACAATTGAATATTACGAATGTGTTGTTCATACGCATAGCGGTGCAATGTTTTGAAAAATATTTTTTCAAAAAGTTCTTATTTATTCGTTATGCGTGGGTCATTGTGCCTGAAACTTAGCCTTATATGCATATTTTATGTTTCACTGACCGTTAGTCCATCAAATGGTTTATTTGAATGGTTATTTGGTAAGGCTGCAGACGAAAATGCGCGAGTTGTCAGATCCACTGCGCTGAAGTTTGAAGTGCAAACAGCTGACGACAAGTTTCTGATGCTGAAAGATGTCATTGAAAATCTGTCCCAGTTGGATCAGTGTAATCATATTGTATGTTGTCTTGTTATGTGAAATAAAAATGAGTTATCAAATTAAATATCTCTTAAATTTATTTTGCAATCAAATGGTGCATGCTTTTATTTCTTAATTTCAAAATTTGTAAGACAATTAATATATTAGCCTAATTAGGAAGTGCACACAGTGTTGTGCTCCAACCACAGTCCTAATGTGTCGTGTGGTAAGTACAGTTTATGGACAACACGCAGACATAATAATAAGGATATAAACACCTGAGAGTGATAACTTGTTGTGCTGTGGTTATTTCTACTAACGGCCAATTATGCCTATTTGAGTGGGGTTAGATGGCCGTCCGGTTACCTCAGACGGTAGAGCGCCATGCAAGTGTTCAGGCATACTTGTGAACTCTCCCGGTTTCTGCTGGAGATTTGACAGACTAGTCGAAAGTTGCAATCTTCCGATTTTCAAAGTTAACAAAATAAATTTTTGTTATGGAGTATTATTTTTTAGTCCATTCTCCACTGGTTTGCTGAAATTACTTGTCAAAGTTTCAAACAGATAACCACAAGTGGTGAAATCCAAACACCAGTGCGAAAATTGTACATATATCACATTTTTGGTGTTATAATATTATTATTATATAGACACTTTCAACCATGGAATCAAGCGCTTGGCGACACTGATCAGAATACAACACAACCTCATGTTGTTTATTCAAGTTTCACAGTTTCTATTGTATTCAGACATGACAATTGGCAAAAAAATAATTTATTGGCGACTTTTTTGTAGGGTGACCCCCATATAATAGATTACGAGTTAATCCGCAGAACATTGCTATTAACTGCTTTATTATGATATTGAAAAAATTTCAGCCACAAAAAATATCTCGGGACTGCTTTTGAGTCTCAATCTCCCGCTTTTCGGTGCAGTCTCCCAATTTGCATTCAGAATGAATTCACATGTATGTTTAGGGGTCATGGGTTTGAGCCACACATCGGGCGCACTTATTCTCCTTGAATTACTTCATATGTGACTGGGCAGCAGAGAATCTTCTGGAGAAAGGCGCTCACTTCTATCAATGAGGTCTCACTAGAGGCTTCTGGGAAAATGTACTGCTAAAAGTCGTACAATCTGGTACTGGCAGAGACAAGAGTCCCCTACTATGCAACTAGGTCAGGTGGCTGTCTAACCCCACACCACTACACTGCTTCTGATTTGAGGCTCAATCACTGTGACATCTCAAATACCAAGTGCTACCTCCATTGAGATAATTTAACACATACAAAGTTTTCTTGGCCTCCTGTTCCTTAAAGGGGGTTCTTCTGGTATACCTTTTGTTTTCCAATACCCCTCCTAATCAATTGATGCTGGCAACAACTTCACTGTCAACCGTTGTCATGGCAATGTTGCTTTCACCATTGATAGGTTCATTTTCAGTAATTTGAATAAATCATGTTTTATAAATTCAGTAATTTACGACCACTGTTACAATATTCTCTTATCAATGTATCACTTTATTGTATTATACTGTTCAGGTTGTATCAACACTCCGCAAGAAATGTGGAGAGTTATCGGAGGAGGATCTCGGAAAGTTGTCGGTACAGCTGTTTAACTGTCAGTCTGAAACTGAGAACAGACCTACCTATGATTGTACTGATGAAATGGTATGTGGAGTGATTTTTTTTAAATAATTCTACTGCCTGTGCCTTTTCATTTGGGCAAATAGGCACGATAAATCCCAAATTTGGGAAAATTAGGTAATGGATGTTTTGCTTATAAAAATAACTTTTTAGCAGTGGCTGGTGTTTGTTATATATAAGGTGATGTAAGAGCAAAGATCCTTATATAGAAGGTTAAATACAAAACATGACTTATTAAAAAGAAATTCAATCAGAGGGGGAAAATGAACAAAGAATTGGGAAAAAATATTATTTTTGGGGGGAAATGGACACTTTGATAAGAGAAAACGGCCTATATTCAGCAGTAAAATTAACACAAAAAATAACTGATGTGGTATTTCCAATTGTCAGTATCTTCCAATTGTATTAATAGATGATATTTGCCTCATTATATTACGGCTGGATAACTTGTTTATTAACCATGATGTAGAATGACTCAATGAGTGTATACATTAAAATACAATATAATCATAAGGTGATTCATAAGATGGTTAGTTTGTATGATGGCAATGCTAGAGACAATAAAGCAATTCCCTTCAAAATCCTACGTTCTATCTAAGACATACAAAATTTCATGGTATAAGGTTTCGAGTAAGAAGCAACAAATCATATGCTGAGTTTTGAGTCTTTCATCTTAGCATAGCAGGGATTCCATTTGATCCTTGAGTTGACCCTTTGATTCCTGGAATTTCCAAAACGTCGCATATTGACCCTCAGAATTCTGGCTGAAGAGTCAATTTTTCTCTAAATTATAGGTAATTTGGCTATAAAAGATAAAATCTGGTCAGAAACTATCAAAATGACCCTTGAGATTCAGCAGCTGAACCTCTGCTTAGATTTATATTGTCAGACGCATAAACCCGATTCTGTGTTCTGATAAGTGCACTATGTTAAATTCAATGAGCGAAAGGAAGTTTATGAAATTGTCACAATAATTGAAATGACATGACTATTGATCAGAGTTTGGCTGAATGTACAGAGAAGATGGACAGTACAACATGGAATGGTTATCAGATTGTCAACAATCGTGCTAGGTCTTTATGCTACGCTACACAGCAACAGCAGTTTCGTAAACTAGCAGAAGTTACAGTTAACCAGCTGATGTCCCAGGCACATGGACAGTTAGAATATTTGCAACAGCTTCAGGTAGGAAAATATACATAAAAAGTCAAATATACGGTCAGATCTCGTTCATTTGAATTCATCAGGTCCGAAATTTTATTTCAAATAATACATGGTTTCGAATAGCTCATTTCTATTCGAGTCAACGTGTCTAAGAAGATACATCAGGACCTGATATTTATTTTGCATGATACTAAGTATTCAGATAGAAGGTTGTTGAATAAACAAGGTCCATCTGTAGTTTAAATACAGTGTCTTACATGAGCGGTTATTTTTTATTTTCACCTAGTTTTTGTCAGTTTTAGATGACAAGCTTAATAAATTCAATATGAAATGACCACATATATGTAATATTCTATGTATGACATAACAGCAGAAGCGGCTGAGTTTCATCTGTTATATTATTAGTTAACTCTTGAAATGTAAATAACAAATGAAAGTTTCTAGAGTTGTCTCTCTTGTGTTATCATCATGTTTATGTATCATATAGTGCTTGTATAAAATGTAATGCATGCCACTTTGTCATGAGTTGCTGTATGACTGCCATACTGATAAGCACACATTAAAATATACTATAGTGCGAATCCTGGTTATTCATTATTATTTATATGGTACATTCAAATACCATAACATCGTCAAAACATGACCTTGATATTATATATACAAGCAAAGTATGGCGTGTGTAATTTGACCTTTTGTGTACAAAAAGTTGACATAACAAACTGCTTTTTTCAACAAATACTCTTTTATAGGCATGTATTTATATTGATTGTTTCTTTTATACAACATGTTATTTGTTAGGAAGGACAGGAACAGTTGCACGCAATGACATCACAAACAGTACGAGACTTGTATCAAAGTCAGATGGATCTGATAGGGAACCAACAAACAGTGAAGATAGCTCAGGATTCTGTCCTGTCACAAATACATTCTAACATGAAGGAGTTGAAGAATGAGAAAGCCATGATCGCAACTGGAAACAAAGAACTTGCAGATCTTACCGAAAATATCAAAGCCAAATTAGGTAGAGTATTTGTTTGCATTAGTCAGTTGTATAAGGAGTTTTGTTAAGTATGTAGTATTGGTGCTTACAGTTGAGGGTTAACTTACAGGTAAGTAGTTGAAAATTAAGAGTTAACTTGATAATATAGTATATACATATTTATTACAAGTAGAACTAATTATCCGATCGTCCATGTCTAGGATTGAAAGTGAAACTAGAATGCGTATGAATAATGAAGCAGAGAGACTTTCATTGCATGTATAGCTGGGTTTATACATGTCTTTATTTGTTCAGATGTTGCTACAAGTCAGTTACAACGACAAGAAGATTCACAGCATCGAAGTCACGAGAAAGTTGTCTCGGATTTGAACGATATACAGAGAAAATCTCATGATGCTTTGAACAAACTAGGTAACTTGTTTTTATGTAAGACACGAGTCTATAAAAGTTTTTAGACCCAGGCTCCTAATGCATTAATTGTTTAATCAACATCCCTCTGTTCCCAATTTCATATTTAAGGCCAGGATAAGTTAATTGTTTAATCAACATCCCTCTGTTCCCAATTTCATATTTAAGGCTAGGATTAATTAATTGCTGAATCAACATACCTCTGTTCCCAATTTCATATTTAAGGCCAGGATAAATTAATTGCTGAATCAACATCCCTCTGTTCCCAAT
This sequence comes from Mactromeris polynyma, assembly GCA_032209605.1. Lineage (NCBI taxonomy): Eukaryota > Metazoa > Mollusca > Bivalvia > Venerida > Mactridae > Mactromeris > Mactromeris polynyma. Next base: position 3,783,197 of record JASFXZ010000036.1, read on the forward strand.
TTCATATTTAAGGCCAGGGTAAATTAATTGTTTAATCAACATCCCTCTGTTCCCAATTTCATATTTAAGGCCAGGATAAATTAATTGCTGAATCAACATCCCTCTGTTCCCAATTTCATATTTAAGGCCAGGATAAGTTAATTGTTTGAGTGAGGTCTAACTGTATTTGTTACTATACCGACAGATGAGAGTGCGGAACATTTTGTACGGAACCATAAAGAGATGATAGAGTATTACAACATTATGTATATGAACATGCAGAAGATGAACCTTACTGTAACACATTTATTGGATACTGTAAACATGATGCAGATACATATAGATGAAAGAATTAACTGGTTCTCAACATTACTACATATGGCAGGTTTGTTGTTTTATTTCTTATCCTCTTTGCTGAGGCATTCTTTATTATACAGGAGTCTCTTGTTGGCTTTAACTCAGTGGCATCGAACAACCTGGATGATTCAAACCAGAGATTTCCCTGACACAGAAAGTTGAGTCCCTGACTCCCTTCTCTTTCTAGGGACTTCCATTTTCAACTTACTGTGCATCCCTGGGACCCCTTAAATAACCGTTTGTCAGTATAAACTGCATATCTGAGACCCTACAAAGTTACCAAGGACCCCCAATTTATCAAACATGAGCGTCCAAGAACCCCTAGCTGAAAATCCTAGAAGAAACCATGCAAACTGATGACAAAGTCCCAATAAACTTCTCTATATACTCCATATTGTTCTACTATTGTTGGTTCGAACTGCCCAGCCTCAAACTCTTGAATCAGTTATTTGATCGCTTCAGCATAAAATGCTCTAAAATTTGTACCTTTTGGTGAAACATTACATTTTCTCAAATTCTTGATTGTGCCTGATAGTGACACAGCCCGCGTAATATTGATGTATTTGTGAAAATTGCACTACATACTATCATCTTGGTAAAAAATGTGCTTGTTTCAGTTTTTTGCCAATAGATAATTTTAGCAATATAATTGTACAATGTAAATATTATTCAATTGTCAAACTTTAAAGTAATTTCATGAACAATCGTATCCATGTAGAATATGCCAAAATAAAGTTAAGTGTGTTTTTAATTTGATTGTCATACAGTGTGTACAATGTTTATTATAATCAAATGTTTCTATGTCATTATCCTGTATGTTTATATGTATGCTTGTGTACATTCTGCATATTAAAAAGTCATATATATTAAAATAACTTTGGTTGACTAGAACTACGCTTTACTTGAATTGATTTTCCCGACGAGTTCAAGTCAACGAGAGTCCACTGTATGTTGTTTATGGTACTCCTACCAGGATTGTGCTGGCTGTGTTGGCAACATGACCTATAACCATGGAAACTCTACTTTGGGGGATGAGGGTCACATCCCTTGGTAGGGGGAATTTCAAGCAAACTGGGGATTTTTTTTGACATATTTGTACAGAATGGACTGGGATGCCCTCTACCCATACATACTTATTAACAAGGAAAATAAAAACTGTCCAAAAGAAAAACAAATAAAAGAGAAAAGTAGATATTGTTTGTTTGTTTTCAAGGACTTGTATCTGTAATGCTACTAAATGTTTGCCCAATGATTTGTGAAATGTTCACGTCTAGTTTTGTTGTTTATTTCAGATGACAAGTTATCTTTACTGACATGTGGAGTATTACATGTGACCTACTTCCTGTTTGCAGCATTAGCTGTAGCATTTCTACAGTCCCCTCCAGTCACTCGTGTCGTTCTATTTGTTCTTGTGTCTCTGAACGCTACCATGGAGATACAGTATGACTACAGTCTGGATTTTGTATCTATATCATTGTTTCTGTTTATTGTTTGTTCAGGTGAGTATCATTGTGAGTCAAGTCAATCAACATGCTGTGATTTAACACAATGCATGTTCTGTGTATGTACATGCAGCCTGTCGGGCTGTTCTGTGTACAAGCATACAGATCATATTGAAATTAATAAAACAATATTTTTTATGAAATAGAATGTCATATTTTGTACAAAATAAAGATTTAACAATGTCAACATCATTTGAGTGCATGAACATCAAACTTGTTTTTTTGTGAAATCACGTATATGAGTTGTTGTTTTACAAGTAAACTATCGAAAATAAATGGGTGTTATTACCACTCTGCACAATACGTTACATTATAAATATATTTCTGGGTATTCTATTCTGTTCGTAGTTAACTGGCTATACGTCTGGTGGAGCAAGAGACGCAGAGTTACCACTGAACATCCGTTGATATATGGTTCCCTGTCTGCCCCTGGTGGAGATGTACATTCTGATAATGAAGACGAGAACCAGTATCCTGATACAACGACTAACGCTGGTTGCCCGCCGGATACTCCTTTATCACCTGTTGAATTGCGACAGTTAACTACAACCCTCGGAAGATTGTACCAATCTTGTACGATATCTTTTTAAGTCCCAATAGGGGTCGTAAATATAATTTTTTCTGAAATATCTTCATTATCCAGAATATTCCCGTGTTAAGGTATACCATTAAACTGAGTTATTCACATACTAATGTTGTCTTATCAAATTTCCATAGATTCAATATTAAAGCAAAAAGCAGTCATATCTTGTCGACCAGTTAGTTTAACCTAGTTTCTAGTGTGTTTGTTTACATGCACCGTCTCCCAGTGTTTCTGATTGTGTTTGTTTACATGCACCGTCTCCCAATGTTTCTGATTGTGTTTGTTTACATGCACCGTCTCCCAATGTTTCTGATTGTGTTTGTTTACATGCACCGTCTCCCAATGTTTCTGATTGTGTTTGTTTACATGCACCGTCTCCCAATGTTTCTGATTGTGTTTGTTTACATGCACCGTCTCCCAATGTTTCTGATTGCGTCAGACATATGTTCATCAATGATGTCTCTTCACATGATTGCAGTTTTAAATATGATTAGTTGTTGTAGTTGAGTTTGACGTCGTCAATGATAAAAATTAGATGAATATTTATAGTGCACACAGAAAGTCACCGGAGTACTCCGGCTTTTACTGCAATGGAGACCAGGTCAAACATGATGTAGATTGTTAACAATATATGAGCGACGCTGTACGGTTTCCAACCTCCTTTAAGTGTAGTCATTTTCAGAAAACTTCACACGTGACGTCACTATGTACTGACAGTAAGCAATATTTGCCCCATATGGCAATATGAAAATGAAGTGACCATATGGAGTAAATATTTTTCCTGCTTGCAAATAGTGACATCACATGTTGCGTTTTCTTGAAATGACGTCACTTACACAGAAGTGGTTGTAAATCCCATAGCAGCGCTCGTATGGTATATATGATGGCTTATACATACAGTGATGTATTCAAAGTCAAAACAGCAATTAGTGATAACAATCAACCAACAAGCGTTTACTTGATTTGTATACAGTAATATGTTGCAATTCATTCAGTTTGAATGGATAAAAGTTACCCTTATTGGGCCTTTAATTTTATTTATTTTACCTCGACTGTAAAACAAGTTTACAACTTATATTTATCACTCTCGATGACTGCTTCTTTGGTTACTAAGAAATACTTGCGCAAAATTCAGTGATTGTGAAGTTCCCAAGGCAAGATTTAAACTCGCGACCTGCGGATCAAGTATCTTTTATGTCCCATTGTTTGTTTATGTCAGTCAGTCAGTTGCCAGACCATTTAGTCTGAAATAAATGCTCAACAGATTGGTATCAAACTTGTTTAAATGGATTTTGTCTGGCAAACAGACATGATTGATACTGTTTAATTTTAGAATTATCTTGTTATTTTAATTATAATTATAACTAATTGCTTAATTAGGAACAAAAATTCTTCTGTCATATAGGGTACACTCTGTTTCTCAATGTGCTCATGATTGTCATCTTTAAATAGTTTACTTGAAAACATTGCAGTAAATGAGAGTGGTTTGACAGGAAAAGATACCTCCGGCATACCAAAAGCGTCCAGTTCTTCCTTCACTGATCCTCGTCCATCTACATCTAGTGCATTTACACCGTACAGAAAGACAGAACAAGTTAGAGCAGATTCTACCAATAATGCTGTAAGTACACGAAATGTTTATCTTCTACAGTAAACTCCCGTAAAAACCGGACCCTGTCGGGACATGGTCTAGAGTCCGGTTTTCTGAGAGACGCGGTGTTTCGGAAAACTTATAAGACTACAATTTGTTCAGACTTGGTCTTCTTGCATGACTGTTTTAGCCTGCTACATGTAAATGCAAATGGTATAATGTTTGTTGTCATTAAAACATGTTGAGATGCCGAAAGTTTGGTTTATTGGTTGATAAGTTTGTTGCAATAAAACAACAATAACAACAAAAGATCAAATGCTATGGTCATTGTTAAATAAAGTGGGTAATTATGCAACTATTTCAAGCATTGTTAATCATTGTTGGCGAATTTTACTATCGCACATACACTTGTTTTTCACATCTTCAAATATTGCGACTGTTAAAGGGTAAACAATGAAAATTATACCTTTGTTGTGACTCTATCTCTTAATATACAGTATAAGGTTTGACACTTAAACAAAAAAATGAATGCATCCGGTTTCCAGGGGTTAAACATTATACAATACCAGTTAGCAGGCACAAAAAAAACCATCTGGTATTCAGAGAGTTTTATGCATTGAATTAATAGGAGGAAAATACAAGACTTCGAAAATAAATCCATTTTAACCATGTGATGCAACACAGCAGTAGTAAATTTGGCCTACCATAGTTTTTTTACTAACCTGGATGTTTAGTAGTGCTATTTTGAGATGGCGTATTAGATTATAAGTATATCAACACTGGCATTTCTGCTATCTTCTTTCCTTGCCACTCTCATCCCTGTGTGACTATTTCTAATTTGTATTGTTGTTGGTTTGTTTAGAGAGAAGATGTTTCCAAGGTACGTAGATATCTGGAACAATTAGATGAGAATCCTATACAAGATGATTTTGAAGTTAGTGGTTTCAACCATTCCACACCAAGATACCGACATTCTACTCCACAACGACCTTCATCAAGGTGAACTCTAGTTTTACAAATCTTACTATACTGTAATATGATGTTAAAGCCATCATCCTGATAGTTTGTCTGTTTCAGAGGAATTCATATGGACTCTTCAGGGGTTCCACTAGTTGCTGAATCTCAAGGGTCATTTTGATAATTTTTTGCCCAATTTTACCATTTTATAGCCAAAATACCCATGATTTTGAGAAAAATAGACCCTTCAGCCAGAATCCCGAGGGTCAAAATGTGGCCTTTTGGAAATTCCAGGGGTCAAATCAAGGGTCAAATGGAACCCTGACTCTTCCATGACAAAACTTTTATTAGTGACGTTGGTTATGACTAGATGAATCTAGAAAAATATATCTGTTAGAAAATGTAAAAATCTGAAAATGGGTGAATCAAAGCCTCTGGGAATCACTACCTTGGGATCAGGAGTCAGTCACACTCTCATCTCCCTAAGAGAATAATGAGCGAGGTCAGAATTCTTTTAATTGTGTCGTTTTCAGAGCTTCCACTTCAACAAACCGTTCATTATGTCAGGGATTTACTAAGTCTGGTGTACCGTGTCGTCTTGGCTGTACTAGTGGGTCAGAATTCTGTCACCGACACAGAGGTCAAGGATCGTCATGACATCACAGAGGTCAAGGCTTGTCATGACAACACAGAGGTCAAGGCTTGTCCTGACAATGCAGCTGTTCCATACCTCAAGAGCAAGTTATGCTGAAACAGTTTTAAGGAGCCTGGGAGGGATTACAAGTCCTCTACAGATGCTCGTGTTCTTCTTATTGTTTGGCTGTTATGCTGTATTTTATCAACTTTAAATCATTGTTTGGCTGTTATGCTGTATTTTATCAACTTTAAATCATTGTTTGGCTGTTATGCTGTGTATTATCAACTTTAAATCATTGTTTGGCTGTTATGCTGTATTTTATCAACTTTAAATCATTGTTTGGCTGTTATGCTGTGTATTATCAACTTTAAATCATTGTTTGGCTGTTATGCTGTATTTTATCAACTTTAAATCATTGTTTGGCTGTTATGCTGTGTATTATCAACTTTAAATCATTGTTTGGCTGTTATGCTGTGTATTATCAACTTTAAATCATTGTTTGGCTGTTATGCTGTGTATTATCAACTTTAAATCATTGTTTGGCTGTTATGCTGTGTATTATCAACTTTAAATCATTGTTTGGCTGTTATGCTGTATTTTATCAACTTTAAATCATTGTTTGGCTGTTATGCTGTATTTTATCAACTTTAAATCATTGTTTGGCTGTTATGCTGTATTTTATCAACTTTAAATCATTGTTTGGCTGTTATGCTGTATTTTATCAACTTTAAATCATTGTTTGGGTGTTGTTCACTCGTTTCTCCTCAATCCTTGTGCTGTCCAAGTCTTTAGCATTTGTTTGTTCTGCAACATTTCTTTTGGAAATTGCTGTTAACGAAAATATATACTTTAATTGTATGCAATTGGATGTTTAAATGTATGACCATTCTTACCGTGTGCGCATGAAAGTAACATATGAACTATTTGATTACATGAAACATGTATATAGTCTAAGTATGTTAATGTCAACTTATAGTATCAAGTATTGAGGAATTGGCTGGTTGAATTTGGTTTAACAACTGCATTAATAATCGTTGGTTGTCCGTTGTTATGAGTTGTTCGTCAACATTTTCTTAAAACACCATTTTCTCCTAAACTGCTGGATGAATCATGTCCAAACTTCTCTCAGGAATGATGCTAGGGTGGGCCTCTTTCATTGTTCTGGTCTGCTGCATAAGAAGGTCACAGGAGCAAAGTCCAAAACCATAAGTTCTAGAGCTTTTATATTTGGCGTGTAGCATTGTTTAATGATCCATTTCCAATATTGTATAAATTATTGCATTCCGTATAAATACATGATCACCAAGGGCCGGGTATTGTGTGTTACGTGCATAAAGCGGGAAAATATAAATGACATTTCCTTCTAAACTGCAAAATGGATTTTGACTGAACTTGACAAGTGGTCCTAATTGAAACAAATAGCAGTGTACTCAGGTGGGCAATAAAGTGTTATTGTGGCCGTCTTGTTTCTTTTTACAGAATATTTTTTGAATCTCATTGTATTTATGTATGGCAACTATTTATGATGTGGTGCTAAATGTTTGCTCAAACTGAAATCTTGATACAAATGTGACAGGGATTGTTGGACATATCGAAAAGTTGGCATAAAACAATTATACTGAGTAAATTAGCAGTTACAACACTTGTAGTTTTTGTCCAAACCATCGATATCTGACATTGTAAAATACATGCCTATATAATCATACATTACATAGAGTGTCTGCTGTTTTATTTAGTAAGGGGTGTGGTAGTTTAGGGGATAAGGTGTTGGTCCCTCTAGCTGGAAGATGTGGGTTCGAGCTCTCCAAAGGTCATGTCCACACCTCCTTATAAGACACGAGTACTGGTTGTTCCAGTGGTCTCGAAAGTGATTCACATTACCTGAATGTTATTCATTAAAATCAAGCAGAAATAAATTTATATATAAAATTTAACATACTATTTTGTTGTTTATTTATTGATAAAAATACCATCACAAAACAGTTTGTGTATTGTAATATTGACTGTATCACTCCAATGTAGACTTGCTGTGTTTCATTTGTGAATAATGTTAATAAATGGGCTGTTCCATGATAAAACCAGTATTAGTGACCAACAATCTGTTTCTAGACTGTTCATTTTTTAATAGATATATGTTTCTACTTTCATAAATACCAAAATTATTAAAATCTGATGTTTACTTCTCTTTTTATAGTAATTCCAGTATGAAGAACAGACTGCAAAAGTAGGCTACCAAATGTCGACTTCAGGTCTGAAAAGCTTAAATGAAATGTACATTAATTCTGAAAAGGTATTCTATTTTTCAATTGGAATAAACAAAATACACAACGCTTATAAACATTTTAATTCATTTAATTATTTTAATCACAAATAAATAGTGATGTCAACTAATATTCAGATATTCGAATAAATTTGGGGGCAAGAGAGATATAACACTCTGGTGATGGCACTTAGGCCCTGAAAATATTAGTGATCGTGGGGATTTTTACAACTTAAGTGATCAGTTTAAAACACAAAATCGATAAGCGTAGAGTTAAACTTCGAGTTTCAAATGTATTATTACTAAATAAGAAAGTCAAATTTTCGAATATTCGATTACATAGTTCCCACATCAACAATATTAACCTCCCTTGTTCTTAACTGTAGGCCATTTTGATAGGCAAAACTGACAAGCCCTTATAGGAGTAATTTCAAATATGTGATAATTGAGAAAATACCAAGAGAATTTGCATGTGACAACCACTGTTTCTTCAACTTACTGAGCCAAATGCCCACATGTATGAGCATAATGAATAAGTTATTTTTTATATATCGGATTAGTTAATCATCGTTTACATTATTTTCCCCATACATTTCAAGGAAATTTGCCTATCAAAATGGCTGACAACTCAGAACAAGGGAGGTAAATATTGTAGATGTGGGAACTATGTATATTCGTTCGGAAGATTGACCGAATATTCGAATACCAAAATTGCCATCCCTACAAAACATTTCTACAACACATTTCCAAGAAAGTGCTTAGTTTGCAACGTCATAACTCATTGGGAAATACTCTACATCATCACTGCAATCTCTGATTCAGGTTTTGCTATGGAAGCCTCAAATATATAACATTATTGTCATGATCTGTTAAGCACCAGTCAGGGAATACTTGAAGTCAGCACTATAGTGAATAAGAATGTTCGTGTTTCAATGTGTGTTAAGCACTATACAGTAAAAGCTTCCTTCAAGACCACCTCAATAATAAGACCACCTCAAATTCAGACCGCAATTTTCAAATCCATTTTCACTATTTTGCTCTATTCAACCTCAATATTAAGACCACCTCAATAAGAAGACCAGTTTTCAAGGGTCCCAAGGGTGGTCTTATTATTGAGGTTTTACTGTATAATATTATGTTTATTGAGGGTTCAAAATTAAAGAGCCCACCTGGCTAATTTAGATGGTAGAGTGCTTGACTGTCACCTGGCATACCCAGGTTTGATTCCCGGGTTGGGCAGGTTATGAAGTCCGTGACATTGGTTAAGGTCATGTCGTCTACATGTGTTGTCAGTTGCTTGCGGAAGAGCAAGTTAGTACTGGTTGATCATTAATTCCAGGAATACTGGTTAGGTCAACTGGCTGCCGTATAAGACTAAAACATTGTTGAAAGTAGCGTAAAACCTGATGAAAATACATACATATACAGTCTCGTACTTATAGTTTTATCCGTATTCTGAATTAAATTATACAATAAACGACTGCATGTTAACTTCCAACTGTGAATAGGTTTAGAATAGACCACATTCCAGTAATCTCTTGGTAAAGGGAAACAATCGCAGTATCAGGAATAAGCTTAATTTCGATGTTAGCAAGGAAGATTACTTTCGCGAGATAAGTTCTTCAAAGTTGGAGGTGTAGATTATGTTGCAGTTTACTTGATTAAACAATATGTACACGTTTTGTTTATTTACCTAACCAAAGGTATGATTTCATATTATTTATTCATAAAAATCTGCATTCAAAATGACTTGTGCATCTCATCTGTTCTAGATCTACTGTAAGCATGTGCATCTCATCTGTTCTAGATCTACTGTAAGCAGATATTATTTGCATAAAATGACTTTTACAAAAATCCACGTGACTTCTTGATAAACTCTTTTCGGCACAAATGTTGAAGTCAATTCTTTGAACTTTGAAACAAAACTTTCTTTTTTCATGATAAACAAGACTGAAATGGTTTGAAGCAAGGAATTAACATACTTCTTAAAATTCAATGCAGGATAACTTTAATGTTTTCGTGTGTAAATGAAGCAAGTTAATCTCTCAAATAATTATCATATTTCGTAGACGGGGTAATTATTCAAAACTTCTGTTTAACTGATACGTTGTCACCCAGCTCATGTATCACGACATAGTCTTTAAATACGGGTTTTTAAATCATGAGAATTCGTTTAAACTACTTAAGAAACGCGATATTCGAAAATGTTTTGGTTTCATCGTATAATCCGATACGTCAGAAAGCGTATTGTTATAATCGTAAGAATGATCAAATCACACACCAGACTTGCGTGGCGAATAGAAATAAAATCGTAATTTAATATCTCGGGCTTTCAGCTAAAAAATTTGAAAACAATACCACTGTGATGTAGCTACCGGCCATATATGTGGGTCTTTAACATGTCGTTGGGAAGTTAATATTAGCAGAAGTAGTAACAACGGAAACAGCGGTTACAGCAGTAACAGCAGTAACAACGGTAACAGTAGAAACAGCAATAACAATGGTAGCACCAGTAACAACGATAACAGTAGTAACAACGGTAACATCAGTAACAACAGTAACAACGGTAACAGTAGTAACAACGGTAACAGTAGTAACAGCGGTAACATCAGTAACAACGGTAGCAGTAGTAACAACGGTAACAGTAGAAACAGCAGTAACAATGGTAACATCAGTAACAACGGTAACAGTAGTAATAACGGTAACAGTAGAAACAGCAGTAACAATGGTAACATCAGTAACAATGGTAACAGTAGTAACAACGGTAACAGTAGTAACAGCAGTAACAGTAGTAACAACGGTAACAGCAGTAACAGCGGTAACATCAGTAACAACGGTAACATTAGTAACAACGTTTACAGCAGTAACAACGGTAACAGTAGTAACAACAGTAACAGTAGTAACAACGGTAACAGCAGTAACAACGGTAACATCAGTAACAACGGTAGCAGCAGTAACATCAGTAACAACGGTAACAGCAGTAACAACGGTAACATCAGTAACAACAGTAACAGTAGTAACAACGGTAACAGCAGTAACAACGGTAACAGCAGTAACAACGGTAACAGCAGTAACAACGGTAACAGTAGTAACAACAGTAACAGTAGTAACAACGGTAACAGTAATAACAACGGTAACATCAGTTACAGTAGTAACAACGGTAACAGTAGTAACAACGGTAATAGTAGTAACAACGGTAACAGCAGTAACAGTAGTAACAACGGTAACAGTAGTAACATCAGTAGCAGTAGTAAAAACGGTAACACCAGTAACAATAGTAACAACGGTAACATCAGACTTGCGTGGCGAATAAAAATAAAATCGTAATTTAATATCTCGGGCTTTCAGCTAAAAAATTTGAAAACAATACCACTGTGATGTAGCTACCGGCCATATATGTGGGTCTTTAACATGTCGTTGGGAAGTTAATATTAGCAGAAGTAGTAACAACGGAAACAGCGGTTACAGCAGTAACAGCAGTAACAACGGTAACAGTAGAAACAGCAATAACAATGGTAGCACCAGTAACAACGATAACAGTAGTAACAACGGTAACATCAGTAACAACAGTAACAACGGTAACAGTAGTAACAACGGTAACAGTAGTAACAGCGGTAACATCAGTAACAACGGTAACAGTAGTAACAACGGTAACAGTAGAAACAGCAGTAACAATGGTAACATCAGTAACAACGGTAACAGTAGTAACAACGGTAACAGTAGAAACAGCAGTAACAATGGTAACATCAGTAACAATGGTAACAGTAGTAACAACGGTAACAGTAGTAACAGCAGTAACAGTAGTAACAACGGTAACAGCAGTAACAGCGGTAACATCAGTAACAACGGTAACATTAGTAACAACGTTTACAGCAGTAACAACAGTAACAGTAGTAACAACAGTAACAGTAGTAACAACGGTAACAGCAGTAACAACGGTAGCAGCAGTAACATCAGTAACAACGGTAACAGCAGTAACAACGGTAACATCAGTAACAACAGTAACAGTAGTAACAACGGTAACAGTAGTAACAACGGTAACAGCAGTAACAACGGTAACAGCAGTAACAACGGTAACAGTAGTAACAACAGTAACAGTAGTAACAACGGTAACAGTAATAACAACGGTAACATCAGTTACAGTAGTAACAACGGTAACAGTAGTAACAACGGTAACAGTAGTAACAACGGTAACAGCAGTAACAGTAGTAACAACGGTAACAGTAGTAACATCAGTAGCAGTAGTAAAAACGGTAACACCAGTAACAATAGTAACAACGGTAACATCAGTAACAACGGTAACAGCAGTAACAACGGTTACATCAGTAGCAACGGTAACAGCAGTAACAACGGTAACAGCAGTAATAGCGGTAACAACAGTAACAACGGTGACATCAGTAACAACGGTAACAAAGGTTACAGTAGTAACAACGGTAACGGCAGTAACAACATTAACAACGGTAACAGCAGTAACAACATTAACAACGGTAACAGCAGTAACAACGGTAACAACAGTAACAACGGTAACAGCAGTTACAACGGTAATAGTGGTAACAGCAGTAACAACAGTAACAACGATAACAACAGTAACAACGGTAACAGCAGTAACAACGGTAACAGCAGTTACAACGTTAACATAAGTTACAACGGTAACAGAAGTTACAACGGTAATAGCGGTAACAGAAGTAACAACGTTAACAGCAGTCACAACGGTAAAGAAGCTACAGTCGTGTTAGAGCAGTATACTGCCGTTGCTGTTACTTCATCTAACTTCTATGGCTCCAACGACACAGGTGTCTTTCGGTGCTGTTCGGTTTCGATTACTTCCCTTTTGGTTATTCTGTTCCGGGTTATATTATATATGTATGAAATATATAAATTTCTCAATAACCGATAGTTTAATGACTTGTAATGACCAGATGTGAACATTTGACAGGGTAAGTAGAACTGGAACAATGTGTTATAATATGAAATAAAGTGGGAGCAATGACTAGAAATAATTATTCATGTCACATAATAAAAGTAAACAGTTCCAATAGCTGTATAACTAAAAGATAGCGAGTATAAACTTGTGAGTTGTCTGACTAGAATATTGCTTCAGGAATAAAAATGTCATCTGACGTACCGCACCGAATGTTTGTAAGACATTACCCAACCGAACAGTGAGAAAAAGAACCGAACATAATCGCACCTTGGTTAATCGTTGCAGTCCTACTACCTTCACACCGATATAAATATCGATTTATGTTTTAACTTTTACGAGAGCTCAGTCGGTATCCGAACATTAATATATTTATTTGAAGTCCTCTGCTATTTGAAATGAGAGCCTCGTGATTCGTCTGTAATTTGTAATTATCCACACCTAACGACACATATTGTTTGAGCATGTATGCTATTAATACTAATTAAACTAACCAGCCTAAATATGATATCTCTTTAAAACAGAACAAAACAGAGACTTATAAAGTTCTATTTTCTATCAAGCTCACTGCTGTAATTAGTTAAGACGTAACAGATGTTTATACATTCAAGGTGGGGGGGGGGAGTTGCAACCGAAATATTTAGAATTCCGCAATCCTAGATTTTTAAGTAAGTATTATGTCAAGTCATGACTCTAACAATTAATGCGACCCTGTCATTGTGGAAAACCTTCGCGAAATAATAAACGGCTAAGTATCAAATAGGTAAATATTACCATATTTCATGTTGAGTACGATGTCCTACATTAAGTAAAACGTAGAAAACTGGTAAAAACGACTTATTTATGCAAATAAAAACGATACGTTGGAGACGTTTATGAAGCGTATTTGATATGTTTTGTGACGATTAATACTTATATAATGAATTCACAAGAAGATTATTTGGTATATAAGGGAAAATAGCACAGAGACATAAATAAATGCATTTAAAAAACTTCAATATTACATCATTAATCATTTTCATGGACAATATTTTTTCAATATTTTAACTCGATATTCAGACCAGTGATACCATCTCACTATTAACTAAGAACGACTTTCTTCAGAGTCTGTGGCGGTCTTATAGTTCAAAACGGAGATCCGACAACGATGATGCCGATTCGTTAGCGTTTTAGGTCTGGATAGTTCAATATCCGTCATCGGTATAGGGGGACATTTTGATTCTGGTTCGGTCGTCCGTCCGGGCAATTATTTTAGGGTCTACGGGTTACTGACATTAGGGTTAGGGGCTTTGTTGGTTCTGTTTTCTATATGAAAACCACATAAATCACCTGCTTAGGGGATATTTTTTAAAGAAGAAAAAAACACCTAAACCATAAATATTAGTATGTCCGTCCGTCCGTCACAAATTAGTGTCAGCTCTATATCTTCTGATCTCCTTGGAGGATTTTCGAACAATTACCATAATCCACGACAAAGTCTGTATGTAATTAAACAAACAGTAAACTGTGTAGTGTGTATAACAGATTTTATGAGTGTTTTACATGAATTCTCATATTCGGATGATAAAATTTTTATTATGATACAATTTTTCAGCAATTTAGTGAGAATTTTTCCTGAATAAATTTACCACACATGACCATTATTATGTACTATTCTGTACACCACAGCGTAAGAGAGTTTTCTTATTTACAAATAAAGAAGTCTCCTCAGAGAGCATAAACAAAAAGATCGCTTGTAATTGAGTACAACAAAATTTGTGGCTCGTGTATTAAGTGTAACCGGTTACAAGGGGCCGGGGCGGATCAGATGACGCCCTACGCACGTTGGGTTCCGCTCACCCTGAATCCGACTTCTCTTTCGTTAAGAAGTTGAAACTGGTGTTAAATACTGCTACAACGGAATAATCTCCCTTAAACTCATATACATTAGCACAGGAAATTGTCACACGAGTTCTTTCCCTTTACACTTCTAGAGTTCACTCCCTTTATCTTTTCTAGAGTTCATTCCCTTTATCCCTTCTATGGTTTATTTGTATAATTATAATAATAACTATATTACTAAATATACATATACTATAGAAAGGCAAGAACTATCCCCTGTGAGTATGTACATTTCCTAAAATAATGGCGAAGCTTTCTTTTTTAACCAAAATATATGTGAAGAAAGCTTTAATGTGGAAATTAATTTTGTGGAAAATGCCTTAGAGGTGTAGAAACAAGTAAAACTCTTAATTAAGTAATGAAGATATACATCAGTAAAGAGTTTTTGTTGTGAAATTACTTTAAGGGCCTACATAGTTGTCATAGTTCTGTTACCTAGGGTTTCAATTGTATCCATGTTTAAACAAAAGTAAACCAAACTATTTACTATGACGTGTATTAACTAGAAAGTCAAATATAATGAATTATTATAAATAATGTTTGATATTCACATATTAAAGACTTAGTTTCGATGTACTTCGTTCTTATTGGGAGATATACGCAATGTATTTATACCAATGGTTTCATTATTGCAGTGTACATGTATACATTTTTAGGAAAACTGAAATGCTGTTTAATTTTTTCTCTCTCGTTTTTTGCCTATCTTACACAGTATAATATTATGTTAAATATTTCGCATTTTTGTGAAGAAAATACAGGATGAAATATTTGGGAGTTTTTTATATACACGAGAGAAAATATGCGTTTATAGTTGAGCGTATTGAAGCGTGAACGGGAAGATATTGTAATGCTATACTCGCTGATTCAAGCCGTCGAATGCACATCTGTGTTAGAAATGTGATTGTAACGAATAATTCAATCGAGTTGTCCTAAAACAATGCTACTAAGTGATGCATTTCTATTGAAAGAATATACTGTAGAAAATGCAGCGCTCAGTGATGGAGATTTAAATAATTTGGGAGGACAAATGCTTACCTGTGTTACATTTGTGTGAATTAAAGTTTTGATGTCGGTAATGAAATTTGATGCGAGTTAATGTCACTTTAATATATCTGTACTGGTTTATAAAACTGCTCAGCTTTCGCCGTGGTGAAAAAAAATACTCGACTAGATTTTTATTCAGCCGGGTTACATACTGCGAACAGACAGGACTCATTAAAGATGTTTAAAGCGGTGGCTTGAAGTGTAGTCGGTCAGAAACGGACATGGTGTCATGGAGAGTAGATATATTTACAGTATTATATATATTGCACCAAAACAACGAGGATAGAATGTGAAATAGGAGAAAATATTAAATAAGGTGATGTTTTTTATTTACGTCGTGATTTTGCAAAGGTAAGCACATTTTTCAGTTATTAACGTTTTATGTCGATTCGGTGGAAATTTTACGTAGAAAGATTTATTAGGCATTTAATCAATTAACTAGTGTTTCCCTTATCGTATTTATCAATGGGGAGAGTCTCCAGGCTGTCCAAGTTCGTTCTTCTTGTCCTCTTACCTTTTTGCTCAGTGGTTCCATCTGACCCCGGTGCTGTCTCTGTGACTCAAGCCCAATTGTAAATGATTTGAATTGTTACCATTGAATTGACGAGTAGCGTTTAATATTGCATTAATTTGAAATTGTAAAATCAAATTAAGTATTGTAAGTATTCTAATAATTTCCTTGTTGTTTGAATAGAATAAAAAAATAGTTATTTAGGCATAACATTAAGACAAGATGTCGTTATGTAGGGAGTATTAAGAGAAGATAAACTAGGTCAATGTTTTCACACATTAAATCGGATAGTCTACTTATCAAACAATGGTTATTAAAGTGCCTTGGTATGTTGGTAATACATTTATTTAACCCGTACATCATCACGGCAATTTATTTATTTTCGTTTTACTAGCATACCTAGTAAATTAAGTGGTATAGTTATGCTGTAATATTGAATTAAAGTAAACTATACGTATATTATGTGAACTGACTATGTTACAGAATTCAGTTACTGCCATCATAGCTTCGACGTTCCGTCGCTAGTGGCGTCGTAGTGTCCCACACCATATACATCGCTAGTGGCGTCGTAGTGTCCCACATCATATACCGTCGCTAGTGGTGGCGTAGTGTCCCACATCATATACCGTCGCTAGTGGTGGCGTAGTGTCCCACATCATATACCGTCGCTAGTGGCGTCGTAGTGTCCCACATCATATAACGTCGCTAGTGGTGGCGTAGTGTCCCACATAATATACCGTCGCTAATGGCGTCGTAGTGTCCCACATCATATCTCTAGTGGCGTCGTAGTGTCCCACATCATAAACCATCGCTAGTGGTGGCGTAGTGTCCCACATCATATACCGTCGCTAGTGGCGTCGTAGTGTCCCACATCATATACCGTCGCTAGTGGCGTCGTAGTGTCCCACATCATATACCGTCGCTAGTGGTGGCGTGGTGTCCCACATCATATACCGTCGCTAGTGGCGTCGTATCGTCCCACATCATATACCGTCGCTAGTGGCATATTAGTGTCCCACATCATATACCGTCGCTAGTGGTGGCGTAGTGTCCCACATCATATACCGTCGCTAGTGGCATCGTAGTGTCCCACATCATATACCGTCGCTAGTGGCGTCGTAGTGTCCCACATCATATACCGTCGCTAGTGGCGTCGTAGTGTCCCACATCATATACCGTCGCTAGTGGCGTCGTAGTGTCCCACATCATATACCGTCGCTAATAACGTCGTAGTGTCCCATATCATGTCATACCGTCGCTAGAGGTGGCGTAGTGTCCCACATCATGTCATTCCATCGCTAATAGCGTCGTAGCGTCATACATCGCGTCATACCGTCGCTAATAGCGTCGTAGTGTCCCACATCATGTCATACCGTCGCTAATAGCGTCGTAGCGTCCTACATCATGTCATACCGTCGCTAATAGCGTCGTAGTGTCCCACATCATGTCATACCGTCGCTTGTGGTGGCGTAGTGTCCCACATCATATCATACCGCCACTAGTGACGTCTTAGCGTCCCACACAATATCATAAAGTTGACAGTAGCGTCTCGCACAGAGTACCTAAAACGTGCATTCATTTGTCAATATAAGGTCTCATTGGTATTAAATATACTAGTATGCAAACCTGAATGTTCGTGTGTGAGTAGCTTCCACACGCTTGCCAGATTTATAGGGTGGGGCTGGACACACCCACTGATCCCGCCTATGATATCATCTAGAAAATGTGAAGACTACATGTTGCAGTGGTATTCTTCATAATACCGACACTGGAATGAATTTGCAATGTAATATTATTAAATACTGATAAGAGCTGACGTCAGATCAGTGCCCCAGTCTTCTCAGGGAGATACTGTCCACAAATGAAAGAAGAAAATGTTAATATTTGGAGGGTGTGGCGCTGAGCTCGCCTAGCTCTAACTATTTATTAGTACCAAACATGAGTGTCAATGAGTGTACGTTTATCCCTCGATGTAACGACCTGTCCAGTTATAGTTTTCATGAAACATTCTATCTAAAACAATACAAAGTACATGGGAAGTATGTGGATTATAATCAGTGGCTTATCAGTAAGTCTATGAATTGTAAGACGAGAGAGTGGCTCTGTGTATTGTCTAAATTACCCTGGAAGATAACTAGAGGGGGTTCATAAACGCATGCAATGTTTTACGCTAACAATGGAGTCAGTTTACTATTTCTGCTGTTCTCTTGGTTTGTTACGTATTTGTTCCTTTTACTTGCTCGTCATTTACTTAACCATTCGTAACATCAAAACGCAACATAGTAAAATAATATGCGTAAAAGCTCTCTAAACATTTCTTCTAAGTTTGATGCCCGATATTTCATCGGTGTGAAATACTCGTATGTCTCGTTAAAGTTTGATATTTTTGAGGTTTGATATCTCGTTAAATTTATATCTCATGAATTGTGATATCTCGCCACGGTTATATATCCTTTCAATGTGAGGTATTATGTAATTTCTTGGTTACAAGCATTACAAATCGATAATACACACATGAATGAAGACTTACTATAACTGTTGAGCTCAGAATTAATGATTGTTATACTTGAGATATCTACATACATTATACTAGATTTGTCACTGTACTGAGATTTATACGTAGACAAATCATTTATCAGTAATTAACATGATAAGTTTGGTAAACAAATCTTATAATATCTTGTTCCTGTTTTGTATCAATGTATATCTAGGTAACTTGTCGTCTAAACACACCTGTCTCTTACCTAGCATGGTAGAATATAGACCAATAAGCATCCAATTAGTAAATATTGTCCACGAACAAATGTAATGATTGTAAAACTATACATGACAGGCTCGTAGATACAATGAGTCAACATTGCGCTTCAGTGTGAAATTATCCGAACACAGGGAAATATATCGCCTCACCATTTCCCCGTCAAGAATGTCCCACCCCTGGAGTCCTTTGTTTGTGTAAGACAGCGCTTGCAGATACGAGCTTACATCACGTGTTCATTCATTTATTTCATTGAAGACTCAGTTCACGCAGGCCCAACATTCAATACGCTATGGGAAGGAATAAAGGCAATTTTTTACAGTGCAATCGCCCTTAAAGACCATCTCACTATTAAGACCCCCTCATTAATAAGACCGTATGTTCATGGGTTTGTTTTCCATTGTTCTTCCAAATTTTAACTCAATAATGAGACCACCTCATTGATTCGACCGACTTTCTTCAGAACCCATGGTGGCCTTATTAGACAGGTTTCACGGTTCTATATGCTCTACATATACAGTAAAACCTCAGTAATAAGACCACCCTTGGGACCAAAAAGTGAAAATGGACTTGAAAGTTGTGTTCTTCATTCCGAGGTGGTCTTCTTATTGAGGTGGTATTTAAGTGAGGTTTTACCGTATGCACGTACATAATGTATATATTAAAGGAATTCCTGGGTGTATATATTACCCGCTACCCCCGGCGAGTCAAAGGAATTCCTGGGTGCATTTATTACCCGCTACCCCCGGCGAGTCAAAGGAATTCCTGGGTGCATATATTACCCGCTACCCCCGGCGAGTCAAAGGAATTCCTTGGTGCATATATTACCCGCTACCCCCGGCGAGTCAAAGGAATTCCTGGGTGCATATATTACCCGCTACCCCCGGCGAGTCAAAGGAATTCCTGGGTGCATATATTACCCGCTACCCCCGGCGAGTCAAAGGAATTCCTGGGTGCATATATTACAACATAAAACGCTCCAAATATGTAGGGAAATACAATATTAACAGCTATACAAGTATACGAGTGAATGAGCAACACGAGGTATACCGAGTATTTTGCATTTATATGAGGATAACTAATGTTATATTTTACTACGTAAGCAATTCAATGTGATAGCCAAACAGTTATATACTGTGTGTACCAATATGTGCATCTTTATCATTTCAATATGATGAACGTGAAACGAGATTAAACTACTGTCCAAACTGAGTCTCGTTGTATTGTTGCTTGTAACTCGCCTTCTTTTTAACATATACAGTAAAACCTCATTAATAAGACCACCCTTGGAACCCTTACAAAATTACCTTCTGGTTGAGGTGGTCTTAATATTGAGGTTGGAAAAAAGAGCAAAATAGTGAAAATGGACTTTTAAATTGTGTTCTTAATTTTAAGATGGTCTTTTTATTGATGTGGTCTTTAAGTGTTTTTTTACTGTAATTTTAAAATTTGTGTACATATACAACGAAATGTCGCACACAATATGTGACCAGGTATTGTAAGGGGTATTTTTTGGCCTCAGGCCAGATTTTAATGTGAATGGAGTTAATAAAAGATTAGTTTTATATTTTAAAGAAAATTTCTGTTACCATGGCAGCCGGTTATTATTCATCATGTTAAATATTAAAAATGTGTATTATACAGAAATGGTCATTTGAAATAAGTAAATGCTGTTGGATAATACAAGTGACAAGTATAAACACATATGTTCACTGGGTTGCTATGGTAACCAAGGCTTTTTGTCCAAAATTGACAAAATTATTCACACTGACAAGCGAAATAAACATAATGTACATAAACGAATGCTGCTTACATAAACAAATTATGAGACGTCTTGCGTTGGTCTTTTTTAATATATTTTTTTAATAGATCATTAATGTAAGACAATAACAGTAAACAGTAACAGAATGTACGAGGTACCAATATAAACAATCAACAAATATGTCAGGGACCCAGTTAGATGTTTGGGGTAAGTTATGTGTACGACAATTAGCGCGAGCGGTGTAAGTGTTTTCATTGAAATTGAGAAACTAAAAGCTTTCATGTGTGTCTTGCCTCAGGCTTAATACTGGACAGTCGCCTAATAAAAGAATTTATTAGTGTATACATTTATCGCTGAGTGAACTTTTACCGAGTGATGTCACTTTCTCCTTGTTAACAATGGTGTGCTCAACAGTTAATAATTTGTTAGATTTTATCGGTGAATTCCATCAACTTTATTATATAATAGTTTTCATAAGAATAAATTGGCATATAATGCAATATTAACGTTGAAATTTATTGTTACGTATTTTAAATTACTTGTCAGTGTAAGAAACTCGACCAAACGTGACTATTGCCGCCTGGTTTATAATATCATTCTGATCTACCGTATCATGACTGTTGTATATAGCTGCAAGTAATTATAATGTAACATTGCATTCATGATAGTAACATCCTAATATTTACAGTAACACATCGGTATATAGTGTTATCTACAGTAGCACACTGGTACATAGTGTTATCTACAGTAACACACTGGTACATAGTGTTATCTACAGTAACATACTGGTACATAGTGTTATCTACAGTAACACACTGGTATATAGTGTTATCTACAGTAACACACTGGTATATAGTGTTATCTACAGTAACACACTGGTATATAGTGTTATCTACAGTAACACACTGGTATATAGTGTTATCTACAGTAACACACTGGTACATAGTGTTATCTACAGTAACACACTGGTACATAGTGCTATCTACAGTAACACACTGGTATATAGTGTTATCTGCAGTAACACACTGGTACATAGTGCTATCTACAGTAACACACTGGTATATAGTGTTATCTATAGTAACACACTGGTACATAGTGTTATCTACAGTAACACACTGGTACATAGTGCTATCTACAGTAACACACTGGTACAGAGTGATATATAGAGTAACACACTGGTACATAGTGTTATTTACAGTAACATACTGGTATATAGTATTATCTACAGTAACACACTGGTATATAGTGTTATCTACAGTAACACACTGGTATATAGTGTTATCTACAGTAACACACTGGTACAGAGTGCTATCTACAGTAACACACTGGTACATAGTGCTATCTACAGTAACATACTGGTACAGAGTGTTATCTACTGTAACTTACTGGTACAGAGTGCTATCTACAGTAACACACTGGTACATAGTGTTATCTACTGTAACTTACTGGTACATAGTGTTATCTACTGTAACTTACTGGTACATAGTGTTATTTACAGTGACATACTGGTACATAGTGTATACTACTGTAATTTACTGGTACAGAGTGCTATCTACAGTAACACAGTGGTACATAGTGTTATCTACAGTAACGCACTGGTATATAGTGCTATCTACAGTAACACACTGGTACATAGTGTTATCTACTGTAACTTACTGGTACATAGTGTTATATACAGTAACACACTGGTACAGAGTGCTATCTACAGTAACACACTGGTATATAGTGCTATCTACTGTAACTTACTGGTACATAGTGTTATCTACTGTAACTTACTGGTACAGAGTGCTATCTACAGTAAAACACTGGTATATGGTGCTATCTACAGTAACACACTGGTACATAGTGTTATCTACTGTAACTTACTGGTACAGAGTGCTATCTACAGTAACACACTGGTACATAGTGTTATCTACTGTAACTTACTGGTACAGAGTGCTATCTACAGTAACACACTGGTACATAGTGTTATCTACTGTAACTTACTGGTACATAGTGTTATCTACTGTAACTTACTGGTACATAGAGTTATTTACAGTGACACATCGGTTCAGAGTGTACAGTAACATATTGGTACAGAGTGTTATCTACAGTAACACACTGGTATATAGTGCTATCTTCTGTAACACACTGGTACATAGTGTTATTTACAGTAACACACTGGTATATAGTGTTATCTACAGTAACACACTGGTACATAGTGTTATTTACAGTAACACACTGGTATATAGTGTTATCTACAGTAACACACTGGTACATAGTGTTATTTACAGTAACACACTGGTATATAGTGTTATCTACAGTAACATACTGGTACAGAGTGCTATCTACAGTAACACACTGGTACATAGTGTTATCTACAGTAACATACTGGTACAGAGTGCTATCTACAGTAACACACTGGTATATAGTGTTATCTACAGTAACATACTGGTACAGAGTGCTATCTACAGTAACACACTGGTACATAGTGTTATCTACTGTAACTTACTGGTACATAGAGTTTTTTACAGTGACACATCGGTACATAGTGTTATCTACTGTAACTTACTGGTACATAGAGTTATTTACAGTGACACATCGGTACAGAGTGTACAGTAACATACTGATACATAGTGTTATCTACTGTAACTTACTGGTACATAGAGTTATTTACAGTGACACATCGGTTCACAGTGTACAGTAACATATTGGTACAGAGTGCTATCTACAGTAACACACTTGTACATAGTGTCATCTACTGTAACTTACTGGTACATAGAGTTATTTACAGTGACACATCGGTACAGAGTGTACAGTAACATACTGGTACTTTAATTCACCTTTTAGTATATATCCAGATCTACATGGCACTGAGATTGTCTTACGTTTTGGCATAAATAGAATTGTGTTTACATAGATCTATGTACACGCACGTTTGGACCTTTGTTATGATTGTAACAGAGACGTACAATGTATTCATAGACGGATAAATGATGGAAATTGTCCCTATCGAAAAAGTCAGATATGTAAAGAGTCATAAATATTGATACTGGATGTACTCTTACATACACATATTGATACTGAATGTACTCTTACATACACATATTGATACTGAATGAACTCTTACATACACATATTGATACTGGATGTACTCTTACATACACATATTGATACTGAATGAACTCTTACATACACATATTGATACTGGATGTACTCTTACATACACATATTGATACTGAATGAACTCTTACATACACATATTGATACTGAATGTACTCTTACATACACATATTGATACTGAATGTACTCTTACATACACATATTGATACTGAATGTACTCTTACATACACATATTGATACTGAATGTACTCTTACATACACATATTGATACTGAATGTACTCTTACATACACATATTGATACTGAATGTACTCTTACATACACATATTGATACTGAATGAACTCTTACATACACATATTGATACTGAATGTACTCTTACATACACATATTGATACTGAATGAACTCTTACATACACATATTGATACTGAATGTACTCTTACATACAAATATTGATACTGAATGTACTCTTACATACACATATTGATACTGAATGAACTCTTACATACACATATTGATACTGAATGAACTCTTACATACACATATTGATACTGAATATACTCTTACATACACATATTGATACTGAATGTTCTCTTACATACACATATTGATACTGAATGTACTCTTACATACACATATTGATACTGAATGAACTCTTACATACACATATTGATACTGAATGTACTCTTACATACACATATTGATACTGAATGTACTCTTACATACACATATTGATACTGAATGTACTCTTACATACACATATTGATACTGAATGTACTCTTACATACACATATTGATACTGAATGTACTCTTACATACAAATATTGATGCTGAATGTACTCTTACATACAAATATTGATACTGAATGTACTCTTACATACAAATGTTGACTATAAGTAAACGAACTGTAACGTTTTGCGTATTGTATGAGTGGACTTTTCTTTGATATCAGTTTTGGTATTGGCATTTTCTAATTTCTACCCTGAATGGGTAATGTGATTAAAAATCACAATACTATTTAAGGGACACGTTATTGTGATAAACCGCAGTAAATAAGCTTCACCATTTTGTCTCAGTCGTCCAGTTTTGTTAAACTCCCCCGAAAATACGTGTTATCAACTGCTACAGTACTTGTGTTAATGGATGATTAGACGGTGGCTATCAGAAATGGGGACATTAAATATACATAAAGCCCGACAAAAGCTCCATAAATCGCGTGACCTCCGTGAAAATGAATCTTGGGGTTTGGAATAAGTGATGCGAAGTCAGAGCGCCTGACAAGTATATATGGGACGTCACGTACGGTGAAATATGGACATCATACAGCCCAGCGAATTACATGTATTGTCCTTTTTTACTTAATGTACCGTATATGTTTCAATAAAAGTAGATTGCAGGTAACATACAGGTATGTTCATTTATTGTACATCCGATACGTACGCCCAGGTGGCAGGCTTATGTTTACAGTCTGTGTCGGATTCAGATTTACGCTCTTTAAAATATGACTTTTTGCGAGCTATATATTGTCTGGTCAATATATAGAGTAAATGTAATTACTTTTCTATTGTTTAATGTAAATCTGGTATACATATACAGTAGACAACGTACAAACGACCATCTGTATTAACCGACTTTTTAATTAAACGACCATTTAAATTCCAGTCTCAACGTTAAATGTTAATGGTATGTATAAAGCGACCGCATTAAATTTGTGTATATACTATGTAAAAATAATCGGCCTGTGCATTTCTTAAATCTACTATCATATTACCTATTTCTAGTACATATTTATTCAATGTTTCACAGAGTTATATGACATGATATTAAATCATTGATTCACATCTCTATAGTTTATACAGTGTATGGTTATGTTGATGTTATCCTTGTTATGTAACCGAAATGCATTCAAACATGTCTGGGACTGCAATGACTTTGTGTTTAAATCCAGTTTCACGTTTAAGCACGTCAGTAGTGTTTATACTCCAAAGACGTAAATTCATTTAATCTGTGATAAGTTGGTGTTTTCCACAGGAGATTGTCACGAGTTCTCTCCCCTTCTGTAATCAATGTGTGTAAGAAGTGCAATCTTATATACAGTGATACAAAAGGGGATATAACTCGTGACAGTCTCCTGTGGTGTTTTCGCCTAACTTGTCTGTATCTCCTACACGTTTATACGGTATCTTATAGCCATTCAAACTCTTTTATATTTAAAAAATGTTGCTTTTTGGTCCTTGATTCATGCGAAACAAACCAACACAGCTAGCTCAGTCGTCACCAACCTAGATCGTGCGTCTGTCCATCTGGATATCTTAGATTTGACAATTCGAAGGAAGGTAATTATCTAAAGTCAGCTGTCCTCTTCCTTATATGGCAAGTAGTCCTTTGTTAGTGGAAGAGCATGTTGGTACTGGATACTTAACTGAAATACTCTTAAGCGACAACGAGACGCTATAAAACACGCCTATATACATGTATCTGTATTAAGTTACATGTAAATATTATATACATGTACACATATCCGGAATTTAAACCAGTTATAAATATGTTACATTTGTTTTTTATAAGTTGGACAATTAACCATTTTTGAAATTGAATTTTGGTATAAGTCACATGACTTTTGTTGACGAATTTTGGTAAAAGTCACATGACTTTTGGTGATGGAATTTTGGTAAAAGTCGCATAACTTTTGGTAATTCAAAACGAGGCTGAACGTCATAATGCCAAGAATAATTTAACAGAACTTTTTGTACGAGTGAGTGCGAGAAGCTGTATATAGATGCCGAGTATTTCAAACCGACTAAATAACACATTGTACCTCATTGCTTGAATATGATCTTCATTTTTCCAAACACCAAAAATGGATTGCGAGCATCAAAACTGCCGACATGTTGGAATCTGTCATAGTTATTTTCTCGTCTTGTTACCTCGGTGACAGAAAACGACATATTCGTAAGTGTTTGTCAAACTAATGTGTTAATGACTCGACACCTCGTAAACCAACCGTAGAAAATTTTAATAGTAAATCATAATTCATATGAGAGTGATTCATATAACAGCATTGTTAAATTCCATTAACTATACGTGAACGTAGTAAACAGTAAATGTTTATAATAATCGTTGAATATTGCTATGCAAAACAAAGACGCGAATTTGAAGGGAAATCTTGGTAACAGTGTCTTGGTTAGTGTTAAAGTAAAATTTACACAAGATATGTTGAAATATTACAGGTTTTAACTAAAACGGCCATTCCTAAATGAAACGATTGTAATTATTGCAGGGTTTCCCTTAAACAAAAATTAAAACTGGGTCCCAGGACCGCCAACTCAGCCATTTCGGGATTCACTGATAATTTGCGAATCCTGTGATTATTCTTGTGGGTCCTCTGGGTGCACGGTCAGTTGTTAACGCGAGTCCTATATGTCCAGGAATGGCACAATTAAGTGACGCAAATTCCCCGATTGTTTTTGGTTCCCTCGCGCAGTCAAGATTTTATTCTGTTTCTAAGTTCGTAACAGGGACATACAGAAACATCCTACCATCCCACGAGAAGATATGTGTACCGGGGCTACTGTATACACATACTTTATTAAGGACGGCCTGTGCATCAAATGGGCAATATCGTTTCTACATCAAATGAAGTATCCGTTAACTAAAACTGGTATCTTATATTGCAGTTGCCATGACAACGGAGTGTACATTTCTCTATCAAATATCGTCCATCCGTAATCAACATTTTGTTCAGTGAAATAAACTCCCCATATTCACGAAAGTAAAGTCAATGTACACTTACATCCGGGGATTATAATATTATATCGAGCGCAAAACATTAGTACAAAGTCTGATTGTTCATCAAATATATTTAATTACGGTAGTTTTGTGTCCGATTCTCTATACTATATCTTTGTGTTTGACAAGTGTGAAAATTAACAGAAGTTTTGTAATTTATGTCATTTGTGCGAGTTTGTGATGAGACGAGTTCAAGTCTGATAGTGAATATAGTAAGTATCAAAGTATCTAAACATAATTCTATGTAAATGTAACGAACGGTTTACGAGGATTCCTCTGGCTTGCTCCGTCAGTATTATATTTAATGCAGGGCTATGCTATTGCTATAAATCATTCTTTATTTCATTAATGCATTATTTATTAAATGGAGCTGTTATTGTTTACGTGTTACAAAAATGTATTATTCTACATCCCAGTTATTTAAAACTGACTGGGTGTTTTCTTCTATACTCCTGGCTATGTCTTTTTTCCTTCTATTTGCTGTAAATAATATTTCCTTTCTTGCTATCTGTATGTATACATGCATATGTAACTGTTAAACTATATATCTCCAGAAAATGTAGCCAATAAAGGTTATATGTTGAATAAATACAATTTAAACATCATTTTCAACTCATTTCAAGAAACACGTGGAATGTACAACGTGAAGAATGTGAAGGAAAATAGTCAATCATTTATTGACTAGCCTACCCGACACTTTACGCTTTAAATGTCTACTTTACGTTCATTGATGGTGCAGAAATCTCTTTTCGACTTGTCGACCTATGTGTACATTCAACGATATTTACTCAGCTTTGAAGCAATGTTTTCGTACATTTGAAACTTCAGAAAACTTATCTATAAGGAACACGCTTGGAACCTTAAAAATGTTCTTTGTACCAGCTGTTCGCTATATCCATAATGATTTGAATGCAATATGTACATTTTGGGATTCAAAATGCGTTCTTTATACCGAAGTGTTCTTTTTATCGAAGTGTTCTTTATATTGAAGTGTTCTTTATATTGAAGTGTTATTTATATTGAAGTGTTCTTTATATCGAAGTGTTATTTATATTGAAGTGTTCTTTATATCGAAGTGTTATTTATATTGAAGTGTTCTTTATATCGAAGTGTTATTTATATTGAAGTGTTCTTTATATCGAAGTATTCTTTACATTGAAGTGTGCTTTACATTGAAGTGTTCTTTACATGGAAGTGTTCTTTATATCGAAGTATTCTTTATATTGAAGTGTTCTTTATTTCGAATTGTTCTTTATATCGAAGTGTTCTTTATATCGAAGTGTTATTTATATTGAAGTGTTCTTTATATCGAAGTGTTATTTATATTGAAGTGTTCTTTATATCGAAGTATTCTTTACATTGAAGTGTTCTTTACATTGAAGTGTTCTTAACATTGAAGTGTTCTTTATATCGAATTGTTCTTTATATCGAAGTGTTCTTTATATCGAAGTATTCTTTATATCGAAGTATTCTTTGTACTGAAGTGTTCTTTATATCGAAGTATTCTTTATATCGATGTTCTTTGTACTGAAGTGTTCTTTTATCGAAGTATCCTTTATATCTAGGTTTTATTGTATGACATTATTTCAATTATGAACAGTAATATAAATTTAATTTAACAAATATTTCTGTATTTAACACATGGTCTGGGCCTCTGTAAATTATGGTGTCTAAGTGTAAAGAAATATTAATAAACCAGACAGTGAACCCAGTGTATATATTGAGTATGGACCGCGTAAGTTTCAAAGGCACAACCTGTTATATAGACAATCAAGATGCTATCCTATACATGTTAGGCAATAACAATCGTTCATAATAGTTTTAATAAAATCTTACACAGTTCAAATGTCAAAAAGGAAACATATAAAACGTACCCATATTTAGTACGAGAAATGAACTTTACATCTATCACTGGCGTGTTTTAATATTTCTGTCCTATTAGTTCGATCATAAAGTTGGCCACAAACGGTAACCAATAATATGTTTTATGGTCATAATATCAACGTGCTACGAGTTTTATTGTAAAAATCAAACACGTTCTATTCAGTTACACAGTTGGCTTCGCGCAAAATGTTATAACCGAAATAACATTTCGTCGCAATATCTGAAATGTTTTAAAACATGTGGTGATTTTATTGCAGCGCTACCATCAGAAACCATTGAACCAATGTTCGATATAACACAATTACACCCGACCACTAAACTTGTTGTACAGTTTGATGATATTCTAGTTTACAACGTATATAGTGACATACTTATCTAGTTATCTGTGTACAATCTTCACCACACATGTACTACGATCCGGAATTTTCCCAAAGGCAAAATCATGAATATTCAAAATCATGTTTCAAAATACACATGATAAAACGAACATCGTTTTGATTGTATCTCTGGTCGAGGACCTAGACCACTCATTCATGTTTGATCAATCTCTACCAGTGTTTTATATAAAACGCAGACTATAGCAACGGTCTAGGTAATACTGTAGGCATTTATAATGTATTTGTCGAAAAAATACATTTGTATTATCATGAAATTTAAAAAAACCTAGTATATTGTAATATGATTAAACAATATTGTTTTAAACGGTTATACATGCATGGTAATGGTTCTTATTAATGATGTTTTAGACTATGTTACAACAATACTGGATGAAGCCCATTAAACAATTTTAGGTTCAGATGCGCCAGATACATCTTTAAATAATTTTTAATGTTTACAACATACAACTTATTCATCTAGTTTATTGTCTGTACACACTGCAAACCTCTTCCCGTGTGTTATGTTAAAAATGTATGCGATTGCTGTAGGGATTTTCTAAAGATTGAGAAACAAGGAGTTTATTAGGCATTGGGAATGGGGCCATATTCGGCCCCTTGGGACAGCTAGACTTAACCCTGGTAGTTTGAACTCATGCGTCTCATAAAATAATGTATGTGGTGAATATTTGAGGTTGATATAAACATGAGGAATAAATCTAATAAAACAAAATACATGAGCATCTATACTTCCATTAGAACGTAATGAGAAGAAATGTGATGTGCGCAGTATACAGTCGTCCGATTTAAATACATCATGTTAATTGAATCATTGAAAGCAGACGACATGTCCACCATGACATTTCCAATCGTCCAGTGATTGATTTAATCAATAATAAAGGACAAATTGACTCGTCTAGACCTGCATCTGTCTTGTGTCGAAAGTCATGTCTAGTTTTCAATAAGAAAAACATTTAATTTACACCCCATGACACGTAGAAACCTAAATAACTACTAGAGAGGACATTAACGTGAAACATTTCATAAATCATGCGCGTAAATAGTGTCCACATGTCATTCCATTTATTTGACGCAATATTTCACAAGGTGAGTCGCTCAGTTTTCTTTCAGTAAGCGAGTCAATTAACTCGCACCTGTATCTCAATGAATACACAGCTTGGGCCGGTATGTGACATAGCGATGACACTTGTAGTGGACAGAACATGACAATGGGCCAAGAAATGTCATTAGAATACAATTACCTGAATGTATTTACAAGATGTATATCACTTACCAACTCTACTGAAACGCCAACATGATCTGCATCCCCCAGGCACTTGGATGCGGTTGAAATGTCACGTGACACTAGTCACGCTTCAAGTATGTCAACCAAACGCTTGGGTAGAAAACGATACCATCTAATGAATAATTTGTGGGTCTATCTGTCATATTTTGGGTCAGTGTAGATGAAGAGTTTGCGGAGTGGCTGTTCCCTTGCTCAGTGTCTAGTTTGTGTTGCGTTTCGATTAGAAAGTCGGAAACCCTGTGTGCGTCTGATGCAGTAGATTAACTTACAGCATACTTCTGTCATTTATGATGTAAATTTGATAAATGCGAAAAGTATAAATTTTAGCAAAAATGGGAAAGCTACAATGATACATGAATGCGCGTGTATTTTGACAGTAGTAATGTTGGATGTACGAGTTGGCGCGGGGACAGACAGCACTACAGAAGGTGATATGTGTCAGACGTCAGTAAAACTATGCGACACGGATTGTAAATTTCTTAGGTGAGTTTTTTATTGTCAACTTTTCTTATATTTCGCACTTAAAAATGTTTATCATATACACAATGCTAAACAACAAACATAGATCGGATTGTCAGTAAATGCGTACATTTGTATATGTATATATATTGTGTATCATTTTGTCATTGAATGTTCATTGTTAGATGAACTAAGAAAACAATATATTAAACCATATTTCTGCAAGAGACCATGCATGCAAAAATTTATTGAATTAGTTACTAGTGAAAATGAGATGATTTTACGGAAGCATGCTTCGTATACAAAGGCTACGACTTGAAAGCATGATTTTAAAATAAGCAGCTTTCGTATACATGTATGTGTTTTCAATTATATTTAAAAATAAACTTATAACATGTAAAACTTAAATACCGCCAATATTATCGTTCTATATTTTCTTTTCGATAGAACGGAAATACAATGTGGTACCAATCAATGATATATACTTACCAACAGTCTCCTGTATTTCGTTTCGACAGGAAACTGTGCGGTTTTTGTTTTTGTGTTTTGTTTTTAATCTTTCGATTTATTGAACTCTTGATAAAACGTGATGTATTGAATGAATACTCATTATCAAATTGTGCTAAGGACGTGTTTTTCATCGTACATTTATATATACATAATATGATTGTTTGAATTGTAATTATATTTATGTTACATTGTTATAAGTAATAACATAATCTTCTCCGCATATGTTTACATATGATTGTATATATTTGTAAATATGTTGTCCTCATGGGCTGCAAGGCTTATTGGATTTTGAAAATAAAGCATCTATCATTATATACATGAACTGGTCAAAAGAACTAACCCGCCATATTGTATTTAGAGAATCTTCACTATATTCCATGACGAAGTGATCTGAAACGATGACCATGATTTTGACAGGTTAACATCGCCTGTTTTCGATATTTTACTCTATTTAAATCATAGACGTTATATGGCTTTTTGCAATTAAAATCAACAGAAAATGTAGCCAGTAATTGTTTTAGAAACTATGCGAAATCGTACTAGCAAGTTGACCGGTATATATCAGTTATAATGTTTTACAAGTTTTAATACGTCGACTAACATTTCATACGAGATAATTGTATACTTAATAACAGTATAGAGATTTACATTTTAAGGATATCAGTTCGGTTTCAGAGAGCAAACACCGTGAAAGTATGTGTATCATTTTGAGGTTGGGTATCTAGTATACTTGAAACAAAATAACAACTGAATACATTTAACATCAGATCACCGGGTAATACCGGCAATAAAATCACAACTTGAGTCAAGTTAAGGAATGTAGATAGCTGTGACTTCTTTATTCGGTTGTCATTGAAATTTAGTATAAAAAAGTAGATATATATACAAGTATACTTGAACCCATTCGCCTGTTGACTTGATGTATTTGTTACTGACAGTACATGGGCGTAGCCAGAGTTTGTAAACTATGCACGAAAGCTAATGGGACCGTGGCTTGGTTCCTCGAAAACATATAAACTACATGCGTCCATAGGACACGGATACCACCGCTATAGGCTTTTCGGTATATTTTTTTATGTCACAAAGGTCCATAACTCTGTATGTATTTTATTATCCTATACATATGTTCCCAATATGAATGTAAACCATCCATCATGTCAAGAGTTATTGATCGGAAACATTTTTTTTGCTCGGACGGACGGAAGGACAGACGGATTGGGGTGACACTTTATGTCCCTTCACAATTCCTCGAATGGCGGGGGCTTAAAACCTTTCTAGTATGTTGGTGGTTGCAATCTTCTGGCATTTTTACAAGAAATATTTGGGTCAGTTTTTAAATATCCAGAGAAATATATCCCAAAAGGGCATGCAAATGCTTCAAAACCGTTGATTTTTACGTTCTTAAGATATTATTTTCTAGTTTTGATCAACATGTGTACGCAACTGCTTAATTTACGTAAATGTATCTACGCGCCTGTACTTGATATGTATATGGGCACAGTGGGGGATGAGGTGTTGTAAACATCGTATTCAATACTGTTGTGTTAATGCACTTTCTGGCCAACGCCTTTTCAAATTCAAGAACCTTAGTAGCTAATTGCAAATGTCGTTGTCCCTTTCCCCTCTGCTGACTTACTGAATGTTTGATGATAATGTTTTATATTTAAGGTGAACATGTGATATCGGGGAATCCTCGAAGATGAACTGGCGCAGTGAACATCATAGTTAGTTGCAAAATGCGCAGTGAACATCATAGTTAGTTGCATACTGCGCAGTGAACCATAGTTAGTTGCAAGATGCGCAGTGCACATCATAGTTAGTTGCATACTGCGCAGTGAACCATAGTTAGTTGCAAGATGCGCAGTGCACATCATAGTTAGTTGCATACTGCGCAGTGAACCATAGTTAGTTGCAAGATGCGCAGTGCACATCATAGTTAGTTGCATACTGCGCAGTGAACATCATAGTTAGTTGCATACTGCGCAGTGAACACCATAGTTAGTTGGATTTGGTGGCGAGAAACACTAATGATTTGGTATTGCTGTATTTGTATTTATTTAAGTCTGTCAGGTAAACAAGCGCAAAATTATTTATTCTTCATGCAAGTTTGTTTGTAAATTGAGGACATTGCATAAGATGACAAAGATTGTATTGCACTAGAAGAAAGTACGAAGCGTAATTTGTATGAACTATCAAACTATTATTTGTTTGAAGAGACATCGAATGGACACAAGAACAACTTATGATAAGATTCATGAAATGTAATACATACCTTGTAACAAATTCACCCAGTTTCATTTGCATAGGTCCCTGTATGAGAAATCAACGATGTATTCTCTTTCTGTAAACAATACCAGAGATATAGTTGCTTTTGTAAAACATACTCATGAAATGTACACCGGAAACATGGTTAAGTTAACAAAACTTTCGCATAAGTCAGTAAGGTAAGTACCAGGTTTGCACAAGACCTGAACATTAAATATTCACATAAAATACATTGGCCAGATTAAGTTTCGACTATCAGATAAAAAAGCTAGGACGAAACTTCAGAAGATATTTGGTAAATCGTTAGGATTTTTGCATAATATTAGCATGCAATCGAACACACACTTCAAGAAAAGTGCTTTTTATTATTTGCATCGGGTAGCTATGGTACACAACAACGCCGGATGTTACTCATCATGCACTGGAATACGTACTAAAACAGGAGTGAATCACGGGGCGACATCCTCGTCTCCATGCCTTTCAATCTAGCATGAGACAGTGTGTCCTCCCTTGAATCGCTTCCGCCATCATCAAAGGACGTGAATAATGAAGTGCTCTACCTTGGAATCACTTCCGCCATCATCAAAGGACGTGAAAGATGAAGTGCTCTACCTTGGAATCACTTCCGCCATCATCAAAGGACGTGAAAGATGAAGTGCTCTACCTTGGAATCACTTCCGCCATCATCAAAGGACGTGAAAGATGAAGTGCTATACCTTGGAATCACTTCAGCCATTAAGTGCGAGAAATCAATCGATTGAAGAAGTCCATGATTTTGACCCATTTTCTCAGGGTTGACTCTCTGTTCCCATGGTTATTATTTATACATGAGACAGTGTGTCCTCCCTCAGGTTTGTAGGGTCGCGTGTCATCACATACAGGTATCTGCCCAACATCATCATCACGTGACTGCAGGCAGTGCTTATTGACTCTCAGTAATCGTGTCCCAATTACGTCTACCAGAAAAACTGACATGAAATACGGACAGGTAATTTTTTTATTAATAATACTATTATCCCGTACCATCACTTCACGAGTCAAAGTAAGCACATTCATTATGCAAAGTCCTGGTGGTGGTTATCTCCCATATCCCCCATGTAATATACTTACGTTTATTAGCATTAAAGGGACTCGACTCCAGAATGACCCAAAAAAACATGTTTGAGAAATAATTGCGTTAAATTCTATTTAACACAATATTTAATGGAGAAATGTAGTTTACAATGCTAAAAAATGCGTTTTTCATAAAAAATCCAGTCCATTTCGTACGATAAACATTGAGTAGGTCGGGGTATCCCGAGATATTTATAACACGGAATTCCCGCAGCGAATATAGAACAAATACCACGTGACCGATTACACATTTGTAAACAAGACAAGACTGCAGAATCTGCGTCTCCGATTGCCGACTTAGTAAGTGTTTTCTTCGTTTCACATTGTTTGTTATCCAATAAATATACGATGTTTTGGCAGTATTTAGGTCAGTTATACGTCTTACAGACAAAGACGACTTGAATTTTATTTTGATCGTTGAAATATTGACGTAATTGGACATTCTTCATAGCGACATTACCACGAGGGGTCATTTCAAAATAATTTGACGATACCTAATTAGCTAATTGGGTCTATGCTGTAAGTTAATATTATTTGTTATTTACACCATTTTGTTAAAATGCCCTCTCATGAAGCAAGTATTTTATTATTCAAATGGTTTATACGATAATTTTATCTTAATTAGCATGAATGAAAATGAAAGTAGCCCTTGATAGATCATAATTAACAAACTTTACAAAGGATCATCTATTGATGGGTTCAAGTTCTTAAACATATGTGTTAATTTACAGGAAAGCTTTTTTAATATTTGTAGGGGTCACCAGCCTCTGTGACGAAGACACTGCACTATACAGGGGCATGGGAAGGTAGAGGCCATGGTAGGGGTGGACAGTGAGTGTTTAGATGAAGGCCGTTTGAAATTGAATCTAAGATGAAGAGGAGAATATGATGCGGCTACGTGAAGAGGGAAGACAGCAAGCACATGTAGGTTAAAAATCAGTTTGAATTCATTAATGTATTTCCACTGAGTTTTAAGTTCCCCATGTTTTTAAACTTTTTGTGAGTCTTATAATATATCTATATACATTGTATATATATAGATGCGCAGTTGACAAATCTTTTCTAGTAGCTGTGTTGATCTTTTCCTGAGTATAATTATTCCATGCTTTACAAGGGATATCAATTCAACAAATTTGCTTGTTGTCTGCATTGTTAAAGTTTTGTTTATAAATGTATTTATATATAGAGCAATTATGCTTCCAGGACATGATAGAACGATGGATGATGAAAGAAGAAAAACGTTGAAGAAGCTGACGGAAAGTCAGCCTCTGGTAATATTGGATATAACTGCTGTCCTCACAAAAAGTCAAAAGGGGCCCCTTGAACCAGGACCCTTAGTGCCTGTACCCAGCTGGTGTGTATGTACATTGTACAGAGATGAAGACAGAGTTTGCTATAGAATGGCCCCACAGTATTGCAACGGCAGACAACCAGTTAGGTAAACAAATGTACATTCCTTATCTTTTCAATGTCCTTGTATATTTATACCAATACAAATACAGTTAAGCTCAAACTTACTCATTTTCAAAAAGCTTAAACTTATCACTCTTGATGACTGCTTTCTTGGTAACTAACCAGTATTTGTGCCTAAATTAGAGATCGTTAGATATTGATCACACCTGACTCAGTGGGTTTCAATTTCTCGACCACCATTTTGACAATAGGGTATGTATGAGTCTTCCTACTGTTTATGATAACCATTAAGCAGGGACTAAATTCTTACTTTTTTATTTATTAAACTTTTTTATTTATTAATTTCAATGTTGGCATAAATTTGCATTTCATTACAAACTCTGTTGATTATTTTTTAGAATTAAGTTTATGTAGCTATATATTACTGTGTTGTATTTTTGTATTTTCAGGATAGGTAAATAATCACTGATCAGTTAACGTTGCGCCTACAACTGACATTCAGAGATGACATGTTAGCTAGACAAGCATAGTCATTAAGAAGACACAGATAGAGCAGAGCCTACATGCATTCTGCCTATAGGCAGCTTGTTCTATGACTATATGGGTGCTTGCGGGGATACAATCACAGACTTGTACTAGCTGTCTATGTTCATAGATATACAGAACAAATCTTTCAATCCAGAAGGGGACTAGTATACCAAGTAGACATTGTGTTGGTTGATGATAGATTAAATACAATGTGCAAGTGAACATCTTCTAAAGACTGTTAACATTATTTCTTTTTAGTACAATTGTTATTTCTTGACAAAAGTTGATGAACCTTGCAAAGTCAAACTACCCCATCCAGTGGTAATTCTTTCATAAATGGTATTTTAAATATTAATTTTCAGTTTCAATGCTCATGTTCATTCAACTTAGACATCAAAAGTTGGGATTTATTCACTTTAATTAAAGTGTAATATTTTGTTCATCCACCAGTTCTGGTTCATTTGAGAAATGTTGGAAGGATAGTAATAAACTCATCTTTTGAGGAACATGAAAAATTGGTTAATGGAGCTACCAGGATTCGCACCCCTGTCTCCGTTCCGGTATGCTAACCACTACACCACAGCGACTTACTCGATCCTTGTTCATTTATGAACACCTACACAACTTAAAACTCGGCTGTGTTTCAGATATGTTCAAATAGTTAATAGCATTGCATAAAATTTAAATGTTGCATAATAATGTGATTCCACTGTATCTCCATTTGTCATTACTCTCTATTGAAATAACTTGTAGACAAATGTTCAAATGAAAGATTTTTCCAATGAGTTAGCTGGAATGTAGTATAGCAATTTAATTTTGAAACTTTTTATGCATTTTAGTCAGTATTTAAAAGTAATAGAGAGAAACATAGAAATAAAAAT
The DNA here is from genome assembly GCA_032209605.1 of Mactromeris polynyma. Classification (NCBI taxonomy): domain Eukaryota; kingdom Metazoa; phylum Mollusca; class Bivalvia; order Venerida; family Mactridae; genus Mactromeris; species Mactromeris polynyma. The sequence continues at coordinate 3,821,559 of JASFXZ010000036.1, forward strand.
ATTCCAGAGAAGATGTATCAAGTAATATTCACTGATCATGCACCTATATTGATGTACAGTTAGTTTGAAATTAATCAATTCAACAGGGGAAAAGTCATAATAACAAGTAATGGGACTTTTTTATTAATTAAACTATTTTTAATGTTTGTATTAAATTTAATGCTTGTTTGAGACCAAGAGTCCAACAAACTCGACCATGTCCAGTGTTTTTAGGTCACCTGAGCACGAAGTGCTTAAGTTGAGCTATTGGGATCGCCCCGTGTCCGTCGTCGTCTACAACTTAGACTGTTAACACTTAATATGTAACATCTTTTACCTGGTCTGCATTAAATTTGGTCAGAATGTTTGTCTCAATGAAATATAGTCCAAGTTCGAAACTGGGTTAACACTCCAGAGATTTCATTTTTACTTTATGTAAGTGTGACTTGGTAAAAATGTTTGCCTTAATAAAATCTAAATCAAGATTGAAAGTGGGTCATCTGAGATCATAAACTAGGTCACAGAATCAAATGATTGAAAATCCTTAAGGATTCTTGGGAGGCTGCATTCTCTATCGGAACTTCATAAAACTTGATCAGAATGTTGGTCTTAATAAGATGCAATTCCAGTGTGGTACTGGGTCATGTTGGGTCAAAAAATAGGTCACAAGGTCAAATCATTTAAAATCCTCATGGAATCTTGAAACCAGGATGGCAATGTACTCAGGTGAGCAATAAAGGGCCACCATAGCCGTCTTGTTTTAAATATTACACTTTTCAAGAGTTCTGAAATATGGACAGTACAGACCGTGAACCATATGTTTTGTTTAGTCCAAGGGTAACAAAGTTTATTATGATACAATGGCATCTTTTTAAAGTGAGTTCATAAGACACATTTTTGGGAGCATTTGACTCTTACAAGTGCTATATCTTGTGTACTATGTTATGCAAACTAGCAAATTGTTATTATGTCACAATTTTATGATAGATATGTACATTTGGTTTACATTATCATAATCCAAATTCATAGACATTCAGTAAAAATGGTTAGCAAATATATCTTGTTTAACTGCACAACCTCTTCTTGTTTATTTTTGTCCTGAATTTTGTTATAAGTCAGAAACAGCACAAATCCGACATACCTTGAAGATACAACTAATAGCAAATTGAATACAAAAGAATTGCTGCAACAAATATGAATTTTATTTACTACCGAACATTTTATGCAGTTAAATACACATTCATGAAATAACAATAGAAGTCGGATCAGTTCTGTCGAATTCATCAGGTCCAAAATTCTATTAAAAAGTAAACATGGTTTCAAATAGCCACGTGACATTTATTTCGGATGATACCACGTATTCCGATAGAAGGCTGTCAATTAAACAAGGTGCGACTGACAGTATATTGACAGAAATAAAAATATCTACTCTGAAAGAAATATGTACATGTACAATAAAGACAAAAAACATGTCTCCCCGATGACATCAAAGGGCCATTATTCAGTGAAAAATCATCTGAGCGAAACGAAACGACAATGATTCCCAACTACACTTTATGCTTATCAATCCTGTGAAGTTTTGTTGAAATCCAACCAGTCTTATTTGAGATGAAGCGCAGACAAACACTGTACATGCATAAAAACAGAGGGCAATCACTCAGTGAAAATTATCTGAGCAGAACGAAACGACAAGGATTCACAACTACACTTGATGCTTATCAATCCTGTGAAGTTTGGTTGAAAGCCAACCAGCAATATTGGAGATGAAGCGCGGACAAATAAATATGAATAAACACATCATAGGGCCATAACTCAGTGAACATTATCCGAGCAGAACGAAACAACAAAGATGCACAACTACGCTTGTTGTTGATTAATCCTATGAAGTTTGGCTGAATTTCACCCAACAGTATAGGAGATGAAATGCTGACAAGCTGAAAGTGGACTGACGGACAGACAGACGTCAAAGACAAAATGTGTCTCTAAGGGAGACATAAAAATGAGGTCCGACTGTATATCAACAGAAAGAAAAACATCTATACTGAAAGAAAAACATCTATACTGAAACAAAAAAACATAAATAAAAACAATTCTTGTATTGCGACATTGTACAACACTGAAAACTACATGACATCTCCTTATATAATAACTCTTACATGCTGCATTCAACAGAACATATTAGCTTAACTATTGAATTGAAAAATATAAAGATCTAAATAATCATGTCATTTCATGATGCACCTCATTATTGAGAATATTGGGATTATCTAATCATAAGTAATGTACTGGAAATTATCCACAAATGGTGCTTAAAAGTAATGATATGTTGTATAATAATCATATTTCATGAGAGCACTTTTACTAACTAGATGACCTGAGTGAAGGCTACATGTCAAGCCCACCAATTGTCAAGAGAATACCAATATATAATGCTGTACAGTGAGTGCATATCTATTTCACCCATTTGTGACTTCTGAGTGTGATCTTGACCTTTGAGCTATCTTTATGTACTGGTAGGGTACGGGTCTTGCATGACACATGAGGTCATTATGATGAGCAATTGTGCCAAGACATTTAGGAATCCCAATGAATGACAGCGTAATATATTCCGGACAAAATGTTTTGACTAATCTTTTTGATGTTTGAACTCCGAAGTGTCACATTGACCTTTGACCTACAGACATAGGCCCCGAGTGCAACATGCCGTCTCATCATGGTTACAAACATTTGTGCTACATAATTTGAGAATTTCTACATAGGTAGATGACAGTGTTATGATCAGTACAAGATGTTTCAGACATTTGACAGTGTGACCTTGACCTTTGAGCTAAGAACACGTGTCTTGCGTGTGACACACTGCTCATCATGGTAATCATTTGTACCAAGTTTTTTGAAAGTCCCTCAATAAATGACAGTGTGATGGTCTGGACAAGATGTTTTAGACCCGTGTTTGACTTCTAAATGTGAGTTCGACCTGCTACAGACATGGATCTTGCTCGCAACATTCTGTCTCATCATGGTTAACATTTCTGCAAAGACATTTGAAAATCCTCCAATAAGTGACAGAGTAATGGTCCAGAAAAAGAATATCAAGACGGAAACACACACCCCGGATCACTGTTGTTGGGACTATATCGATATCATTGCAAGCAGGCTCGACAAAAATGTAACTTGTCTTCACTTGTTCCTCGCTGGTTGAGTTGGTAATATAACTAGATAAATGTAAAAGAGTGAATTGTTCTAAATACTTTTGCGCTTCAAGTACAACTTATTTGCTGTCAAGTTTAAATTGCCCAAACACACTGTAGACCATCTGTTCTCCTATAACCGGTATTCAGACTTGACTGAAGTCTTATTGGAACAACATTCTAATTAAAGACTGGAACATTTTTGTCTTTTTTAAAATCAATGGCATATAGGTCTTGGCTTAAACTGGATCTTGCCAATAATTTGCCAAGATAATCAAACGGTTGACGCATCAATTATCAATCTCAGTGATCTACCACCCTTTCTGTCCAGATTTTTTTTTTTCTCTCTCAACTTGTGGTGATATTGGAGCAATGGTGGCTGAAATTTGTTGGGGATGGTGCTCCTCAAGCGTCATGTTAACAACAGATTTACAACAAATTCCATACAAATTTCCATCAGCAGGTTAGGAATATATTCATACTCCTTTGTCACAGTTCAATTATTGTTGGTTGCCTTTGAGTATGTTCATTTGCATCTGGAACAAAAATAGATTAGTTCATATTATTTGAAAATAGAACTTGTAACCAAAAAAAAAATCACTAAGAACATCAAGTTTATACAAGTTTGCATTGGAATCTACAAGGAAATTCAGATTTAGACTGTGCTGCACTATTTGCAAGTTTCACCAGGATGTAACCAGTACTTTTTATCAAACTAGATTTGATGTTCACATTCAGTTGATTTGAAATTTCAGTAGCAATAGTGTGCCAACCAGATAATGTCAAGTTACAGCAGTCAATTTTAGCTGTAAACCATTACATGCGACATTTATGAGAATAACTTCACACTGATTAAATTACAAATATAATGTTTAGCATAAGTATTTGTCAGTCAGAAATATTACAAATGTTTTCCCTCTAAAGTTTTCAAGAATTCAAAGCAGAAGCAGTGATGACAAATGTGGAGTTTAGCCTAGACTTCCCAACTTTATTAATCAGTTGTCAATCACATTTGTTACTCAATAATGCTCAAAATAAAATAAAAATATGTAAACATAATAAGTACCTGAAGCCATTTTGTTTTGTAGTCTAGTGGCTACTCAGAAGATGTATGTTGAAGCTTTCTTCTGCAATTGAAAATGTATTAACATCAAGCCTAAAAGCATGATAGGATTTATTGGAAATGCTGTACACCATATATTTACAGTAAAACCTCACTTAAATACCATCTCAATTAGACCACCTCAAAATTAATATCACAATTTGAAAGGCCATTTTCATTGTTTACTCTTTATTCAACCTCACTGTTAAGACCACCTCAATAAGAAAACCAGTTCTCAAGGATCTCAGTTAGTGATGGCGCGATTATAGAAAATAATCAAAAATCATCACTGGACATCCGATGTCAGCGACATTCAAATATTACAGTTATATAGAAATGGTTTCAATGTACTCAGTGAAATACAAATATACAAAGTAATAGATATGAGAAAAGTTTCCATTAAATAGAGTGAGTAACCTCAAGTAACTTCAAAGTAACCATAGATATAGTGTAGTAACCTGGTAACTGGAAATGCAAGGGTCTGTTTTCATACTTTGATAGAATGAGAAAAGTAACCATTCAGTTGACTTGGTAACCAAAAGTAACTTCAAAGTAACCATATATATAGTGTAGTAACCTGGTCACTGGATATGCAAGAGTAGTTTTTTTCATATTTTGATAGTATGAGAAAAGTTACCAATAATTACAGAGAGTAACCAAAAGTCACTTCAAAGTAACCATAGATATTGTGTAGTAACCTGGTAACTGGAAATTTTATGCAAGGGTTGTTTTTTCATGAAATTCTTCCTTTTTTTAAGCATTTAGTATACTAGGGTAATGTTGAAGAAATTCTCCAAATTCTCCAAAAGTATGAGAAGGTACCAAAGAGATAGAAGAAGTAACCTTCTGTTACCAAAGGAAAGAGTGGGTTACTTATGCACCATTAGGGTCATATATGCAAAGTAAACATACAAAAACATTTATTGAATGATGAAATGATTTAATGACATAAGATCCAGTGTGTAAAACCTAATTGCTGTTAAATGTAGAAAAAATAGATATATATATAAAGTTGTATAAATGAAATTAACTGTCAGCATTGTACTTACACTAAAAAACAAAATGTTTCGATTATGTCCAATTCGGTTATCAATAATGAAACTAGTCCGATTATCCATCACTAGTCTCAGTGTGGTTTTATTATATATAGTTCAACAGAAATAGCTATTAATTTACATCATTTTGTTCTGTTGTTTTATAATAGTATTCCTGATGAAGACTGACAAACTGAAACTCACAATATCAAATCTTTTTAAATGTTATTTCACAGCAAAGTAATCTTTTAATCTATGTTTGTACTAATAATTAGTATACTTACTGGCATGCAACATACATTGTACTATGGGAATCGTTTGTGGTTCTACTAAGCTTTTTGCTCTATGGTAACATTTTCCAAGGGCCTAGCTCCACTAGCACTGTTTTTAGAACAGACGCCCACTTTGTCTGAAATATATATAGATACTCTTAATGATAGAAGCCACTAGTTGAAATATATGAATGAAATACAACAACAAATTCTCTTCAAAAATGAAATCATGCGAATATTTCCATAACACTGGACATTATAATTATGTCATGAGAAAATTCAAGATGAAAAATAGGATGTAAATGATCAAATAAGTGTCAGGGGTTCCATTTGACCCTTGTTTGACCCCTGGATTTTCCAAAAGCTCACATTTTGACCCTTAGGATTCTGACTGAAGGGTCAATTTTTCTCTTTATTGTAGGCATTTTGGCCATAAAATGGCAACGTCTGGTCAAAAATTATCAAAATGACCCTTGAGATTCAGCACCTAGTGGAATCCCTGAGTGTATAAATATATAAAACAAATGTTAACTGACAGTCATGAGCACGCACATAGACCGTATCGCTATTGTGGCGACTATATCAAGCCCATTGCTAAGGGCTCAATAATAATATACTTTTAACATAAAACCACTCTAAAATGAAGTGCATTAAAGAATGTATTACCCAATTGGTGGGTATATGCTGTTAGAAGATGGCTTCAATGTTTCATAGCTTCAAGAACAAATTTACCTTCATTTCAAGTACAGTGCCACCTAATGTTTCAGCACAATGATTGGTTACATCTTTCAACATTGGTTTTAATACTTCATTGTCTTTCATACATGCAACCTACATTTAAAATAATCATGATTAGCTCCAATGCTTTTTACTCACCAGATTTACTTAAAAATAGCTTTACTAATATTCCTATGACATGTAAAACATTCTGTACCAACAAACATTTTATTTTCTAACAAATATTTTCCTATCATGCTTCATGGTTCAAATGTAATAAGAATATTAAAGTAAATAGGCCATATAGAACATTAAAATAGTTAGCTTGAAACTTTCAAGTAACTGTGGTTCATACAGAACATTTGACACAAAATTCAAGTGCTTTTGAAGGATTTACTTCTTATTAGGACTAATGCTTACTACCAACTCAATACAAAGTTTAAAACAGACAAAAGAACATGATTATCAAAAGATAAGCATAAAAATATGCTTTACAAGATATCTAAACTGACCTAAGAAACAGACAACACACTTGATTCCTATATACATCTATGAAGTGAGTCGGTAGTAGACCCTCATTTTCCAGTTATTGATTAGAAATGACATAATATTCTATCAGAGCAGAAATGTCATAAAATCATGTCTGTCAAATTGTTATTTGACTTAATTAACAGATGAAAATCTTTAAATAACAATTCAATGAAGTTACCTTACACACTGGAAATATCCTACTCCTCTGGCTGATAAAAGTGATATGTGGGGTCATCCAGATCATAATCAAGATCAAAGTCATACATGTATGTCTTCTGTGTTAGAGCTTGATCATTCAAACTTCACCCTAAGTAAATAACATATACTAGTACATAAATACATAATACATATAGGTCTTATGTTTTACAAACCAAATATTATCAATAACAAGGTGGGCATAGTTGTCCTGATTTGCTCACTTTAGTTTCACAGCTCAAACATTACAATCAGACATAATTTTACAAGGAATTAGTATGGGTATAGGCCAAGTGATAACACTTCCAATTTTGTCTGATGAATCTTAATAATTTTAACTATCAAGGTTCATCAGAATACACCTACAGAATAATTCGGTTGAATTTTACCAAGCATGGAGAATCAGCTTCTGAATCTTTCTATTTGACCAGCTGAATTAGTCCTATGATGGATCAAATTTATTTGAGAAGTTGTAGAAGTTGAGGCTAGGAAGCGTCTGAATAACTTTGGGATGGGAGACTTCCTCACACTAAGCAGAAGCCCAAATGGACCAAAAATACAATGATCCATGACAAAGACAAGGCATGAGGAAGCAAAACATACATCATAACAAATACATCATACTACAGGTATAAAGAAATGTGCACTTAGTTACAGAGTGTACTTTACATCCGGGTTACTAACATGATACTAGTACATGATACACTGCCTTAGTAGATTTGTGTTGGCCTATCATGTTGTACCAAGAACATAACTCTCAATTACATTGCCATCAGAAATGTAGTGGTTTGGGGTTAGACGGATAGACATCAGAACTTTTCCCCTTGATTTACCTCAATGGTGGCAGCGGTGTTTGATAGCACACAGTGGTTGAGCTTCGGAAGGAGGATGTGCAGTGATGTGGGGTAAGAGGGCTATCAGTTTAGCTCAGTCAATAGAGCGCCGTACTAGTATTTCAGGGGTAGTGGCCGGGTTCGAGCCCTACCCCTTTAAATTACTTTCATAATCACCAGAGTTCATTAACTCTAAAATAATATACATGTGGGAGGACAAATTGTCATTCTTGATCGAGGCATGAGGGAATCAAACCCAGTTCACCTGGATTACAAGTCCAGCGAATTAAACACAAATTTAAAGTATCCTTTACACACGTATATTGATCTTCGGAGGGTGGGGTACTGTTAATTTACGAAGCTGACTCCAGTCTATCATACATTCTTAAGCGAATTATACAAATACTTGAAATTTGACAACATATTGTTTACGTTCAATACGATAACAATCATTTTGAGAAAATCCCTCTTACCTGTCTATCACGCATTTGCAACTGTAGAATCTGTTGCGCTCCAATACACTATTTTACTTGAATCCTCAAGATCACTTCGTCCCCGATGTTCACATTTTGTCAGCCGAAACAGTTTTTGTGGCTAGTTTGCGTACACATTTTAGCAATAGCCGTTTATTTAGCAGGCATCACGAAGGCTGTCAGTCTGTTTACAATTTATTGCGCACGCGCGGAATTCGGGTGCAAATTGCTGAAACCTCCCATAATCCTTAGCACTGGTTCTATTTATAATTTTTATACCGTTAGTAACGCAGTAGATTTTGCGGAGGAAAAATGTAAAAAACTGGCGTAATTTCAAAACTTTTCGATCATTTTAATCATTCAATTATCTTATTTTACTGTCATCGAACGAACAAGACGATAAAAATCGGTTTTTGAAACAATTTATTGATTTTTTTGCAATTTAGAATCTGGAGTCGAGTCCCTTTAAGGCAAATACCCATACACACAAACATACATAACGAATTTAGAACATTTTAAAGAACTAATAGTAATAATAAATAAAATGTAAATGTATGTACGTGGCATATTACTGCCCCCAGTTAGCATAATAGCGTTCGCGAATTGTTTCGTGTTAACCACTTAATTATTACAATAATTATCTAGCTATCTAGTTAATATTCGTGATACATTTTCGGTAAGATAAACATCATACAACTAGAAACAGGCTTGAAAGTGCCCAGAACTGCCACCTCTTATGATGTATTACACTAGATTTAAGTGGCAACACGAATCTTATCTAGTTGTCCACTTATTATGTTACTTAGTAACTCAAATTCGCCAATTTCACTTAAGATTCGTGTTACCACTTATTTATAAATGCGTTTTTGACTTCTACATGTAAGTGGTAACACGAATCTTATCTAGTTGACCACTTATTATGTTACTTAGTAACTCAAATTCGCCAATTTCACTTAAGATTCGTGTTACCACTTATTCATAAATGCAATTTTGGCTTCTAGATATAAGTGGTAACACGAATCTTATCTAGTTGAACACTTATTATGTTACTTAATAACTCAAATTCGCGAACTTCACTTAAGATTCGTGTTACCACTTATTCATTTTTGGCTTCTATATGTAAGTGGTAACACGAATCTTATCTAGTTGACCACTTAATATGTTACTTAATAACTCAAATTCGCGAATTTCACTTAAGATTCGTGTTACCACTTATTCATTTTTGGCTTCTATATGTAAGTAGTAACACGAATCTTATCTAGTTGACCACTTAATATGTTACTTAATAACTCAAATTCGCGAATTTCACTTAAGATTCGTGTTACCACTTATTCATTTTTGGCTTCTAGATGTAAGTGGTAACACGAATCTTATCTAGTTGACCACTTATTATGTTACTTAATAACTCAAATTCGCGAATTTAAGATTCGTGTTACCACTTACATATAGAAGCCAAAAATGTATTAATATATGTGGTAACACGAATCTTAAGTGAAATTCGCGAATTTGAGTTAATAAGTAACATAATAAGTGGACAACTAGATAAGATTTGTGTTACCACTTAAATCTAGTGTAATACATCACAAAAAGGTAAGAGGCGACAGTTATGGGCACTTTCAAGCCTTTTTCTAGTTGTATGATATTTATCTTACCGAAAATTTATCACGAATATTAACTAGATAGCTAGATAATTATCGTAATAATTAAGTGGTTAACACGAATTAATTCGCGAACGCTATCATGCTAACTGGTGGCAGTAATATGCCACCATTAAATGACTTATAGAACTTATAATAACGGTATCATTATTCCACACTTGCATGTTACATTTTGTACGAGGCATTAAAATATTCATTCAACTAAAAAACAGAGTATTGTTTTCTATGGTTTAATTTTATGTTCACTTTGGAGCCTATCAAAGGGAAATAATTCTACATAGGTTTAGCACAACGAATGACATTAATAGGATATAAAACGGATGAGTATGTTACTGTTTATAGCGTTTTTGTTTCATTTAAAAATATGCTCAATGTAATAGAATCTTACGGTAAAAATGCGAATGTTTTATCATATACAGTAAATCTGGAGAGAATGGTACATTTGTGGTGTAAATGGTTTATCATAGATAACAATTCAGATGTAAATGGTTTATCATATACAGTACTTCTGGGGTGAATGGTTTATCATATACAGTACTTCTGGGTTGAATGGTTTATCATAGACAGTACTTCTGGGGGGAATGGTTTATCATATACAGTAATTCTGGGGTGAATGGTTTATCATAGACAGTACTTCTGGGGGGAATGGTTTATCATATACAGTACTTCTGGGGTGAATGGTTTATCATAGACAGTACTTCTGGGGGGAATGGTTTATCATAGACAGTAATTCTGGGGTGAATGGTTTATCATAGACAGTACGAGTAATTCTGGTGTAAATGTTGTCAAATAAACATGTTCGACTGTAATTTTTTTGCAATTGACTGCAACGTCTTGTTTATTGAGATACTTGGATCTACATGGAAGTGTACCTCATTTACAAGGTGGATAACGATGGGCATGCAATAAAAATGCAACAATCATTCATTACAAGAGAAATCATACACTTTATAAAATTTTATTGAGATACATTTCCTAGTTACAATATATCCTGTAGACATTTGAATGCATAGAAAAAAGTAACAATCTTGAGGAAACTTTTGCATTACTTACACTGGAAGTTCATGGTACAAATCTAAATAACCATTTGTTCTAAACATGAAAATCTAAAAAAACTTCAACACATAAAATTGACATAATCACATTTGAATTCATTTACATCTGATAGAGAATTGACAATTGATTTGAAGTCAAACATGACATTTTATAATAAATCTTACAAAATAATAATTCATTTACATGTATCGTGCAAATTACAAATTATGTTAACAGGAACCCAATTTTAAGGTTTCAGAAAATGTAAGGGTTGAACAATAAAAGTCTCTAGTAAGTGATGAATGCCCCTGAAATGTAGAGTGCCCCCAAAATTGCGAGCCCTTGCTGGTTACCTTGGACATAAGACCTTAGTCTAACAACGATACACCATCTCATCGTGTTTAACATTTGTGTGAAGTTTTATCAAGATTGCCATAAACACTTAAAAGCAATAGCATAATATATTGTATATGGTGTTAAATAGAGAATGACATTGACATTACTCATTGTTCTTTGAACAGAAGAAATCACAGAGCAAAAAGACGTTGTACTAAAAGGTGACAAAATGAGCTCTGAATGCAGCACTGCCATTAGTCAACTTTAAAACTGTGGGCAGAATCAACCAATCAGAGCTTTGAGATCTCGGACACTGGCACAAGATAATAATTTACAGAGTAAAATTACAGTAATAAAATGGTATGGTGAAATGACAATATATTTTAACTGCAACCAAATATTTATACACTATTAATGAAAATTCAATAAAAAGTTTAATATGTGCAGTTCTGATTATCCAAACACGTTTGATCTCCTTTTAAATAACAGGTGAGTTATTTAGACTTAGTGGAGATTTTAGGGAGTTCAACCGACGCTTGTTTTTACCCCGTGGTCGGGGCTGAGGAGTCAGGGGCTCGCTGTCCGAATCTTCATTCTCTTTCTCAACTGGTCCTGAAAATAAAACAAAACAAATAGAAGGTCAACTTATTTAACATTTACAAGAAACTTCAATAATAAGACCACCTTTGGGCCCTTGAAAACTGGTCTTCTTATTGAGGTGATCTTAATATTGAAATTGAATAAAGAGCTTAACTGTGAAAATGGACGTGTAAATTGTGGTATTATTATTGAGGTGGTCTTTAGGTGAGGTTTTACTGTAATTATGTTTACTCAAAATTAACATCATACATCATCATTATTACTGTTTACTGGTAGGTAATGGGGCTTTAGGTGACATAAACAGCCAGGGTCATGTAGTGACTAATAGGGTGTACGAAGATCTAGTGCTCCTTCTAGCATTACTGTGGGCATACGCCGGCACCTGGGTAGAACCATAGACCTGCAATAAGCCAGCTGGATGGCATCCTCACATACATATACCAGAGTGGGATTCGAACCTGCAGCTGTGAGAAGAAAGTCATTTGAAGTCAGCAACCATAACCACTTGACCACAAAGGTCCCGGTTAGTCAAAGCTTTTAACTTTTTTCAGTAAATATACTTGACACCATTAAAAACGCAACTATCTGAAACTATTTGAACAAGGCTTTGTTTTGTAGAACCAACTGTCAAAAGTGTGTTATCAGTCTTAGGAATCTTGGTCGAAAATTGCTCAGATCTGAGTAGTAACACCTCAGCAGGAATACAGTTATAATTACACTACAGACCCTTTGATGTGATGTACCATGACAACTAGCCGGTGGTCAATGATAAAGGGGCTACAGTGAGATTGATAAGGATCATGAGTACACTCCAGAAGCCATTCACTGATAAATAGAGCCAATGAGCTTATTTTATACAGCAATATTGCACTGATAAAAATGCAGAAAAAATTTAGTATAACACACATTCATTTTCTATAACTTAGTATGTCAAGATATTGTTTCCTCAAATAAAACAAAAGTATTTTTAATCTTTAAACTAGGGAGACAATATCATGGTGTAATGTGATTAAATTTCATTTAAAATGTTATTGTAATTGCTGCATTTTTTTCAGAATCAATTACAATGGGGGGTATTTTACAGCAAAAGATAACATATTTATTGATAACATAATATACATTAGTAGAAAGTATGTATAATACTTGAAGAACAAAAATGAATTGGGTAAGGTTTATTTGATTATCATATTCATTTTTGGAATATTATTATTGAACTAATTTGAATGCTTTGCGTTCAATTTTGTTGACCAAAGTTATTTATATGATGCTGTAATAAATCCAGTTCTTTCCACCAAGAAAAATAATACAGTAAAACATATGTTTCTAGACAATGTTCTACATAAATTGTGTTAATGAAAATGCAGCAAAAATGCAGCAATTGTTTCGGATGGTTAAAAGGAAAGGACAAAATAGTAAAAGAAATAGATGGAGAAAGCCTGAAAAATTCTTACAAATCAATCAACACACAATAATCCTTCATTCCTTCTTTCCTTCCCTCCTTCCTTCAAGTCATTCAGTCCTTCCTTCAGTCCTACCTTCCTTCCTTGAGTCATTCAGTCCTACCTTCCTTCCTTGAGTCATTCAGTCCTTCCTTCCTTCAGTCCTTCCTACCTTCCTTCAGTCCTTCCTTCAGTCATTCAGTCCTTCCTTCCTTCCTTCAGTCATTCAAGTCCTTCCTTCCTTCAGTCATTCAGTCCTTCCTTCCTTCAGTCCTTCCTACCTTCCTTCAGTCCTTCCTTCAGTCATTCAGTCCTTCCTTCCTTCCTTCAGTCATTCAAGTCCTTCCTTCCTTCAGTCCTTCCTACCTTCCTTCCTTCAGTCATTCAGTCCTTCCTTCCTTCAGTCATTCAAGTCCTTCCTTCCTTCAGTCCTTCCTACCTTCCTTCAGTCCTTCCTTCAGTCATTCAGTCCTTCCTTCCTTCCTTCAGTCATTCAAGTCCTTCCTTCCTTCAGTCCTTCCTACCTTCCTTCAGTCATTCAGCCCTTCAAGTCATTCCGTCATTCATTCATTCAAATATACATGTGTATAAATATTAATACTTGGATAGTAACATAAGTAGACAGCTTGAGTTAGTTAGATTTAATTAGAATCCCATGTATGAGACTATGCTATTTGAAATTCGTTTGCAGATCAAACAATACTAATGAAAGATTTTCTTAACGTACTTCAATGTTTTTTCTTCCTTATTATAAAACAATGATTTTGGTAGTATTTTGATTTCGATGATTTTTTAAAAGATTTAAATAAATTATAATTATAAACTGCATATTAAATAGTTATCATGTCTTAAAGATTCACTAAGATATGAGCAGAACATTCATTTCTCTCTGCTATCATATAGGGGGGGGGGTGGGGGGGGGGGGGGGGGGGTAGTAGTAGTAAAATATTCAATCTGGTCCTATCTTATGTATATATTACTGTTCTAAATAGAAATGTCAATTAGAGCCTATAGAACAATTATGGATTAACACTAATATACTTAGGTTAGTGGGAAGATGTTTATGTTATCCAATTAAAACGGTATATTTTTCATTAATGAGTACGGTAAATTTTACAATGGCATCTTGGATAAAATCTTCCCCGATGTTCTGCATTCCCTCAGGTTTCGAGAGCTGGGCCATAAATTCACTGTGGTCAATTAGCCTGTCATTGATAATGAGATAACAAGCTGGGCAGCAAAACCAAGAAATTCTGTGAAAGTGACCAAGATTCCTAAGACTGTTATAGTAATCTATATTAATTCTTGTTCAAAACTTTATTAAACTTTTTTATTTTGTTATTGATTTATTTTATAATTTTTTTTTGAGAAATAAAGAATTGTTTGCGTTTGTAATGTCACTTTATCTTTATGCATTTTTTTTGGTTGCGTTTTTTATGGCGGTAAGTATAGTTGCCTGTTTTGCCAATAATGTCGTCTCTATGTCACAATGCTTCTTACAACAAGAACCAAGCGATAAAAAGCAACAAAACCAGACCCACGCCTATCTAACAGCAACAAAACCACACCCACACCTTTCTAACAGCAACCAAACCACACCTACACCTTTCTAACAGCAACCAAACCACACCCACACCTTTCTAACAGCAACCAAACCACACCTACACCTTTCTAACAGCAACCAAACCACACCTTTCTAACAGCAACCAAACCACATCCACACCTTTCTAACAGCAACCAAACCACACCCACGCCTTTCTAACAGCAACCAAACCACATCCACACCTTTCTAACAGCAACCAAACCACATCCACACCTTTCTAACAGCAACCAAACCACACCCACGCCTTTCTAACAGCAACCAAACCACACCTACACCTTTCTAACAGCAACCAAACCACACCTACACCTTTCTAACAGCAACCAAACCACACCCACACCTTTCTAACAGCAACCAAACCACACCTACACCTTTCTAACAGCAACAAAACCACATCCACACCTTTCTAACAGCAACAAAACCACATCCACACCTTTCTAACAGCAACCAAACCACATCAACACCTTTATAACAGCAACCAAACCACATCCACACCTTTCTAACAGCAACCAAACCACACCCACGCCTTTCTAACAGCAACCAAACCACACCTACACCTTTCTAACAGCAACCAAACCACACCTACACCTTTCTAACAGCAACCAAACCACATCCACACCTTTCTAACAGCAACCAAACCACACCTACACCTTTATAACAGCAACAGTTATTCCCAAGAGGATGCAATACAACAAGGGTCACAGCAACATGCGTGTAAGACTCCCATAAATATACATATACAGAGGATATAAGCTCCGAGTGAGCAACCACAACATCAAGCTTCTAGTAGTTTGTCACAGTTCTCCCAATACAGCTCAATCAATACCAGTACATCTATTTGTGAACATGTTAGTAAATAACACAACAAAGTTTGAGATTAGTGGAAGCAGAATTACATGCAATATGTACAACCACATCTTAAGCTGAAGACCTAGCTGGTCTCAATGAATATAAAGGTTTTTTATAAAGGTTGCCATTTAGCAAAATACAAGTTTTTAAGGTGATTTCTATTACAATAAAGAGCAAATTCTAATTTGATGGATGGATACAGCCGAGATCGGCTGTCAGTGTGCCTACCATCGCTAGGACAACAGGATCCTGTTTGAGCAATCAGAGACTAGCTTCACAAATACTGAATATGACATTTATAAGGAAATAGTATATGACAAGAAGTAGTTATACAGTATAACACAAATTATGTACAACAATTTAAGACATCTTCAGCTCAATATATGGCCTACAGTACGAGACAAAAGAGCTACCTTGTCCATACTGGTCACTACAGATTCTAAGAAGCAGCTGATTTTTAGTAAACAAAGGTTATTGTAAGTGATGACAGATGTGAACCAAACACTACAGGTAGGTCTGTTAAAATTGTGCATAACAATACAGAAATATGAAATATATATACTTGTATAGACTGGTACAACACAGAAATATGAAATATATATACTTGTATAGACTGGTACAATACAGAAATATGAAATATATCTTTGTATAGACTGGTACAATACATAAATATGAAATATATATACTTGTTATAATGTACAGAATGGTACAGTGCAGAAAGGTAAGCAATGTCAACATGTAACAATTACTTGACTAATTCTAGTAAATCATACAAGCCAAGGATTCTATTTAACCTGGAGTTGACCCTTTGACCCCTGGAATTTAAAAAAAGCCACATTTTGACCCTAAGGGATTCTGGCTGAAGGGTAAAATTTTCTCTAAATTGAAGGTATTTTGGAAATAAAATGCTAAAGTCCCGTCAAAAATTATCAAAATGACCCTTGAGATTCGGTACCTTCAGAAACCCCTGGAAAATTAAGTTTCTTTAAATACATGTACAAGAACACGTATATAATAAACTTAATTCTTGAGTATATATAAATAAAGTCATGTTTGAGAAACACGAAAAATAGGTCAATGGCGCTACCGAGAATCGAACCCAGGTCTACGGATTGCCGGAATGATTTATTTTCCATGTTTTTTAGAATTATCAGTAATTATAAGAATGAAGGCATTCCATTTAAGTCAAATAACTGTTAGCATTTAAAGTGACCAATGTGAGGTGAAGTGAAATAAGTACTCACCAATCACCAAGGGTTATAGTGAGGGGTGTGTCAGACTAAAGCAGAATAATACAGCAGATTAGAATATACAATATCAAATGTAAAGCATTGCTTAGCAAAATGAAAAGGGAGAAATAAGGTTTACATCAAAGATAACATTGAAAAAACTGATGTGAATTGATAGCATGGGTTGAAATCACAACCAATGTCAGTCTGCATTTAATAGTTCAAATGTTCCTCCCAATTGTATTGCTTGTTTGCAAGTAAAAATGACTGATTGCTTATCCCTTATCTCACATAATTTGTATGGAAAATTCCCGATATGTGGTCAGGTTTAATACACACATAAACATACCGAAAAATACAAGTTAATAGTCTGTTAAAGGAATTTAAAAATATAATCAACATATTGATATACATGTATCGTTAATATTTGTCTTGCGATTTATCAATATTGTTGACGTTCAAAAATTTGAATCAATGAGAGCCCTAATGAGACCAAATTAATCATGCATTACAACATTACTACGCAACAAGAAGCAAGAAGTTTGTGTGTCACAAGCCATGGTCTGTTATATACGTTCAGTACAATTAACAACTTCAGCAAATTATTTCACAATGTTACATTTGTTGTTGATGTGAATAGTGCAAAATACAGCATGCTTAGTAAATTATTGTAAAATGTTTATAAATGGTCAATAAGCGCACTTGCTTCAAAACCATCCATAAACTACAGTTAGACCTTGTTTATTCAACAACCTTTTATCCAAATACTTGGTATCATCCAAGATAAAAATCAGGTCCTAATGTATCTTCTTAGGCACATCAAATTGAAAAGGGCTATTCAAAACCACGTATTATTCTAATAATATGATGGTACACAGGTTACAAGTACAAGTACATTTATAAAAGACAGCATTTTAAAAAACCTTTTAGTGCAGTCTTTGTGACAATGAGTTATGGAAGACAAGGGGGTTCCACTATGTGCTGAATCTCGAGGTACATTTTGATTGTTATTGACAGGAGTTTACCATTTTATATCCAAATTATCTGTATTTTAGAGAAAAATTTACGCTCGGCCAGAATCCTTAGGGTCAATATGTGGCTCTTTGGAAATTCAAGGGGTCAAAGGGTCAACTACCACTTATTGTTCACTGCTTAACGATATATATCATGACCAAGACTAATAACTCCAGAGATGTAAGGAACACGAGGTATAAAATCTTATATTTCACAATTTTTTCAATGTCATCTAATGTACAAGCTATGTTATTAGAACGACATTTGTCTACAAATTCACAGCTGATCAACTCATCTGACATTTTTTCGGTCATTTGTAATCAACTACCGAGAGTCTATCTTGTATTTTGATTGTTGAAGATGTCCGTCGCTAAATCAGGGATGCCAACAATGAAGTGTGAAAAAGAGGAAAATTCTGCTGGGAGTCAAGGGGGCCACGTAAGTGGGGGACCAAGGGCGAAGTCCCCTGAAGAAAATGCATTTTGGGCATTTTTGCATCATTTTGGAAGGGTTTCCTTGAAGCTTTTGCTGTAATACACAGTTGCTTCCGATGTAAAAAACTAATGTCATTCTGGTATTGGCAGACAACTTACTGTCAACTTTCATAAGTTATTCCATGCCCTTATCATTCTTAGTGTACAATCATGTTACAATGTGGGAATATTAATCTCTCATTTTGCTTCCCTTATGTTATAGATCTACTACATTCTTATAAATAAGAGGTCAAAGAAAATGAACAGTCCAGAATCAAAAGTCAATCCTCCACTCCCTGAAGCTATAATTTCCAAAGTGGGGATACATATTAGATGTAGAAGCTTGACTTGTTTTTTGTTTTTTATGTTAATTACTGCTGTAAAGGACAGAGGGAGTGAAAGCAACGTGTAGAGCCAGTTTTGTAACCAGTTTTCGCAACCCAGACGATTATAAATTTCGAATTAGATGCAAAGATAATTATCTATATTTTGTCAGAGAAATTTTTCTAGAATTTCGACAATTTCTTGTAATGAAAACATCGTAAGAAGGTTATGTTATGCTTTTAAATGCCATAGTTGAATCTTCATCCAAGACAAAAATCAAAAACATTCGGACTGTTGTTTTGTTTTACTTATGCTTTTACCATAAACTGATTATTTCATCACTTCCTCAGATCAGTAACAGTCTCTTAACAGCGTGCAGCATATATATGCCCAGATCAGTGCATCGCTTTTGTTTTGTGACCTACGTCTGGTGCGATAAACGGATGGTTTGTCATTTCAAGAAAAGAACAACAACAACTGCAGTTTTGTTTAAAACCCCGTCATCTGTACTTGGTAATGTTTAAAATCACGTCAACCGTATTACGCCCGGAATTTTTCGAACCCTTCCCCTGGCAAATTTTCTGCACGGATTTATGTGTTTCACGATATCAACACCTGGGCCACCCAAATCCGCGTAATTCTACGGAAAATTCACATCCCTGTAAATGTATTGTCCCGAGATCCACCAATGAAAAGCTTTGTTACTTGTAATTTATGAAAATGATATGATAAAAGCCATATCCCTCCGTTACCTGCCTTACAAATTCTATTTCCTGAGTGGGATTGGGAATGACAGTGGAGAGGGTCAAGTGATATGAAGTCGGCCACAATAAACACTTGACTATGAAGGCTCCCTAAAATACTGTATAAAACTCATGACAAGGGTTAATCAATACAGTAAAACCTCACTTAAAGACCACCTCAAAATTTAGAACACAATGTCCCAAGTCCATTTCGGCTGTTTACCTCTTTATTCAACCGCAATATTAAGGCTACCTCAATAATTAGACCATTTTTCAAGGGTCCCAAGGGTGGTCTTATTTTTGAGGTTTTACTGTACTAAAAAAAAGGCACAATGCAACAACCTGTATTGATTAACTTGTGTAGCAATGTAACATAGCTGCAGTTTTGTCTGGTACCTTTGAAAGGATGTACATTGCAATAATGATTTATAATTTCCTTTTTGATCTATTACCTTTTTTCTTTTTTGATGTTTTATCAACCTCGAATAGTTCAATATCACTGTCATCACTATCATTGAAAACTACGGCTGGTTTCTTTTTAGCTCCACGACCTTGCTGAGTTCTCGGGAGAGCAGTTGTCGGGGACGTATTTTCTCCCTCTTCATCAGAACTGTCCAATCTTTTACGTCCTCGTCTAGGTTTGGATTTTTGTGCTTTGAAATAAAATGATCAGTTGAAGACAAAGATGATTTATGTTATGGGACTATAAGTCACACAAACAGCCAGGCCCTAGTTTAATCAAGTTTCTGCTGAAACTTAACTTCAAATTAGGAAAGAATTGGAGTTTCTTTTTATTGAATGTTTAACATTAATTTATATTGATCTCTTCAATAGTTTCCTAGAAAATGTTTCACACTTCAGTGTTTTTTTTTGAAAATAACTGCCTGTGCTTTTTCAATTGGAAAAAATAAGCGTGCGATAAATCCCCAATTTGGGAAAATAAGGAAATGGTTGTGTGGCTGGTGTTTGTTATATATATGAGGTGATGTAGGAGCAAAGATTCTTTTATAAAAGGTTAAATAAACAAGAACCTGACTACATAAAAAAAAATTCAGTCAGAGGGGGAAAAATGGACAAAGAATTGGGAAAAAATTGTGATTTTAGGGGAATTGGACAGTTTTTGATAAGGGGAAACAGTCTATGTTCGGCAGTAAAATTAACCAAAAAATTCACTGCACTTATGTCAGATAATTTATGCCAAGTTACAGTAAATTATATAACTATACATCATTTATGCAACTTGATCATAAACTTCACAATTACTAAATTTGAAACAAGCTCTTTTTTAGAAAACCAGGTAGCAGTCATCAAGAATGATTAGTATAAGTTGTAACAACTTGTTACACAATCGATGTAAAAAAATAAGTTAAAACTTTACATAATACAATATCCATTTATCACATATCTAATACGCTCTACCTGCAGGAGTTTTTGTTGACTTTTTAGGTGTTTTTCCTCTTGTTTTTAGCGGTGACGCTCCGGCTCGTTCTACCAACTCGTCCTCATTCAAACCCTTCTTGTGACAATTCTCAATTCTGCTCTCTAATTCATCAATCAATGCCTGAAGTGTAAACAATCCTATGTTATACATAATGCAATACTTACAAAAACATACATGATACATATCCTGAAGTTTAAGGAAATGTGCCAACTTATACAGGAGGGCTTCAACTATACATACTCGATTCGGTCTCGATTACTACTCTTGTCAGTTTTTCGGTTATGCTATATAAATATATGAAATACATAAAATTCTCGAAAACTGATAGTTTAATGACATGAACATTTGACTAGTTAAGTAGAATTAGAACAATGTGTTATAATGTGAAATAAAGTAGAGCAATGACCAGAAATAGAACTTCTTGTACCGCACTAAAAGTAAACAGTTCCAATAGCTGTGTAACTAACTGATAATGAGTAGAATCTTAAAGATGTATCTGGCTCATCTGAACATAAAATGTTTGAATTGGCTTTATCCAGTATTGTTGTTATATTCGCTAAAACATCTCTAATAAGAGCCATTGCAATGTAAAACAGATTTTTTTTTGATTTTTTTTATCATATTACTAACAGACACAACCTGTTAAATAGCCTGATTGTTAAAAATCTTTGATGTACAAACATCTTTCTTCATCAAATATAGATTAATACATTATGAGTTCATTCTTTGTTAATGCATGTTTATTGATGTTTTAACTATAGGAAATATATTTTTCATGTTTGGTTAGGAAAACAAATGAACAAAACACGAGCATAGTATTACTTTAAGACATGTCAACCCCCCACCTAATTTGAGAAGAAATTTCTGTCTTGCTGTTAAGGGAAATTTTAAGCAAAAATAAGGGAAAAAACATCTTAGTAGGGGAATGGTACCTTAAATGGCACCAAAGATTGCTAAAAAATATCTGAAATTTGGAAGACAATTTTGAAGAGTGTAAACAAGACTAGACAATCTGCATATAAATAACACGCTCTCATCCAATAAGCAGGAACTGTTACAGACATACATGAGGTACTATCTGCATATAAATAACACGCTCTCATCCAATAAGCAGAAACTGTTACAGATATACATGAGGTACTATCTGCCTATAAATAACACACTCTCATCCAATAAGCAGAAACTGTTACAGACATACATGAGGTACTAAATTACAAACATGACATTCTTGTATACCTTTGCCTCTGGTTTGACAAAATTTCTAGATTTCCCGATGATTGTAGTAAAGCATCCATAAACATCTTCATCTGCTAACTTGTCCGCAAAACACATAAAGTTCTCATGTAGTTTGGCAATAGATTTTTCACTGTATGATAGCATAGACAAACAGAATGATAAATCTCTCCATTGTCGGTCCACTCTGAAAAAGTAAAAATTAGCTCATAATTAAAAGAAGAAGTTGGGATTATATAACAGGCATGAGAATGCAAAATTTCAAAATCAGCTGAAAATTCGGCAACGGGTGCTCCTCACTTTTAAGCATCTAAGATGGCTTACATTGTCTTAAAAATGCCCCTTGTGATTGCCAAAATTCTCATGCCTCAGGCATCTATACGCAGATTGGAAAATGTTATTTCTTACCATACAACTAATTCAAAATAACAAGCACATTGTGCAGGAAATGATATAAAATCACCAGCATTATGATCCGTGTATGATACAATAAGCTGTTACATTAAGATACAATATGAGATAACAGTGGAAAAAAAAAGATAATAAATTTTCATCTCTATTTTGAATCTAATACCCGAAAAACAAAAAAATGATATATGGTCAAACACAACACGGAACCTACCTCGTGGCACGATACCGATGACACAATTTCTCCACCAAACTCTCACAATGTTTGTCTTTTTGTATAAAAGCAAACAAGTACCTAGATAATAAAGAGAATGACGATTAACCAGGGTTTGACTCTAACTTTTCCAACTTGGCAGTCTGCCAGACAAGTGAATTTCAAAATCAATAACTTCCAATGCAAGGTAGTCCTGCAGTGATTTAGATGGGCACAAAATTGGCTGACCACATTTTAACCATAGCCTCATCCAAATATACAGCACTCTATACTTATCACAAACACAGCGTTATAAAGGCTATCATACTGAGTACCTGAATACCTGAACAAATGATTTCCCCAAGGTTCTATCAAATTCATGCAAGATCTTTCAGTGGCAGAAGTAAGTTGAAAACTAACAAATCAAACCTGCTATGTAGTATACAAGTAATACTGTACAAGAGGATATTACAATGATCCAAGGGCCATAATTCTGTTCTATAATTTCATTTTTCCTTCTGATTATTAAACTGATTAAAGATCTTAGTACACACTTTTCTGAGTACGTTTGATGATTGATCAAGACATGAAGACGCCGACAGTGTATAAGGTCTAAACAGCAATACAAGGGTCATAACTCAGATACTGCATCAGCAATTGAGCTCATTATCAAATTTGCCCATGATCTTTAGGAAATATGAATTTTACATCAATGTCATGGTAATTGCCACTTACTTCATTATCATCCTGAAATTCTCCTCATCAATACCCACATCAGGATCCGATAATCTACTGATCATATCTGGCATTATATTGTACACAGCATTACCCTGAAATATATCAGTACGATCAATGAAACATTCCAATAATTAAGCTATGATCTACAACATACACCAGATTAAGTACAAAGGGTATAACAATATAACAGCAAAGTACAGAGCTTATTATCTGAAAGAACCAATATATTTTTTTACACATTAGGAATATTTCAAAATTTTACCCTAAACTGCGATAAATATATCTAATTTCTGCAGTTTTATTGTTTGTATAAAATGTTTTGATATATGAATACAAGTAGTAGTTATTAAGGGAGTGCAGTGATTGAGCCTCACTTCGGATCAGAAGGTCGTGAGTTCGAGCCCGGTGATGACTGGGGTTTGATCATGAACTTCACAATCACTAAATTTGGCGAGGGTACTGGTTGGAAGCCAGAAATCGGTCTTCCAGAGTGATTAGTATAAGTAATAAGAACTTGTTTCACAAATGATGTAAAATGAATAAGATTAAACTTAATAGTTATCACACAAGAAATAAGTGAAATATGAGGAAAACTGGATGATATATATGCACTTTTTAATTCAAAAGACATCAAGCAAGTATTTAATACAGAAACAGAACATTTTTTAACTGAGCATGTTTAAATCAGCTTTCAGTTTCATAACTAAATCTGAAGAAACTGTCATTACAAACCTTTTTAGCCAGTTCATTGAAGAATAACTTGGCCAGGCTAGCTATTCTTTCATCATGGTCAACAATACATATAGCCATCTCACTGATTTGACCTTTCACCTTGATCATGTCATTGAGAATGAGATGGGTCAAAACTTGCATTGTATTCTTCCTGACATCAGTTGATTCGTCTCTCAACCTGATAGAAGAGAATTAATGAAACTACATAATTTCTAGTTATATCCTCAGTACATTTAAAAACACAGTTTTAGACCTGCAAAATGTATGTAAAGCGTCATTTTATTGCATTTTGAAGCTTATTTTATATGAAAATTACCAATATTTGAGTCGAATTATATCGTATGTGTTGCACAAACGTGAAATAATACAATGTACAGTTCATTTCTAGTATCCCTATGCAAGTAAAAAAACTTGAGAAAATATGTTTTGAGCGTTTTTAAATGTGCCGAGTATATAATCAGTAGTTAAACTAACGAAATAATGCCAGTATACAGAATGTGTCTGAGACTGGAATATCTACATCTCTGCAATGCTTGGACTAGCCCTGCAAAATATTTCACACAAATCTGCATTTGAGCGCCGCTGTACGATTTCTAACATTTGCCCCATATGGCAATATGAAAACAAAGTGACCATATGGAGTAAATAGTATTGCCGGCTTACAAACAGTGACATCACATGTTGTTTTCTTGAACTGACGTCACTTACAGAAAAGGTTGTAAATCCCACAGCAGCGCACAAATTATACTTAAGACTGAAACTAATTGAGATCACATTACTGCAGTTTCCTTGGAATACCTCAGTGTGGAAGCATACTTCTCCTCTCACCAACCATAAGAGGACTCATACACACTTCAATATTCCTTTTCTGGAATATCTCAGACAACAGAAGAGTGTACATGTATACAGTTTGTAGTCAACAACAGTTCTTATTGTATCAAGCAAAATATTCGAGTTATATAAAAAATGCAAAGACCATTTCCTTAGCTCTAACAGTCACAAACAGAAATTGACATATTTGTCTTATTTAAAAAAATATATATATGTACCTGGCATAAAGATGAGGTGTCCAAGGTTCTATCAGGTTCGGAAATCTAAAACACAGATCTCCCATGGCAATAATTGTGTTAGCTCGTATGATAGGACTGGTAGACTTTTCTAACATTGTAAACAACAGCTGTAAATGTTGCTCACAGAACTCGGAGCTCACCATCATAAACTTCGCTAGCGCCAGTGTAGCTGCCGTCTGTAATTCTTGACTTGGATACTTCTGATGGTTCGAGCAAACAACTTCCAACAACGGACCAAATGCAGCCAGTAATGTATTACCTGATAATACAAATATGTATTTATACAATGAGATCAATTTTAACTAAGGCCATCCTTAAGCAAATGTTTGTTCAGTGTACCGTACACATATGATGACGTTACAAAGCATCAAATAATACCTTGAAGTACATCAATTCATACATTACTAAAACAAACCAGTCCTTAAATCTTTATTATGTTCTTTATTTCTTAACAAGAGTGTCAAACTGTCACAAAATACGCCTGTCATAAGTCAGAGTTAAAACAAGACAAATTTTAGGTAATTTCTAAAACCAAAGGGTGATAACTCCTGGGTGACATGAGCGATTTGACTGGTTAGCGAACTTGGCCGAGATATTATGCCAACAAAATTTTCACCAAGTTAGGTGAAGATCAGATGAAAGCTGTTTGACTTAGAGAGCAGACAAGGCTAATTTTGCCATTTTTGGATAATTCAAGGGCCATAATTCAGAAGTGCCTTGGGCGATGTGGCTGGTTATCGAACTTGGCCGAGATATTATGCCCACAAACATTTTCACCAAGGTTGGTAATGATCGGATGAAAACTCTTTGACTTAAAGAGCGGAAACCATGTGGACGCCCACTGCCCGCCTGCCTCGGTTGATCTCATAATACGTCATAAAAAGTGTATGCAAGAATAAGAATCCTTCACTGGCTTCATGTGCGGAAGGATATATCTGGCTCCTGGTTTACTATACAGCCTGGTTCCCACCAACAGTAACCCTCAAGCTGGATATTTCTATCTGTACCGGAAACCAGTGATATTCTTGCACTGTGTGTGAATACAACAGGATATAACAATTTCCAAATCAGTTTCTATAGTATTGCCATTCCCCCACATGGGATTAAAAGGAGTTATCAATTTTTGCTGAAGTCATCTACAGTAAAACCTCAATAACAAGACCATCATTTGGACCTTTAAAAACTGGTATTCTTATTGAGGAGGTCTTAATATTGAGGTTGAATAAAAAGCAAAAAAGTGAAAATGGACTTAGAATTGTGTTCTTAATTTTGAGGTGGTTTATCATTGAGGTGGTTTATCATTGAGGTGGTCTTTAACTGAGGTTTTACTGTACATTATCTAAGATAATAAGTTCTGTGTGTTTGCGGACATTACCTGTTACAACCTCACATTCGCAGATTTTACGGATATATTCAGACTCAGCATCTTCCGCTGCGGCACCCGCCAATCCCATCTCTTCGTCAATGTTTTCTGTCCCCGAGTCCTGGAGAAATAACGACAAGAATAATACATTGATGATGAATTAAATTGGGTTATCAACGATATTTGAAACAACAGGAATAATTATATTTGAATAAGAACTTGATTATGATGCTGTCATTAATGTCAAGTTTTCTAATTTTATGTTCTAAAGGGGAATTTTAGTTGAATATTTGGAATGACGGGGACAAAAACAAAACCTTTTTAGTTAGACAAACAACTCCATTTGTTACTTAATTAAAGTCACTTATCATAAATCATAAGTAATGAGGAAAAAATGCTCAATTATTCTAAGTACAAGTTTACCTTATTTTGGTTTCTTTTACTAGCAGGAGTTTGAATCCAATCTTTCTGTTCTTGTATCGCTCGACGACGTTTCATTTCACCGAACACGGCTACATCCAGATGTACAAGCTGTCGTAGAGCAACATGGCCAACCAGAGACAGAAGACGCGCTAACACACCAGACGCAAAACTTGCCTTGTCTGCATCGTTCTTCTCTAGGTCTGTCAGGTTTGAAATAATATAGTATTTACAATGATACATTTTTACAGAATAAAGAAGACACTATAAAACACACAAATATCACAAAACAAACAATTATTATTAGTAACAGACAATTGCCTTGAAAAGAAGTGTCCTTGAATAAGATCTTGAATATTATGTCACATGACACGGTATACTTTTAAGTTTGTGGACTAGCACACACAGACAGAACGATTACGACTCTCCTCAGGTGCATCAAATTGTCGGTAGATGCAATAATTTTTATGATCCAAAGATGTTCAACTTGTAATAAAGAGAAGTACACTTGAAACAAAATATTGATGTTAAAATATTAGTCCCTAAGGTGTTCATGTAATGCTGCACCAATATATATATGCTACTAACATATAAAGTAAAGCCTCACTTAAAGACCATCTCAATAATAAGACCACCTCAAAATTAAGAACACAATTTTCAAGTCCATTTCATTGTTTTGCTCTTTATTCACCCTCAATATAAAGACCACCTCAATAGTAAGACCATATTTCAAGTGTCCCAAGGATGGTCTTATTATCGAGGTTTTACTGCACCTTCCAAGGGATTCCCTTCCACATCAGCTTCACTGTTTTCACTTGTTTTATTATCTACGTCAGTCTCCATTTTGCCCATCTCGCCACATTCAGCAGCAATTTTCTTAATAAGATCACCACAAATCATGTCTGGGAATTCAGCCATCTTGTATATAACATTTACAGCTTGTTCCATCAATGGAATCCAGTAGCGATTCACTAAATTTGTTGCTGATTTTACCAGAATTCTTGACAAACTTGTAAACATGTCATGTGTCTCTGACAGCCTGTATGGTTCACTACAAACGTCTCCTTTCATCTGAAGAAAAATTTGTCATATTTTTACAGCAATTTAATATACGGCTGAATTCATCAATCACTCAAATCTGGAATGGTAGTCACAGAAATAATGAGACATAAACTTTCTTGTTTGATTTGCCGAATTTAAACAGAAACAAACAATTAAATATGCAATGTATACCGTTAGCTGCTATTTTTTCTGTCACTTCCATCACGATATTTAGTGTTTTGACAAGACCTACATTGAAACAATACGGCATAATAGGAACACAAAAGAAAATCAAAATAATTTCTTTTCCCTTTATGTTAGTTTGTTAGTACCGCGAAAATAAAAGCAAACAGTATACATGTTAAGTTCAAAAGATTATCATACGTAGTTTCCTATAATCTGAAAAACTCACTACATCAATGATAATCAGTTTTTCAGTTCACTTGCAGTCTTGAGCAATGCCAAGGCAACAGTGCATAGCAAACCAATCTGTCCACTAACACACTGTGCTATCACAACTTACATGTTAAATGTGTACAAGTAAAATTTGCTTAGATCTACAATTCCATACAAGTGTTATTTTATGTATTTTTTATCTTATATTAATTCAGCAATTAAGAAATTCAAAATGAAATAATTTAATATATAACACTGCTATGGGAACATATGGAAATAAGGAGTGTAGGTAAATGAGAGAACTATTTAAATGAATGACCAATCTCAGACTTTCAGGTCAACAAAGGTACTTACTGTTTTAGGAGTTGAAAGTTTCAATAAAGCCAAACATGTATCCCTAGCAAGAAGTAGATCAGTGTCAGCTCTAGGACCAAGTCCTTCCATCACCAGTATATCAATGTTGGTCTTCACCACACCCATATCAGCACTGTCAAAGTTCAGATATGCTTATAGGTACAGTCTTATTGTTTTTTAACAAACATCCTTAATCATAAATATCAGAAAATCAGTGATAATTGCCTTCACACAGACGTACTATATAACACTGCAGTGTCACTTTTCTTACATGTTTCCCAAAACCACAAATACATGAGTCAGATACCGGTATTTCTATCCTGACCTACGCGCCAAGTTAGTGCTAGCAGAGGAAATACCTATTATATCAGACTCGTGTTTTACAGTTCAGGGAACTTTTTAGTAAAGTTACAATTGCAATGATTCAGAATACGTATAAAGGCATTTACTTAAAATTAATATCTACCTTTATATCATGACTATGGAGGTTTTATTAAATTTTTTACAATATGTACAAACAGCTAGTGAATACTATCACAATACTGTTACACTTAGACACTTAACAATTTACTTTGAGCATGAGCAGTATGGCCATACCCTGAGGTCTGTGACATCACTTTTAGCTATTACATGCAGCACAAGTTCGTCACTTCAAACAAAAATGATTGTAGCAAGTAGTTTTATTATTTCATAAATTTTATGGCACATAGTTCAGGCCAAGCGGAGAATTGCAATCTATAATATATCTACATGTATATCTAACTGATCCGTTATACCCAGTCTTATTTCATACAACGGTGGGTCACAGTATTGATCATGCAGACTAGCCATTAAATTGAGACAGGGCCATGAGTCAGTGGGGATAACGCAAATGAACTTTTTTTTTAAATTGTCTAACAGGCAACATGTTTGAGCACAGAACATACCCAGCAGCCATAGCAATCAACTGTACAGCAGCTCTACTCTGTTCATCCGTGGTTCCTGCAATCTTCATAGTAAACCTCTCCCATAACATCTGTATTACACTTTGTTCTATCTCACCGGATTTCATCAGTTCTACAATCTACAAAATAATGAATTTGTCAACAACTACACAAAACTACATCTTTTGAAAATTTATTGTATCGAAGTTTCGGCTTACGCCTTTATCAGGATAACAAATTTTACTAACAAAAATAACAGAAGTGACCTACTATTGAAATATCTATTGTGAAATATATAAGGCCACCGGCCCACACACAATATGATACAATAGATATATTACACATCGTAGTATTACTAGTAAGGTCATTGTAATATATGCAATACATATGTAAGGTTCCAAAACTGGAGACATTACAACGTAAAAACAACATATTTGTAGAATGACATAACCCTATAAGTTAATATATACAGTCAAACAAATCTTGACATAAAATCATCTCTTAATCTAAGAGCATGATAAATATACATAGCAATATTACGGACAACACATTTATTTGAACATGACATCAGGTTGTAAAATATAGGAATTGTTAGTTTTTTTTCAATCTATAAAACAAGCAAGTGAGTACAAATGCACTTTTTCTACTTCAACCAGGTACTTGCCATATTCAACTACTTGAACATTATTGCCACGGGTTTGTGCATTTAAAAAAAGATAAAAGAGGAGGTAAAGGTGGAAGTATTTACAGTGAAAGATAAAACCAAATCTACATTTTTTGCTTGACAAGGGTCTTTTAAACTGAAACATTGCATTGGAGTCAATTCTTAATTGAAATTTCAAAAATATTCATGAATGCTTATAATGAAAATGTAAATAACATTAATAATTACAAATCAGACAATCATCATGATTAAACAGTCAATTATTCTCACCCAGTCACAGACAGAGCACACAACAAATATAAGGTGCAGGTTTATTAAAAGAATGATAACCTGTTATGCTTAATTGCAATACTACTTATATCTGAGTCTGACAATGGTCCGAGTCAAGGACGCATTCTGAGACCGATCCTCACTCAGTTTTTTACTTTAGAGCACTTATCTAATAGGCAAATACTTATCGTTTCAACACAAAAAATACCGAAACAAGACTGCTGGATGTACAATAATAGTCATGGTAAGCTGTAAGTACAGAAGTATTGTAAGTTTACCAGTCCATCCAAGGAAGTGAGGTCACACAACGTTGCACCCATCGTTAATGCTGACAAGTTATTCACAATTACTTGAGCTTTAGATCTGAAGGTAAAAACAAGTAATGTTTACAAGAAATGAACAAAAGATGTCAATAGTAAGTTAGGAATACCTCAAGGGAGGGGTGCCCTTATCTGTGAACTTGGTCAGGGCTGACCCAACCCACATGAGGGACACACTGTCTGTGACTGACAAGGTAAACACCAGACTGGTGGTTGTGACACTGGTTCACATAAGCCTACATTTGTGCAATTCCCAGACCACCCTACTTGGCCGGTTCAACCAAAAGGTATTGACAGCACTGATCTACTAAACCATGATGCCATTTTATATGCCTCCTTTTGAAGGCACCAAAGTCCTTTTTCAAATAATAAAGTTGTTCCTTTAATACTTTTAATCTCGATCGAGTTAAATTCAATGATGCACACAGCTGCGATATATCCAAGCAACAGCTACTAGATTTTTTTCTTAATTGAACACTTTTCTTCAACTTCAATCTCTACAAATGTGTTGCAATAAGCAAAAAACTAAAGTTATCAAACTTGTGTCAGTTTTTTTAATTATTTAATTATACTAGGTTTTCAAGACTATATCATTTTATATATTTAATGTAGCCTGTAATGTGAGCAGGAAGCAAAACAACATGTATCGTAAAAAACTGGTATGTTCATTTCATATTGTGGTGCAATAGAGTTTGGCTGCATATTGCCATATACTGAGGCCTAAATTAAAATTAGGTTTGTTTGCCCTTTACCGACCGAAAAAAAAAATAAAAATAAAAAAATAAAATCCGAATTTTGCAATGAAATTATTTGAGTCGGCGGCCAAATCTCGGGTCGGTCGGTAAAGGGCAAACAAACCTAATTTTAATTTAAGCCCTATATGTCTGTATTCACTACGCTTCTTTGTTGCAGTGATGTAAACATGTAAATATGCAACAGATTAGTTAGTTTCATTACAAGTCAATGCTTCTATCTTTCTGACTAAAAATATCAACAATACTCGGCAACATCTACAATTTAAAAAAAAAGCTGTAGGAGGGGAATTTTAACAGGGAATAGGGGGGAAAAAAACATACTTTTGAGTGAGGGAATGGGTCCGAATTTCGGCCCCAAAAAACACTGAAAAGTGTCAATTTTGCTTTCATTTTACCAACATTAATTTTTTCTGAATTGATCCGAGTTTATGTTAACCATGTTTTTGACAACCACATGTCATTTAATCGTATCTTTTTTAATATTTACAATTATTTTACTGTACCCGCCCACCCAATGTACCACATGCCGAAATTACCACACACGAACAATACATTTCGACTAAAACATATTAAAATTTCCATAATAAAATAAAATATTTTTCCTACCTACCTACCCACCTCTAACATCTAGGGTCGGTAAAGGGCAAACAAAGACTTTTTTAATTATGGCCTGATACAGGGGTGTGAATAATTTTTGAATTAGCAGGAAAATCATCAAATGTAGGGGGGTACTCTACTTCAATATGATCATTCATACAAGAAAAGTAGCCAGGTGATGATGCTTAAGTTACCAGATAAGTTTACCTGCTACCAGCTCTTATTGACAGCTACCAGCTGATATATCTCGGCGCCAATAATGATGTAGAATTATACAAATGTACATAACATGGTTACCTGGCATTCCCACCCTGGGGATTGAGATAAAGTCTTTTATATGCAGCAACAACTGCGTCCTTTATACCAGCTTCTTTCGACCAAATCAACGGCAACATACGACGTATACCAATCATTGTAGCAGTAAGCCCGAACTCAAATCCTGTCACAAAGAATTCAATGGCTTCCAACACGTCTGTGAGGTTTTTGGATCCCAGAAGTTGTGTGATAACAGGAATAGAGTTCTGTAGTTGGGTGGTGAAGGCAAGGGAATCCTACAGAGATAAAATATAAACTTAGCACACCTCATCTCTCTGTATTATTCTGCAATAACAAGGATTCTGTTGAAAATCAGGGCTTTTTTTCTTATGAAGTTGGGTCCGGTAAAGGGACCCCATCTCAATCGAAAATAGTGTTTTTTTCCCCAAATTCAAACTTGACTAATTCCCAAAATAGGATAGGGCTTAAAATGGAAATTCAGCATTGATTATTGATATATTCTATGTAAGACTTTTGAAAACGTATCATCAAATTATCATGAAGAATACTGTCATATATATTTTAATAAAATTTCCCCAATTTAGACGTGAACATTTTCCAAATTTAGACAGGTGCAATGCTAATTTTCCCTACCACATTGGACCCAGACCCATTCCCAAAATGGTGTAAAAGCCCTGAATCTTCTCCACTGTTTAGTTTGCATGTTTGTTTTGGTCCAGTCATTCACAAATTATCTGAAAGTAGTCGTGAACACTCGGACAGTGCTGCAGTACGAGGTCCGATTGTAGACTGTACTTTCATATTTATCTGTCATCACAAATAGAGCATTCAGTCTTTAATAGACGCAATTAGCAAATAAAGAATTCATTTAAATATCTTCCAAACACTAAAACAAGTAGCAAAAATAATAAGATTTTTAATTAGAAGCTTACAGGAAACATTAGATATATATTTACCTGCAGATATTGTACAAGAATTTGTTGTTTCGACAGTTCAGTTACTGCAGTAGAATCTTTCTGAGAATCTGTGTCCATACCCTCGGTAGCAGTCAATGCATGAGCTGCGTGTTTCTTCTCTAAAAATCATC
Organism: Mactromeris polynyma; assembly: GCA_032209605.1. NCBI lineage: Eukaryota > Metazoa > Mollusca > Bivalvia > Venerida > Mactridae > Mactromeris > Mactromeris polynyma. The sequence goes on from JASFXZ010000036.1 coordinate 3,855,464, forward strand.
AAATGAAATCAACCATCACTTTTACAGAACAAATTGAATCTTCTTCCATTGTTACAGCATAAAGGCTCAAAGTCAATCTCTCCAAATAATGTCATTCAAAATTTGTTAACATTTGTAACAGGTTATCAAGTGGCCCTTTGCCAAGTCCATTGTTTGTAAAAGAGACAAATATTCTTAAAGAAAAATCTCATTTTTTTTACCAAAACCTCAGTGAAATAGATCAGGAAGGATAAGACTTTCAACCTGTATATAACTTAAATCACCTCTGTACATCTTACCTAGGAATATATGTTTCAAACAAGTCATTGCATCCATAGTAACTGGTGATTTAACATGTTCCCTTTCTTCATCGTCATCTTCATCTACTTCCTGTTTCTCTACGGCAATATCTGGGAATGATTCTATAGCAGCAAGCATCAGGTTTACAGCATCCTTCAACTGATTACTTGTCAGTAAGGAATAAATCTTTTCCTGTACCCTAAGAAGAAATTAAGATTCAGAAATGTGTACAATGTAGAACTGAAATGGGTTGACCTACCACAATGGAATACAGTAAAACCTCACTTCAAGACCACTTCAATATTAAGAACACAATTTTTCAAGTCCATTTTCATTGTTTTGCTCTTTATTCAACCTCAATATTAGGACCACCTCAATATGAAGACCAGTTTTCAAGGGTCCCAATGGTGGTCTTATTATCAAGGTTTTACTATGCAGGATTATCAATCTCTTTTTTATGTTATCCTTTCTGTATAATGTAGTTGCCATGGAAAAGTGTATCAATACTTGGGTAAGTTTTTACAATGTACCTTCATGAATTTTATACATTTTGTACAAAAATAAATCTTTCAAATCTAACTATAAACCCAGTAAGTAGTAGCAGGCCTGAAGGTTACAGTATTATTGAGACTTACATAGTTTCTCAGAAATTAGTCCAATGCAATATTTAACATTTTTATAGAACACAGACCTTGACCAAGCTACAACAATATCTCTTCATTTATTCAAAACAGACGTGCTTAAAACTAAAGCTTACACCGAAAGTGATTATTACCACCATTTTCAGTAGAAGAAAATGCTTGAACTCTTACATGAATGGAGTAACCTAAAAATAGTGTCACACAAATTTACACTGAATGGTAATCATGTGAATTATATTTCATTGAAATCTCTGTAAGCGTGAAAGTAGTTTGTGCTACAATTTTTTTTCAACAGAAGACTACGATGTTTCTCATACATCTCTATGAACTTGAAATATGACAGGGCTCTAGAAATGTTTTTTCAAAGACACTTGTCCCAGACTAATGGAAATGTAAAATTTGACTTGTTCGACTTAGGAAGCTAGTTGTCAGAGAATATCGGTCAATTTAGTAACCAATAAACATACACAATGATAGCTCCACAATCTAAAATTAACAATAACATGTATGTGTGTGTGGGATTCTAAGGTTTAACTTACAACTGAACAATTACTGACATTGATTAGCTTTAAAAACAGACTGTCTGGGACTAACTGTTGGTAGCCAGATTCAGCATTAGACTCATCCAGGATGTCAGCTAATAGATTTCTAGAGCACTGCATGATTTAAAATTTCGATCACTGTACTGTATTTTTAATAGAAATGTAAATATTTACACATCTATTGTATTGTCCTCAGAGATCTGTGAATCGGGAGAACTAGATTTCTCACTGTCCTCCAGTATCTCATCATATATAACTTGCAGATTATTCTTCAATGTTTTCCATTCCTCCTCTGTTTGTTCTATAAATGTTGCTGAAAAAATACAATATAGTTTTAGTCTTTGCAGAAAATCCTCAATCTACAATTTGACACAATCAGCATAATACGTTGCAGTGTAATTATTCCATCTAAAAGGTCATATATTCCACCAGTCTTCACGCTAACCCTCTAGCCCAAATGCAACAACAAAAACCTTGGATTGAAACAGTGTCTACTTTCTCTGCACATATATTCAAACTAATTACAAAATTGACAGAGTTTAAACATTCGTGTGTGTTGTTTTTGAGGCCAAAACTAGAAGTATTATGGCCAGACACTTCTGACCAAAACAACTAAGCAGCAATAATTAAAGATTCTAATATCATAATGTAAGCACATTACCATTTGTATTGTCATCTTCATTTTCTGGCATCAATTCCTTTAACTTTTCAGCCTCCTTTTCATAACTTAACTGTATTTCTTGAACTGATAACTGGAAAATAAAGTTGATGCATACAAACTACACTGATTAAAACACAATTCTTAAAGATAACTTGTTAAAAATTATTTCTGAGCATACACAAAACGAATTGAAAAATCACCCGACGCATTCCAGTTGGATTCCGTGTGTAAAACTTTATACAATATTAATGCTGGTTCCCATACTAAACAACGAACGTCTGCAAGGCCACGTCAAGATGAGGAACCATGCTACCTCAACACTGGCTGTGCTACCTCTGCAAAACAGACCTACTACGGAAATGGCTGATCACTGTCTAAAAGGAACTACATGCCAGCGAATCTCCATTTTAATTTTTCTTATATATTACAAGAAAATAGAATATATATTTTTGTTAGGGGGCAATTCGCTGACATAAGTCAAGGGAGTGATGACTCTTTGACCCTAAAAATGATCTGGAGCTCTGAATATATATTATATAAATACGATAAAACATACCTTAGCAGCAAAAGGGTTGTTCTTTAACAATGCTGTGATCAGTTGTATAGCATACTTTCTAACAGAGCTAGATTTATCTTTCAGTCGACCAATGACAAGTCGGAGAAGGTTCTCTTGATGTGGTAATGGAAGACATTTCTCATTGACAATAGACAACCATATCTGTAGAACTTTACTTCTAACATAAGCGTGAATATCGTGTATGTGATCCTGGAGAAACAGAAACAAGATTTTGTTATATATTACATATTTGCAAGAAATAGTACATTTAATACCTACTAGTCTTTGAAGACTTTTTAACTATCACTAGAGAACACTAGTCATTTGCTATTGTATGTAACAGTTCACGTCACGTCTGTGCATGTTCTAAACATGTACAGAGGCATAATACATGAAACATTACAAAGCATTACAAAAAGAATCCATAAAGGATACAATGGTTTTCAACACAGTTCAATATTAATGACACAGATAGCGTATTGAAACACTCGGTTATACTAAAATGCAAAAGTAAAGGGAGGTTATACAGTGATTTTTTAAATTTTACTGCCGAATAAAGGCTGTTTCCCCTTATCAAAAAGTGTCCATTTTCCCAAAAACTCAGTTCATTTTCCCCCCTCTGACTAAATTTCCTTTTATCAAATTTTGAGTATGTAACCTTTTATAAAAGAATCTTTGCCCTTACATCACCTCATTTATATATATATCAAACACCAGCCACAGCTGGTGTTAAGTTATTTTTATAAGCAAAACAACCATTACCTTATTTCCCCAAATTTTGGATGTATCGCGCCAATTTACCCAATTGAAAAGGCAGTAAAACTATTTTCCAAAAAAATGTTTGTAATAAAATTAAATTATTTGACTTTTGCATTTTAGTATATATCCACTTTTAAGTAAAACATTTACCTCGAGTTTCTCCAAGAACTGATCCCTTGTGTCCTTCATTTTTTCATCTAAGTTTTCTTTACTTAGAACTCTGATCAGTATTTCCCCCATTGCTCCAAGAACACCGTTCCTCATAGCATGTGACTAGAGGGAGGATAAGATTGCAACAATGAAGATATATTAATGTCTATAGTTTACTTCTATGGTCTATAAACTGTGTACACATTGTAAGGTTATACTGTTTTTATTTTTTGTTAAGCGTCAACATTGGCTCGCAAAACTTAGCTACCTATTAAAAAAAAACCACACATGTCATAAAAATTTAATAATAATAGTGATCTTCATTTAAATTTATTATTTAAAAAAAAGCAAATCCAGATAATAGACAATGTGTCATTTCACATGTCTTATCACCAAATAAAACTAATACCTCAACTATACAACATTGTCCATGGACATACAAAGGTCTTTCCTTACAAAATGTTTGGACTGACCCCCGAAAAAATGCCATACACATCTATATGGTGATCATGTGTATGTTTTATTGGAATTCCTGAAGTATTTTTGTCACATTTTTGCAACCAGCGGACTAACAGCAAGATGACTCACAGTGGTCACTTGTGTCTCTATAATTAATATATTACTTTGACAGCAAATATGAACAATATTAACAGCATATGTCAACAATATTGACAGCGAATATAAACCATATTGTCAGCAAATATGAGCAATATTGACAGCGTATATAAACAATATTGACAGCAAATATTAACAGTGACGACACCAAGTATGAACAATATTAACAGGAGATATGAACAATATAAATCAGGTGCTATACCTCTCCATCCAGATGACACAGTAACAGACTGATGTTTGGAAGAACGGCAGCTGGACACTTTTCTGTCATTTCTACCAGGAATGCAGTATATGCTCGTGTACCCGACGTGTCACGTGATAAATCTGCACTGTCCATTCGACCAATCTCTCTGTATCAAGTAATAATACACAATTACTACAAAGGACAAATTGTACTATCAATAAACCAAACACAAATTGATTGTAAAATGGTTCTTATAAGAGATGATTTAGCCAATGTAACAACAATACTGGATGAAGCCAATTCAAACATTAAGTCATTTTATGTTCAGATGAGCCAGATACATCATGAATATTTGTATAAAGTCTCAGTGATCTCCCTTGATTCAGTTATAGCTGAGACATGAAGTGTTTGGGACTGAATGATGAACTAACAAAATAATGTTCAGACGGACATTGCAAAGAATCTGCTTCTCTCCTAGGTCAAAATTAAATGTAGACAATTTTATCATGACCTTACCTGATTAGTTCAGACACAATACTTTTATAGCCATAGTCGTCCACACAGACTTTGATGACACTTGACAATGGACCGACAAGATGTTCAAAATGTTGCAGAAGTTGAATAATTTTCAAACTGGCACCTGAAGGAGAAACATAGACAGGTATTTCTTTCTATGGGTACAGAAATAACATCTCAAGTGTTTCAGCATTCAAAAACTAAACCCAATTGGGCGTAATGAAGCGGGGAATAGCCGTACCGTAAATTACCCGACCTTAAATTTTTACTGCCAAAAAATCTTAATTTTGAATCCTTTTTTTATACTTTTTGTTGTTGCAGTATGGCAAGATATTTTATTGTTTGTGAAAATTTGTTGTAATTAAATTCTTACAATAAATGAGATGCTTTTGAAGCAAATCACTTTAACACCTGTAACAACAGCAAAAATTGAGTATCAGAAAACCTTTATCAAACAACCAATTTTTTTTCGCAGTGACATAGAAAACAAACATACAATTGAAAGCCTTAACTGAGACACTAAGACAAACAATGGTTCCAATTGTTTATAAAACACACTTCATACCTAAACCATGATTATATCTTTTCACCATTACTCCAAGTATATGACAAACAGCTTCTCTCACATCTTTACTGACAACGTGGGTTATCTCAGGAGTTTCCAGAAGTTTATAACAACAGTTAGTTACCAGACTGAAATATGAACAATGTTGAAAGTATGAAGGTATAAATCTGTATAAATATCAGGCATGAGAATGGAAAATTTCAAAATCAGCTGAAAATTCGGCACGGGGTCTAGGGGCCACTGAAGCTCCTGGCTTTTAAGCATCTAAGATGGCTTAAATTGTCTCAAAAGCATCCAAACCGCAAAAAATTCTCATGCCGGAACTATTAAATTCAATCTTCTGTCTGATATTTTCAGTTATGTGAACACCTTTGTGTTGTTTCTAATCTCATAAGTTCTGTCAGAATATCGGCATGAGTCGGTCACAAAGCAAGTGCCTACCACTGATGACAGATGATACTGCAGTGATGAACTGATCCAGAAGTTTGAGTCTCTATACTGTGTATCAAAGATTTTGTAGAAAGTGCAGTAAATGAATCATTAAATACATACCAGTCATGTAGATATTTTTATTTTCTATCAAAATATGCCAAGTGATATCTTTGAGAAAATGGCAGGTAAATGTCTTAATACAGACATACTATAAAACACTGCATTATCATGTTTTCAAGTTTCCTGCAACTGGAACACACTGGACCGATGCAGGTATTCTTCAACTAGTGCCAACTCGACATGTAGGTCAGGATAGAAAACATGTAAATAGTGTTGTAGAGTACATCTGTATGAAAAATTTACATTTTTAAATACAATATATTCCTAACTTATTATAATGCATCGGGAATAAAGTCCCAAAACAAACAGTGATCAACGGAATTCCAATATTGAATAAAAATTACCTGACAAATTCATCATCAATGACAGGAGGGTCCCAGAGACGGTAAATATTTTGCTGCACAAGATTCAGCAATGTTTTGAGACCAGTCTCCTTTTCTCTGAGCCAATCTAACGTCATGCTGGATGCTTTCTTCTTTCTACTTTTACCCTGTAACCATGGCAACACATGATAAAACAATTCTACTCTTAATGCAATCTCATTTATTTAATTTTATGAAACTTTTAAAATCCCTCGGAGTTGCTGGTTTGACTCACATCAGTGATGTAGACTACCAGGGTTTTCCGTAGGATTTTTCAGCTAGGGGTCATTGGACCCTCGTGTTTGATAAATTGGGGGTCCTTGGTAAATTTATAGGGTCCCAGATATGTAGTTTATAAAATTGGTGACCCTAGAAAGAAAAGGGAGTCAGGGACTCAAGATTTGCCTGGGTACCCTGCATAGGCTGCAATGGTATGCACTGTTGTCATATATGCTTCTAGCTGCAGAAAAGATAATAAGTTGATATTTTATAAAACACTTGTACAGTCGGACCTTGTTCACTCGAATTCATCTAGACAGTAATTTATTTTCAATAATACATGGTATGGAATAGCTCATTTTAATTCATCATGCATAAGAAGATACATCATGACCTGATACTTATTTCAGATGATACCAAGTATGCCGATAGAAGGTTGTCGAATAAACGAGGTCCAACTGTCGTTCAAAATGTAAATATCTCATTAAAGATTCTTACGAGTACATGTTTTATATTCAGATTTACCTTAGTGATGGCCTGATTGGTGCTAGGCTTGGTTTCATCAGCTTCCAACATCTCCATGTACTGACAGAGAAGGTAACACGTCATCTTTACCAAGTTCATGTTCGTCTTCCTGGTATTTGGATCCATCTGTTCCTCTAATACACTAGCTAACTTGGTGGACAGCTGCGTAGCAACTATAGATGGATGAAACTTCCCATTGAGTTGAGGCATATTGACACGACGTCATACTCATAGAGTTATGAGGAGCACACAACCATATTAATGTAAATACACCTGACCCTGAATTCTTCATCTTTTTCAACTGAATGTTATGTTCTAACAGTAACAAACCAGAGCTATCACTGAAGATGATTAATTCCCCCCTTAATCCATTTGTGATGTTTGACCACTAAGTGTGACCTTGACCTTTGAGCTACAGACATGGGTCTGGGGCACTTAACACTTTCTCATCATGTTAGACATTAAAGCCAAGCAATTTGAAAATCCCCCAATAAATGACAGAGAAGTGGTCCGGACGGACGCATGCATGCACATACACTGAACCTCCATTGTGGTGACTATGTCAAGAACACAATAAGCGTTAAGAAAATCCTGGTCTACAAGAAAAGCGTTTATGATCTGATATTCAAATAAAACAATTAACCAAGAACTTACTTTTCACAATGTGTCCCCAAGCATCCTCCTTAATTTCAGGCTCAATATCTTTCTGTAAGCTGAAAATATGGCTGATTATATTAATGCTGTGTACATAGACAACAAACTACAACCTTGCGAGAACACACATGTGAAACAAAACCTATAACCTATAAGTTTAGATTCTATGAATAAACCATATTTAGGAATTAGGGCCATCATAAACACAGATTTTTTATGAAAAATGTTAACAGAGACAAAATGTTTGTTTAGATAGACAGTAGACACAATAACTAAAGATGATAGTTTTTTAAAGGTTTGTTAAGTATGCTCATTGAACTTACCAAAGCACACTGAAGAAGGTATCAAAGTAGTCCAACATACATTCTGCCCCTTTGCTTCTAAACGATGTTCTCACATCTAAAATTACACAAAAGTATATAAATAATTATAATGTTTCATTTTAATTAGAGTCAACAAGCATTCAAAATATAATGAGGGGTTCCATTTGACCCTGGAATTGACCCCTTGACCTTTGGAATTTCCTAAAAAACACATTTTGACCCTGAAGATTCTGACTGAAGGGTATTTTTTTCTCTTTTTTCTCTAACTTTAATAGAGATAATATGGATATAAAATGTTAAAATCATGTCAAAATAATTAAAATGACCCAAGATTGAGATTCAGCAACTAGTGGAAGCCCTGCTTCACTCTACTGCCTAGATTATATGGTGAGATTCAGCACCTAGTGGAAGCCCTGCTTCACTCTACTGCCTAGATTATATGGTAAGATTCAGCACCTAGTGGAAGCCCTGCTTCACTCTACAGCCTAGATTATATGTTGAGATTCAGCACCTAGTGGAAGCCCTGCTTCACTCTACAGCCTAGATTATATGGTAAGATTCAGCACCTAGTGGAAGCACTGCTTCACTCTACTGCCTAGATTATATGTTGAGATTCAGCACCTAGTGGAAGCCCTGCTTCACTCTACAGCCTAGATTATATGTTGAGATTCAGCACCTAGTGGAAGCCCTGCTTCACTCTACAGCCTAGATTATATGTTGAGATTCAGCACCTAGTGGAAGCTCTGCTTCACTCTACAGCCTAGATTATATGTTGAGATTCAGCACCTAGTGGAAGCCCTGCTTCACTCTACAGCCTAGATTATATGTTGAGATTCAGCACCTAGTGGAAGCCCTGCTTCACTCTACTGCCTAGATTATATGGTTAGATTCAGCACCTAGTGGAAGCCCTGCTTCACTCTACTGCCTAGATTATATGGTTAGATTCAGCACCTAGTGGAAGCCCTGCTTCACTCTACTGCCTAGATTATATGGTGAGATTCAGCACCTAGTGGAAGCCCTGCTCCACTCTACAGCCTAGATTATATGGTGAGATTCAGCACCTAGTGGAAGCCCTGCTCCACTCTACTGTCTAGATTATATGTAGTGATTCAGCACCTAGTGGAAGCCCTGCTCCACTCTACTGCCTAGATTATATGTTGAGATTCAGCACCTAGTGGAAGCCCTGCTCCACTCTACTGCCTAGATTATATGTTGAGATTCAGCACCTAGTGGAAGCCCTGCTTCACTCTACTGCCTAGATTATATGGTGAGATTCAGCACCTAGTGGAAGCCCTGCTCCACTCTACAGCCTAGATTATATGGTGAGATTCAGCACCTAGTGGAAGCCCTGCTCCACTCTACTGCCTAGATTATATGTAGAGATTCAGCACCTAGTGGAAGCCCTGCTCCACTCTACTGCCTAGATTATATGTTGAGATTCAGCACCTAGTGGAAGCCCTGCTCCACTCTACTGCCTAGATTATATGTTGAGATTCAGCACCTAGTGGAAGCCCTGCTTCACTCTACTGCCTAGATTATATGTTGAGATTCAGCACCTAGTGGAAGCCCTGCTCCACTCTACTGCCTAGATTATATGTTGAGATTCAGCACCTAGTGGAAGCCCTGCTCCACTCTACTGCCTAGATTATATGGTGAGATACAGCACCTAGTGGAAGCCCTGCTTCACTCTACTGCCTAGATTATATGTTGAGATTCAGCACCTAGTGGAAGCCCTGCTTCACTCTACTGCCTAGATTATATGTTGAGATTCAGCACCTAGTGGAAGCCCTGCTTCACTCTACTGCCTAGATTATATGTTGAGATTCAGCACCTAGTGGAAGCCCTGCTTCACTCTACTGCCTAGATTATATGGTGAGATACAGCACCTAGTGGAAGCCCTGCTTCACTCTACTGCCTAGATTAAATGTTGAGATTCAGCACCTAGTGGAAGCCCTGCTCCACTCTACAGCCTAGATTATATGTTGAGATTCAGCACCTAGTGGAAGCCCTGCTTCACTCTACAGCCTAGATTATATGTTGAGATTCAGCATCTTGTGGAAGCCCTGCTCCACTCTACTGCCTAGATTATATGGTAAGATTCAGCACCTAGTGGAAGCTCTGCTTCACTCTACAGCCTAGATTATATGTTGAGATTCAGCACCTAGTGGAAGCCCTGCTTCACTCTACTGCCTAGATTATATGGTGAGATTCAGCACCTAGTGGAAGCCCTGCTTCACTCTACTGCCTAGATTATATGTTGAGATTCAGCACCTAGTGGAAGCCCTGCTCCACTCTACTGCCTAGATTATATGTTGAGATTCAGCACCTAGTGGAAGCCCTGCTTCACTCTACAGCCTAGATTATATGGTGAGATTCAGCACCTAGTGGAAGCCCTGCTTCACTCTACAGCCTAGATTATATGTTGAGATTCAGCACCTAGTGGAAGCCCTGCTTCACTCTACAGCCTAGATTATATGTTGAGATTCAGCACCTAGTGGAAGCCCTGCTTCACTCTACAGCCTAGATTATATGGTGAGATTCAGCACCTAGTGGAAGCCCTGCTTCACTCTACAGCCTAGATTATATGTTGAGATTCAGCACCTAGTGGAAGCCCTGCTTCACTCTACTGCCTAGATTATATGGTGAGATTCAGCACCTAGTGGAAGCCCTGCTTCACTCTACTGCCTAGATTACATGTTGAGATTCAGCACCTAGTGGAAGCCCTGCTTCACTCTACTGCCTAGATTATATGGTGAGATTCAGCACCTAGTGGAAGCCCTGCTTCACTCTACAGCCTAGATTATATGTTGAGATTCAGCACCTAGTTGAAGCCCTGCTTCACTCTACAGCCTAGATTATATGTTGAGATTCAGCACCTAGTGGAAGCCCTGCTTCACTCTACAGCCTAGATTATATGTTGAGATTCAGCACCTAGTGGAAGCCCTGCTTCACTCTACAGCCTAGATTATATGGTGAGATACAGCACCTAGTGGAAGCCCTGCTTCACTCTACAGCCTAGATTATATGTTGAGATACAGCACCTAGTGGAAGCCCTGCTTCACTCTACAGCCTAGATTATATGGTGAGATTCAGCACCTAGTGGAAGCCCTGCTTCACTCTACTGCCTAGATTATATGTTGAGATTCAGCACCTAGTGGAAGCCCTGCTTCACTCTACAGCCAAGATTATATGGTGAGATTCAGCACCTAGTGGAAGCCCTGCTTCACTCTACTGCCTAGATTAAATGATCTGCCAAGTTAATGATTAACTGAACAACATACTTAGTAATTCTTAACAGCTTTGGGTAAACTTTTTTGGTGCAGTCGTATTTACATGGTTTGCTATTTGCATATCAGTGTTGTGTAAACTTATCAAATCTTACGTTAACCACCAAGGCAATTTCTCTTCAACCGAACAACATTTGTAACCTTGATACGGATTGGTTAACCTTTCGATAAAGGGTACGTTACCTTACTGAAATCCACTATATTTCTGTGAATTTAGAGACCAGCAATCGTAACATCTCGGCAATCGAAAGATGCGCCAACAATCTTTTTTCAAGATATTTCTTGTTTACTTTGTCAAGTATTAGCTAAGATGACTGATCAATAGAGAACCTAGTACTACAATACCTTGTAATGCTCCAGAAATTTCTCTCCGTGACAGAACTTCATCGACAACATACTGGTTAACACCAGTCTTGTTAAGAAGATCATCTCTAGAGACTGGTATGAAAAACTCAAAATCCATGCTAATTTACAAACCTGGAAATAAAAATAACACCTGCTATTGGTTGCTTTTTATATAAACTTATACATGTCCAGGGGTATCAATATGAGCCAAGAAAATTACCCATTAACTTAAGCATCATCACTCAGTCTAATTGTATGAACTCAAACAGTGATAAAATTAATGTTAGTGATGTAAGAGATGTTCAAGGCGATGGTCTTTTATAAAAGGTTAAATTACATAAAAACCTGACTTACTAAAAAGAAATTCAGCCAGAGGGATGAAGGAACAAAGAATTGGGAAAAAATGATGATTTTTAGAGGAAAATTGACACTTTTTGGTAAGGAGAAACAGCATTTAAATGCTATATTCGTCAGTAAAATTAACCAAAAAAATCACTGCCGGTGTAAAGGTCCAAATTCATATTATGTAATTTCTACTTTTTACTTCAATTGTTGAACATCTTTGGGATGTTTTGCTACTAAGCACAAACAGTATGTAATATGATGATCAAGTTACTTTGTGTCAGATCGAAACTGTGTAATTCAAAAATACAATATAAGCGAAGGTGCATAAAAAACTAACACATAATTATATCATAGAAAAAGTGGTACATGTAATACTGAATTTCTATATTGTTTTCCAAATAATTTGCCTGCAAAAACTACATTTTCTTCTGAAAGAACTAAAAAATGCCTAACAGTAGAATCAGGGCTCAACATTAACTTTTTAGTCCACTTGTCCAGTCGTGCAAGAAGACAGGAAGTACTTGTCCGGAACAAAAATGCACTTGTCCTTAAAACTTGTCCTTAAAATTTAAGCAAAAGGAGGTTGACAGAGTTCGACATTTACTTTTTTTAGTACTAGACCAATGGACAGACTAGCCTTCAAACTTACTAGACCTGACCTAATGTCAACAAGACCAAACTTTTCAATGCCAAAATATGCTTTAAAACAGGTCAATTTTGAGTCGATAAGAGTGCACATCGTAAAAATGGCTAATTTTTTGGGTTTGATTCCCGGTCGCGGCAGGTGATACCCTTCCATGAAAATTTGACAAAAATGTCGATTTTCCTCCACATGTGGAGAAGTTGTCGGCTCCTTGTGGAAGGGTAAGTTAGTACTGGTAAGAATTCAGTCCATGAAAAACTGGTTAGGTGAACCGGCCGCCGTATATAACTGAAATATCGTTGAGAAACGGCGTTTAACCTGATTAAACAAACAAACATCGCTATTTTCATCATAGCCAATTATCAATCATGGATATGGTCTGTACCGAAAAACGTTTAGATGTCATAATATTTCAAATTCCATTCAGTTTTTCATTCCTGTCACGCTGCCCAGTCACAGAGGCCTATCTTTCGTAAAAATTGCATCACACCCATGACTAAATTACTGGTTTTCATAAAATGGTTAGTTGAATATGTACATATACAATTTGTGGACTCAAATGCAAATGATGCAACGATGAAACATGGTCCAGCCTTCAAACTTTTCATTATCTTCGAAAACTGAAAATGTGAATGCGATGAGTCTAGGAACGACAACTCTGGGTGGAAAGAAAAGGCAAGTTTTACTGTGAACCAATCAGAATTGCTAAGATATTCAAGTGCGCATGACATCGCTTCTAATAATACAACTAGGAATTCTGGTGGAATGTTAAGTTTAAAAATAGGCGAATAGGACGCAATTATGGAAACGATTTGTACATTAATTGCACGTATGATGCAAGTAGCAATAATTAAGGCACGTCCGACTGACATTACCTGGTTGAAAGCTGGTTCGGTCTAGTCATTCCAGTGTCAGACTAGCCTGACTGGTCGTGTTGATAGTGTCGAACCCTGGTTGATTGGTCAGGACAAGTGCATACGTATAAATGATTTGTAACAAAAGTAAATGGAGTGCAAAACATCTTATTAACAATCTTGTTGTAGCTCAGCCACAGAAAGTCATTTTGGCTCAAACTTAACATTTTTGTATGTTTGATTCATTTCCGAGCGCCCTTTTTGCCGTTTGGTTGTCTTTGTAATCAGCATCCGCTTTTGACAATTTAAAGCCAAATGAAGTATTTTGCCATGATGGCAGGCAATAACTGGCTTGACAGTTGTCGATGTAAATACACTTCATGTGTTTTATAATGATAACGAAATTTACCGCTCATTTTCTTTGACAGCGAACCTGCTTCCCCAACTTCGGATAAAATCTAAACAACGCCTGGATCGTTTCCAATAGATTTTTCAGATTTTTTTAAGTATTAATAGTATTTGCAGATTTATTTTGGATTTTTTTTTTTTGAAATCAAGTTGTCCCATCGGGCTAGTGCCTTAAGATTTTACTTGTCCTGACAAAGTTTTTGGTTGCCCCGGGCAGTCAGACTTCCGTTATGTCAAGCCCGGGCTGCCATTGAGTAAAAAAATGTGTGATGAAAATTAGTGTGGTGGAGTGGGATTAGACAGCTGCCCAGTTAGATCCGTCGTTGGAGCGCTGTACGAGTGCTTAGGGGGTCGAGAGTTCGAGCACAACAACGGGCACATTTTTCCCCCTTGATTTACTTTACTAGCATAGTAATCAGACATCTTCGGTTCCCACCAGTGATCAGTATAATGAGTATAATTCCATGATGGTGTTCACAAAGGAATGAAGTAAATCAAGGGGAAAAAGTGCACCCGACGTAGGGCTCAAACCCACGATCCCCTAAACACTAGTATGGTGCTCTACTGACTGAGCTAACCTGGTGGCCATCTAACCTCACACCACTACACTCCTCCCCCTTCCGACATTTGAGGCTCAACCACTGTGGACCGTCAAACACCGATGCCACCATTTAAAGTAAATCAAGGGGAAAAAGAGCGCCCAATGTGGGGCTCAAACCCACGACCCATTTAGCATTAGTACGGCGCTCTACTGACTGAGCTAACTGGGCGGCCGACTAACCCCACACCACTACAGGACCCATGAAGGCCATATTTACGATTTTCATGTTCTGTGAAGATTTTGAAAACCCTATTACCCAAGACAATTACTTTACGAAAGCAAAAATGGTGACAATTGGATAGCCACAAGACGGCTCGAGTAAATTTGTCAAAGATTTAACTTTAAAGACATTCTACTTAATTCAAAAGTCCGTTTTGACTTCGCGTGGGTGGGGTATGATTGTAAAACAGATTTCCAGCTGTCAATTGCCGAAATTACGAAGTCGTGTTACAAAATAAGCAATTATATTTCACAAAAGAAATTAGCTAAAGATAAGAATACATACATTGATTTCCACGAATGAATACGACAGCTCACAAACGCTTGGATACGACAAAAATACGCTGAAAAGACGAGTAGACGGCCACTTCCTGTTTTGAACAGTGCGCCAATAATTTCCATCCAATCAAATGCGTCAAGGGAAGTTATAACGCACGACGCATAGTTATCAACTTTCGGGTCAAACTATTACGCAATGGTCTCCCTTTATAGCCAAGACACTGCGGTCCCATCACATATTACTTTTGTTAAAACCACATGTATTTTATTATCATAGGTTCTGGTCATGTGTCACAGAAATAGACAAAAGGATTTAATCGAGTAAAATGGATTTAAAAATGGAATGCAACCTTCATATTATTCTTGGTGACTAGGGTTATTTACACAGCACACGGACTTTGTGATAGTGGTAAATGTACCATATTGTGAGTATTTTCTATTAGCAACTTATTCTATTTCTAATTAGCACCCTTCTTCATCGATTAACATCTGTATAAATATATATGATATAATAGTTGATTTTTTCGGCGCAGCCACATTAAACTCCCTGTTGTTACTTGCGTCACAGCGATTTATAAGCCAATCAACTCTAAAGTTATTTATCGATGTAACTTTTGGATAGCCCAACTGCGGTTGTAAACAGAACGCTAATTTGTGCAAATCTGCACTTTGTAATCGCTGGACTGGAATTATTAAATTCGTCTGTGCAAGATATAAGCATATCAGTTATAGTTTGAATGTAGACATACGTATCTATAATTGTGCTACACATCCTTACGGCCAGTATAACTAGACGATACATTACTGAACAATTATCGTCGCAGTTTTATGTAGTTTGTACATCACAATAAAAAAATCAAAATAAAAAACAATGTTATTTAATCAGACAGTTATCAGTAATTAATACGATTTCGATAGTTGTGATTGTCAAACAGATTCCACACAAATTACGGAAAAAGGATCAATGTTCGAAGATATCATGTTTGCTATATATTTCCCTTTCCCCTGTGCAATTCTTTCACGTTATATAGTGTTCATGTTATTTTCTGCCTGGTTTCGGCCTATTGTTGCCGACTGTCTTGACTTGTGCTGTGATATTTTCCGTCCATTAATTCCCCCATGCCACTGTTTGTCCTCTTTAATTCTCCTAGTTATTCCTTATGGTTGGCCAGGCCATTCCTTGCGCCTCTGTTCCCTTACGTATGTACCACTGAGCCTCCTCAAGTGCCTTATGTTTTATGGATTGTTGTTTTCCCAGAGGTCTGTGTGCCCGTTCCACGTAGCAACTTATTCTCTCCCTTTTAAACATGTATGATAACTGTCATGACCAAATTAAGAGGACTACGCCTTCATCGTTTCGATAGTTTTAATATCTTTGATATAGTTTAAAGTAGACAGGTCCAATTATATTTTGTTTTACCTCTTATCTGATCTTAAATTTGGACATGAATGTCGTGAATATCGTGAATGCGTAGATGTCATATTAATGAACGCATTTAAAAATAAATGCATACCAACAATTACACGATGGTCCTCTAATTGTGTTTTGATGTGCATTTATTTACGCTCTTTACTTAATTGTATTGATTTTATAACAAACTATTTCTACCACGCATGCAATAATTGATAAAACAAACCAACGAAAGCAGAAATTTAAAATGTCTCAGTGTTTATAAATTTGTATATTGATTCTATTAACATGATATCTTAGTTTGAACGTGGCGTGAAGTACGGTTGTCCGAATTATGTGACCATCTGAATTACTTCCACTATTCGTTTACGCATGATCTTACGTAAAACGTCCAAGGCATATCATATTATAAGGCGCATCAAAACAATCAAGGGACAGCTGATTAACAAAAACACTAAATAATAAGACACTCTCGTTTTATTTACATTATTGCACTCCGAAGAAAATATTACACAAATCCTGAAAAAGGGATTTTTATCCTTTTCTATAAGACGGGGATTGCAAATGGCGATATTCATGTTTTCACGACATGCTATGACATCAACTAATGTTGTTAATTTAGTAAAGGGATATACAAAATAATCGTAAAAACCACATGTGTGATCACAGAGAAATTTCTGCTGTCAGGAAGTTGAAATAGAATCCTGAATTTTTAATACTAAACGATTGTTTGATAATGTCTTCAACAAAATGATTTGTTTGTGACCAGGCGCGTATCCAGGCATACGCACGTACGCCAATGCGTACAATTCGTCAGACAAGGTGAAAAAATAAAAGTTCCAAAACACTGAAATATAGCATGAAAACGAACAATTTGCCTCCTAATTATATTTTTTTCCCATCGGCGGGAGGAGGCCCTCCAACACCTACCCCCACTTGCTGCTCGTTTCGCACTTACGATGCTTACACTTGGCGTACACTTCAAAATCGTCCAGGTACGTCCCTGGTGACTCTTGAAGTTCAATATTGCAACCCACATTCCTGCTGTCAGGAAGTTGACAAACAATACTAAATTTTATTACTTAACAATGTTTTGATTATATCCTCAACAAAATGATTTGTGACACTTGATATTCAATATTGCAACCCACATGAAAATCATTAAAAGTTAATAATGCAAAAATGTGTTTCCTTTCAATAGCGAAATTAATCATGAATTCTGTACACAGACGTCAGTGATTTCCGCTTTGTTGGAATGAAATGGTTACTTGATTCAACAAAGGTAATAAATCCAGTAAATGATGTTAAACACTGTGAACGTTCCTGGAAACAGGATTTTAGACACGTTATCCACAAACCGTGCCTGTTCTATGCCGGATTTGTTGTTGAAGCTAAAAGTCATCCTTCCTGATGCACAGCAACTAGAGGTATACTGCAATCGATTGAATATTAGAGATCAGAGTAAATTCTTACAGTGTCGTTATTTGTAAACAGTACAAAATATAAATACTAGTATAGCACTTGCCTTAATGAAGTTTAAGTTTAAACAATGTAGTCCAAAAGGATTCAACTTAAATAACCATACATGTACATGCGCACATATACTAGTACTGGTATCTAAATACGATGTATATGCAACGTTAAACGCCAATTAAGAGTTATTTCATCCATTTAAACTGCAATGATTGTAACACACGAGACAATTTTACTCTCGTTGGCTGATGAGTATCAATAATTTCTCTTTCCTTTTCCAAAACAAAGACTATAAAAGACAGCATGTCTCGTTTACAAAATACGTCATGTTTGACCTTTTCGCGATTTCCGTAAATTGCTAATGTGTTTCTGTGGCTTTCCGTGTGTGATATAAATATTCACCCGAACACAAGTATTAATGACTTCAAACTCAACTACAACAATGACCATTAATCAAATTTAAAATTGCCATCACGTGATGAGACGTCCCCGAATTGTGTGCACATGTTTGATGCAAGCAGGAGCATCGGCATACAGCGAGTGTAAATAAAAACTCGAGTAACTAGGTTAAATTAACCGGTCGAAAAGATGAGAATTAATTTTTTTGCATAGATACTGAGTGTCCTGCAATATGATGGCATATATGTGTACGTGAATAATTAAATTTAAAGGTATTCTTAAAAGACTGAATGTTACGACAAAATGTATTGACCGTTATATGTACTTTAAATATATGGCCATTGACTTTCATGTATTTGAAGAAAACGCTAAACAAATTTGCGTATCGCCTCGAAACGCTTGTTTTGTATTCGCAATTAATCTGAATAAAATACAAACGAAAATCAATATATCATTACGTATTCGGTGTTTGTTGTATTTACAGCGTTGTTATCATCTGCGTAGTTTCTCTCTCTTACATTGATGATGTTGGTGCTGTCTCGCTGCGTTAACACATTGACATATGCAAACTCCAGAAGTCCGAGAAATACACAAGCTAAACAAGTTGTCAGATACACATCTAGTGCCTGTCATTTAATATATAATATATTGTATTGATCAAGTGACTGCTATTTAATATGTCATATATGGTAATACACATCTAGTCCTGTTATTAAATATATTATATAGTACACGTCAATTGCCGATCATTAAAATACATCTATATCATGTTATCCACATCTAGTGCCTGTCATTTAATCTATGATATATAGTATACATCTAGTGCCTGTCATTTGATATATGATATATAGTATACATCTAGTGCCTGTCATTTAATCTATGATATATAATATACATCTAGTGCCTGTCATTTGATATATGATATATAGTATACATCTAGTGCCTGTCATTTGATATATGATATATAGTATACATCTAGTGCCTGTCATTTAATCTATGATATATAATATACATCTAGTGCCTGTCATTTAATCTATGCTATATAATATACATCTAGTGCCAGTCATTTAATCTATGTTATATAATATACATCTAGTGCCTGTCATTTGATATATGATATATAGTATACATCTAGTGCCTGTCATTTGATATATGATATATAGTATACATCTAGTGCCTGTCATTTAATCTATGATATATAGTATACATCTAGTGCCTGTCATTTAATCTATGATATATAATATACATCCAGTGCCAGTCATTTAATCTATGTTATATAATATACATCTAGTGAAAGTCATTTAATCTATGATATATGATACACATCTAGTGCCTGTCGTTTAATCTATGCTATATAATATACATCCAGTGCCAGTCATTTAATCTATGATATATGATACACATCTAGTGCCTGTCGTTTAATCTATGATATATAATACACACCTAGTGCCTGTCATTTAATCTATCATACATGTTTATAATTCACATCTAGTGTCTGTCATTTCATATATTGTATATAATACACATCTAGCGTCTGGCATTTAAGATATCATATATAACTCACTTCTAGTGTCAGTCATTTGATATATCATATATAAAACACATCTAGTGGTTGCCATTTAATATATCATATAATACACACGGCTTCCGGCCGGCTTCTAGTAAAAAAAGTGTACCAACCTTTACATAAGACACATGAGACAAGTCTGTTTTACTTCCGGTACTTTGTGTTGTCATGGTGAGTACTGTCAGAAGGCCAAGGGAAACACGAGCTGGTACCGCCGTACAGTCAATCCAAAAACTCATCCACGACAGCACTACTATGAGAATACTAGGTATATACACTTCGATGATATAAAATGAACTGTTTCTTTTCAAAGTGAACTCCAGTCCTATACATGGGTACACTGCTATCAATATAAAATATCTGTATTAGACGGATAAATTATAAAAACGATGGGTGGATGGGTGGATGGATAGATGGACGGACGGATGGATGGATGGATGGATGGACGGACGGACGGATGGATGGATGGATGTGTAACACAATGATATTGCAGGTAGCGATTTCAGCGCTAGTTTATCTATTGATGGTAATTAATAATCTTGATTAGATCTATTGATGTTAATTAATAATCTTACTTATCTAATACACACTTGTTAATAATTGCGGAAGCAAAGCTAATTATTGTCAGAAGGCATTAATTAAATTATGATATCGATGGTAGCAATTACATCTCTGCTAGATTCATTGACGTAAATTTATAATATTGACGTAAATTTATAATCTTGACTATCTAATACACACTTGTACGGAAGCAAAGCTAATTCTCATAATGCATTAATTACCAATTTTTGATACTTGTCAGATGTAAATTAAAAACATGACTGACTAATCAGGTACAATGGATGTCAATTACGTTGTTGTTTTCCAATTCGACGTCATGATAGAATGGTATATCAATGAAAATATTTTTACAATCGTCTCTATGGGTTTTGCATGTATCTAATGGTCATTTTGATTGACTTTTTTTGAATTTGATTGTAAATATGGTATAGTAATTATTAACATGTTATTGCGACGGACGGACGGATACGCACATCCAAGGAAGTCCCTCTCGCAGTTGTATTCCCTTACATTTGTAAGACAGAACTGTGGAAAGTCTACTGCTTTATCTATAGTAAGAGATTCATCGTGCCACACAAACTTTATATTCTCTAGGCGGTGTCCGACTGAAATCAGAATGAAAATAAAACAAGAACAGACCAATTGATGTATTTATATATGAATGTGAAAAAACAATGCTACAAGATGTATGGTATTTAACATGAGACATCATTCGCTAAACACTTTCTAAACAATATAAAAAATGTTGTTAAACGAGTCTTTGGTAAGTAAAGGTTCATTTGAAACAACAACACAATACCGCAATGGAACGGTAACATGATTTCCTCTCACAGCATAGTAACAAGCGAATGTCAGCGCACAGCGAATGTCACATGATGACGGATATTTGAATAAAATGCCCGTTCCAACCTGGAAACACAGCACTGTATTTTATTTGTCGTCTGATATTTCGATTTTTTCATTTAACAGAATGCTGGGTTGTGTTAGTGGGGCAAACATTCGACTGACGGCTATGGAAATTCAACGGTTGTGATGGCAGTGTTCGCTGTTAGTGGGGCAAACATTCGACAGACTGCTATGAAATTCAACGGTTGTGATGGCAGTGTTCGCTGTTAGTGGGGCAAACATTCGACAGACTGCTATGAAATTCAACGGTTGTGATGGCAGTGTTCGCTGTTCGTTGGGCAAACATTCGACTGACGGCTATGAAATTCAACGGTTGTGATGGCAGTGT
This sequence comes from Mactromeris polynyma, assembly GCA_032209605.1. Taxonomy (NCBI): domain Eukaryota; kingdom Metazoa; phylum Mollusca; class Bivalvia; order Venerida; family Mactridae; genus Mactromeris; species Mactromeris polynyma. Next base: position 3,877,193 of record JASFXZ010000036.1, read on the forward strand.
TCGCTGTTAGTGGGGCAAATATTCGACAGACTGCTATGAAATTCAACGGTTGTGAGGGCAGTGTTCGCTGTTAGTGGGGCAAACATTCGACAGACTGCTACGAAATTCAACGGTTGTGATGGCAGTGTTCGCTGTTAGTGGGGCAAACATTCGACAGACTGCTACGAAATTCAACGGTTGTGATGGCAGTGTTCGCTGTTAGTGGGGCAAACATTCGACAGACTGCTATGAAATTCAACGGTTGTGATGGCAGTGTTCGCTGTTAGTGGGGCAAACATTCGACAGACTGCTATGAAATTCAACGGTTGTGATGGCAGTGTTCGCTGTTAGTGGGGCAAACATTCGACAGACTGCTATGAAATTCAACGGTTGTGATGGCAGTGTTCGCTGTTAGTGGGGCAAACATTCGACAGACTGCTATGAAATTCAACGGTTGTGAGGGCAGTGTTCGCTGTTAGTGGGGCAAACATTCGACAGACTGCTATGAAATTCAACGGTTGTGAGGGCAGTGTTCGCTGTTAGTGGGGCAAACATTCGACAGACTGCTAGGAAATTCAACGGTTGTGAGGGCAGTGTTCGCTGTTAGTGGGGCAAACATTCGACAGACTGCTACGAAATTCAACGGTTGTGATGGCAGTGTTCGCTGTTAGTGGGGCAAACATTCGACAGACTGCTATGAAATTCAACGGTTGTGATGGCAGTGTTCGCTGTTAGTGGGGCAAACATTCGACAGACTGCTATGAAATTCAACGGTTGTGATGGCAGTGTTCGCTGTTAGTGGGGCAAACATTCGACAGACTGCTATGAAATTCAACGGTTGTGATGGCAGTGTTCGCTGTTAGTGGGGCAAACATTCGACAGACTGCTATGAAATTCAACGGTTGTGATGGCAGTGTTCGCTGTTAGTGGGGCAAACATTCGACAGACTGCTATGAAATTCAACGGTTGTGATGGCAGTGTTCGCTGTTAGTGGGGCAAACATTCGACAGACTGCTATGAAATTCAACGGTTGTGATGGCAGTGTTCGCTGTTAGTGGGGCAAACATTCGACAGACTGCTATGAAATTCAACGGTTGTGATGACAGTGTTCGCTGTTAGTGGGGCAAACATTCGACAGACTGCTATGAAATTCAACGTTTGCGATGGCAGTGTTTGATGTTACCGGGAAATTTTAGAATGCCTATAGAATCTACCAACAACAAACTGTGCACTTACAACTGCCAACTTCTATGTGACAATGCTGAGTATCAAATGGATACTTATGTAGCAACATATGGCAAGAGTATGTCCCAGTTACCCTGTAAGTATAACATAATAAAACAATAAAATACAATATGTACAATATATTTCGTACACTCACTGGTAGTTGTAGATGGTACGTTTGTAATAGCTTTGCTGGGGCAGTCGACATTTCGTACATTGTGTGCAAGATATTTAGTGGCCAAAACACGACCAAAATGTTTTGAAATCCTTATACATGTATACAACATTAAAAAGCTCAACATCGATGTCTTGCACTAAGGTGTCATTGATACTATAATAGTGGAAAGGTGTTTGTTTGTTTGTTTGTTTTAGGTGGGTTTACTGATGTGTCCCACTCCTCTAAGGAGAAATGACTTGGTGAGAAAAAAATTGGATGAAGAAACGACTAGGGGAGAAACGTCTGGTGTGAGAAACAGCAGGGTAGCACATGTGTATTTATTTTGTTATTAAATTCTGTTACAAAAACTGCGGTTTAACTAGCAGACTAATAAAAAGTATAGATATGCGTTTGTTTACTTTTCATCTGTACAAAACATAATCGTCTCGGTCTCGAGATTTAAGTAGATTTGTGTTACTCGGACCATGCCTTAAATGGTTATGTTGATAGTTGCATTCGAGAGAAGATCTGAAAGTTCATTACCTCAATAACTGGCAAATATCGACGGAAATGCTAAATGTCTGCCCTTAGAGTTTTTTTTCATTTTTCGGTTTTATTGAGTTTAACGTCATTTCTGTAAATGACGGTCAGTTGATCTAGTCTTTTTCTTGGAATGAAGTATTAACCAGTACTAACTTGCCCTTAACTACTCGAAGGAATCAGAGGCGGATGTAAAATGACACAGAAGGACATGACCGGTCCTGGCGACAACAGCCCAACGCCTACTAACTGAGCTAAACCTGCGGACTGGTTTTCTAAAACTTTGCTTTAAAATGTTATTACGTGTGCACTTTTCTGTATTACCTTGCCAAATGATGAACGATTCCATTAGGATATATGTGTACAAATTTATTTGGCACCATCACCTCATGGAAGTCGGATGAATGTTCATTTAGTATATAAAGATCAGGTGTCCATACGTGGTTGAACAGTGAATTATCAAGTTCAAGTCGTGTGAAGTTCAGTACATCATTAAACTGTAAACGTTCATCTGACCACTTCTGTCCAATAAGCATCGCCATTGAATAGTCCTAGATAAAACAATGAGTTCATGCATGATGCACCCACCAATGTTTGCTCCCCGGGGGGCGGGTACACCCAGGATATTTGAAATGTATACTCAGCACATTTAAAAGCGCAAAATGTAAGATTTCTCAAATTTCTTGAACTGACCTAGGGATGCAAGATAAGAACATAACCTGCTATTATTTCATTTTCGCTAAATTTTCTTTCAATTAACGGTTATTATCATATCAAAATGAGTTATAAAACACTAAACTGACATATCTGAGATCGAGACATTGAGGCAATGAGAAACTTAGCCTAGATACTTTATGTAAAACATCATATATTTTTATAAATGCAAAGGTTTGGTGCATATTTACCATATTTGTCGCACTGATAGAGTACATTGACATGACATGTATGTTTATCTGTATTTCAACTTGTTTGTTGGCTGAAAATGTATGTATAACAATAACAATAACCCCACGCATCCAGCCACCAACATTTTATAAAGTAAACGCAATGATTCAAATATTGTGGTATAACGTTCGTTCGTTCGTTCGTTCGTTCGTTCGTTCGTTCGTTCGTTCGTTCGTTCGTTCGTTCGTTCGTTCGTTCGTTCGTTCGTTCGTTCGTTCGTTCGTTCGTTCGTTCGTTCGTTCGTTCGTTCGTTCGTTCGTTCGTTCGTTCGTTCGTTCGTTCGTTCGTTCGTTCGTTCGTTCGTTCGTTCGTTCGTTCGTTCGTTCGTTCGTTCGTTCGTTCGTTCGTTCGTTCGTTCGTTCGTTCGTTCGTTCGTTCGTTCGTTCGTTCGTTCGTTCGTTCGTTCGTTCGTTCGTTCGTTCGTTCGTTCGTTCGTTCGTTCGTTCGTGCGTGCGTGCGTGCGTGCGTGCGTGCGTGCGTGCGTGCGTGCGTGCGTGCGTGCGTGCGTGCGTGCGTGCGTGCGTGCGTGCGTGCGTGCGTGCGTGCGTTCGTTCGTTCGTTCGTTCGTTCGTTCGTTCGTTCGTTCGTTCGTTCGTTCGTTCGTTCGTTCGTTCGTTCGTTCGTTCGTTCGTTCGTTCGTTCGTTCGTTCGTTCGTTCGTTCGTTCGTTCGTTCGTTCGTTCGTTCGTTCGTTCGTTCGTTCGTTCGTTCGTTCGTTCGTTCGTTCTGCATAAAGGCATTTAACAACGATGTTCTGATATTTATGAATAAGGATATTGTTTCCAAAAAATAAGACTAACATGTATCTTTAAGGTTGCATGAGAAGTCATTAACGTGCCAAAACAAACTGCAACTTTTACTGTGCTTTCACATGACAAAAGACTCACGTGCAAATACTTCATAAGTATATTTGTATACATATATAAATTTTACTCATGTGAGCAAAAGCCGTTTCACATCTCTGATTTGCATACGTGAGTAATGTATAAGTAAGTAAGTAAATTGTGTATTATAGTGACATGTGTACAAAGCATTTACATATACAAATATTATAAAATAGCAATAGACACCCGGCCCATTGGACCTATATGTCACCTAAAATATAATTGGTAAACATAGACTAGAGCTATAAATAAATATGCAAATTAAAAGCAAAAAAATGTATATGAGAATCAAAATGAGCTAAACAGACACACAGCTGAAACATTTTATATAGAGTTTAAACAGATTATTCGTCAAAATGTAATTGTTGACGTAAAAGGTATGCTTTTGTTAAAAAAATTATCATACATAACTACATCCGCAGATATTATATCATAGTTTTCTTAAATTATCATACAGGCGACAAACAGTTACAAAATGTGACTCGTCTTCAACAGAATCTGTTCAGCACATGGTACAAATTCTTTCATGTGATGCTTCCCAAATATATCGTCCAGTCTCTATACACAGTGCGCGGTAGAATGTGAATTGCATATGCAAACAAATACTCACGTGTGTAAATAGTCTCATGTGAACGGGGTTGAAGACAAATGCATGAATACGTAATGAAACTTGTACATACCCTGATCATGTCTTGGTGGAATTCTCCTGTCGTAATGACGAAACAAATCATCTAACATTGTAGTCCTTCAAATACAGAAATACGTGATTGATACAATGTTACTACGTTGCAGCTGGCTGGAAGTCACATACTTCAGGACCGTCGGGAAATTGTGAGGTGGGTACGACAGAAGCAAACACATTGTACAAGAACATGCCAAACACATTGTACAAGAACATGCCAAACGCATTGTACATGAATCTGCCAAACACATTGTACAATAATCTGCCAAACGCATTGTACAAGAATCTGCCAAACACATTGTACAAGAACCTGCCAAACACATTGTACAAGAACCTGCCAACACATTGTACAAGAATCTGCCAACGCATTGTACAAGAATCTGCCAAACACATTGTACAAGAATCTGCCAAACACATTGTACAAGAACATGCCAAACGCATTGTACAATAATCTGCCAAACACATTGTACAAGAATCTGCCAAACACATTGTACAAGAACATGCCAAACGCATTGTACAAGAATCTGCCAAACACATTGTACAATAATCTGCCAAACGCATTGTACAAGAATCTGCCAAACACATTGTACAAGAACCTGCCAAACACATTGTACAAGAACCTGCCAAACACATTGTACAAGAACCTGCCAACACATTGTACAAGAACCTGCCAAACACATTGTACAAGAATCTGCCGAACACGTTGTACAAGAATCTGCCAAACACATTGTACAAGAACCTGCCAAACACATTGTACAAGAATCTGCCAAACACATTGTACAAGAACCTGCCAGACACATTGTACAAGAATCTGCCAAACACATTGTACAAGAACCTGCCAAACACATTGTACAAGAACCTGCCAAACGCATTGTACAAGAATCTGCCGAACACGTTGTACAAGAACCTGCCGAACACGTTGTACAAGAACCTTCCAAACGGCTCTGGAACACATCACACTATGTCCCAGTTGTTGTTTGTTTTTATGCGCTGTACGTCGCCGCAAGTTCTCAACAGTATTTCAGTATATACGGCGGTTAATTGACTTAACCAGTTCTCTTGGGTTACCAACCAGTACTAACCTCCTCCGCAAGCAACTGACAACTTCTCCACATGAATCAGAGTTCATAGGTGGAGAACAAATGACTTTGGGTACATTTTCTTCAAATTTTCTCGGAAGAACATAAGCCTCCACCGGGGTTCGGACCTCGACCTCTAGATTAGCAGTCGAGCGCTATACCGACTGAGCCAACCGAGCGAGCTTACTGTTTTTTAACCTGACTAAGAGATTCTACTTCCCAGATCCTAAAAATGTTCCTTTACCAGAACGCTGACAATGACATCAGGATTTGTATGAGACAAAATGTTACCATATATCAACAAATACTAAAACCATTGTAAGAAATAACAGAACAGAATGATTTATAAATGCCATCAAATCCTTCTTAATCATTCATATTTATATAAGCGATAGGTTGTAATTAATTAACAACGACTTAATCAATGACCTTACATGTTGACTGCTGTTGCTGTGTGGAATGGTAGAAACACTATTAAGATCCAAAGAAACAATAAAGTCCCGTCCATGTTGCTTCTTAAACTGTTTCAATGCTTTCTATATACAGTCTAAAATCGTGATATTTATTGTATAAACTGCGAACACAGTTTACGGATACTGGTATCTAAAAGTGCGCCGCAATCAAATTCATCATCGATTGTCGGATATAATCCAATATTAATATAGTGATTTAACCATTTCCTAATTTCAGAATTGATTGTGCTTAAAAACAAATAAACTTTAAAAAGTGTTATATCAATTCTAGTGGTGTGGTTAATCCCTAGAAGATCTTTATACAGAAATCAGAATACATGTCTATTTGTTTCTACTTCCGGTACAAAAAAGTTAGACGTCAGACTATGTTTATGTTGTTGAGAGGGTGAGTAGTGTTCAGTGAGAGTTGATGCTTTGTGCGTGTCTGCTGCGTGCCCATTCTATTTGAATTAAAATTCCTGGCAGACATTCCTAAAATACGGCCAAATACGGTAAATTCCGTACAAATCCGGTAAATTTCGGATATTGCTATGTACTACTTCATTTTTGATCAATAATTACAGTTTGGTTCTATTAGTTGTTATGAATCCTGCCAACGAGTGAAAATCGTTGCACACACGCGCATTTTGAATTTATCTAGTTGAATAATTAAAGAATTAAAAGTGGATTTCTGTATAAATACGCGTTTTCGACGACGTCGCCGGCATTTTTTTTTCACGAGATGGCATTTTCATGACTCTAATTCGACGGCAGAAGAATAATTAAATTCTTATTTAAAGCCGCCATTGACGCAATGATTAACTTTTTTGGACGAACCATAATTAAACTGTCACCTATCAAAATATATCACGTTGCGACTGTTTCTATTGTCAGTATAGTCTTGGACCAATACATCTATATATAGGGATTCGTTATTTCGGCGTTTCAAACGTTACAAACAGCTAAATCGCTATTTACAATTGTTTCATGAATGTCTTTGATGATCCACTTTCTTAATTGCGCACACTCACGTGATCAGACGTGCTGTTCGTATACTTAATTGCGCACACTCACGTGATCAGACGTGCTGTTCGTATACTTAATTGCGCACACTCACGTGATCAGACGTGCTGTTCGTATACTTAATTGCGCACACTCACGTGATCAGACGTGCTGTTCGTATACTTAATTGCGCACACTCACGTGATCAGACGTGCTGTTCGTATACTTAATTGCGCACACTCACGTGATCAGACGTGCTGTTCGTATACTTAATTGCGCACACTCACGTGATCAGACGTGCTGTTCGTATACTTAATTGCGCACACTCACGTGATCAGACGTGCTGTTCGTATATGCGACCACATTAGTTCTCCCCGGTATTATTATCACGCGCTTCGTGAATCGGATTCATGCGTCGGGTACGTGAGACGTGATCTGCTTGGCTGAAAGTGGTTTAGATGATAAGCGGCAAGCTCCGCCTCCGATTGTTTTAGCTTGTGTATTGTTTTGACAGACTGTTCAACATGACACATAATTAACACGACCGTGACCTGTTGCCTAGACAGGATATCGACGTTTGCACTGTAATTCGAGATCTCGATATACAACAACAACAACAACAACTTTTATTCAGCATTAAGCAATAAAACATGCTTCAAGGTCTTAACGTTTCTTTTTTTAAACGGACCGTGTTATAAATCATTTGATTGCCAGTTTGACAGGCTTACAAGCAAGCATTACATATACGCGGTATATTAAAAAGAAACAGGGTTTATTAGTTATGTTTGAATAATTTGAAACAAACTGAAACATGTGTCAGATGTGTTTTCGGACAATACACATTTCGGACATGTTGAAATGCTACCTTTAATTTTTTGAATGCATAAGCATGGCAGATCAATACATCAATTTTTCACAATATCAGGAGTGCCATACTCAGTACCCAGGCTATTCATAACATATATGATACTCTGGGCAAACTGACTTTAAAATTTTCGTTCTCATGAGTAATTAATGATGTGAAATCCAGCCGCTTGATTGGCCGCATGACACACACCTCATGCGATACGGAAATTGCCAAGGGTTGCAGATGAAATCGCGGTTCTAAGCGATCCAATGAGATCGCGTCTTTCAAATCGTGTCAGGCTGCTATTTTGCCGGATTTGCTGAGAGGTCTTTACAGGTGATATTCCTTCATTATTGTTATCTTCCATTTCATTGGTCGAGAAATGCTAATGAATATTCATGCATTACGAAGTTTCGCTAGCCAATTTGCCCAGGGTATAATACATGTGATGAATAGCCTGGCCCTGTGGCTCAGTGGTTAACGCCGCTGACTACGAATCTGAAGGTCGTGGGTTCGATCCCTCGTCTCGCCGGATAAAACAGAAATACTTTTCAGTGTTTCCCACCTAACATAGTACTGGCATGTAACCAGGAAAGTACTGGGTAGATCCCAGGAAAGTACTGGTTAGGTGCCAGGAAAATAGTAACTGTACGATAGGTCTCATTGGCACTGTGCAGTAACCGTCTTTGGCTTCAAAAATTGTCTGTTTGATCTATACTGTTATACTGGCAGGTAAATGTCCCCCTTCGGTTTCAAAAAGTCTATTTATCGTGTGCGGGGCACATACCGGGTCGACCAAAATACCATAAAGTGCGCGGCGACGGGCGACCTCATAAACAGTAATACCAAACCAAACCTGGGTACTGAGGATGCGGCAGTGCTTGCATCATGAAGCATCATTTAATCGTCTCATCTGCATTATAGATACATACATGTAGTCACCTAGTGACCTGGTACAGGTTGATACTTCGTCGGTAGAAATCTATTATAGAACTTTATTGAGTAGGTATATATTACATACCAGGTCAATAGGTGACATTGTATTGAATTTACCCCATGATTACCATGTTTGTTTACCAATACTCACAAGGGAGACAACCCGGAAACATAGAAAAGACCATCCAACATCTTGCATCTGCTTTTAGGGTCCCCTCTATACACAGACCATAACATTACGCAGATGTGATACCCAGGCATTTGCCTGATCACGAGTTAAGCCGAAAAAGATATACGTTTCCATAAACCTATCTTTGTTTACTTTCATCAGGTTTTACGCAGGTTTTCAACATTTCTTCAGTCATATACAGCGGCCAATTGACCTAACCAGTTTTCCTGGAAGTAATTATCAACCAGTACTGCCAACTTCTCCACATGTGCAAGACATTATCGTAGCCAGTGTCACTGAAGACCGTGTCCTGCCCAAACAGGAATCGAACCCGGATCTGCTGGGTGATAGTCTATCGCTCTACCAACTGAGCTAGCCCGGCGAAAATATACAGAGATCTTTAAAGTAGCGGATCCCCGCTCCATCACTGACACTAACAGTCTTTCGGACGAGACTTTGAAAAACCGTGGTCCCTTGTACGATGGTTTACATCGGGCACGAAAAAGAACCAGGTGTACTTCTTAATATGTTCTTTCCCGGAACGGTAAATACCGGGCATTTGTATTGATGTACTTGTACATATCCCCTTACTGTATACCTGTATACGTGGGTGAAAATAAAAGTTGAAGTTGTTGTAGTACACGAAGCCCTCGTACTCGGTCGATATCCTATACGTACTTCGTACCGCCTGTTTGCCATTGTTGTAGTACACGAAGCCCTCGTACTCGGTCGATATCCTATACGTACTTCATACCGCCTGTTTGCCGTTGTTGTAGTACACGAAGCCCTCGTACTCGGTCGATATCCTATACGTACTTCGTACCGCCTGTTTGCCGTTGTTGTAGTACACGAAGCCCTCGTACTCGGTCGATATCCTATACGTACTTCGTACCGCCTGTTTGCCGTTGTTGTAGTACACGAAGCCCTCGTACTCGGTCGATATCCTATACGTACTTCGTACCGCCTGTTTGCCATTGTTGTAGTACACGAAGCCCTCGTACTCGGTCGATATCCTTTACGTACTTCGTACCGTCTGTTTGCCATTGTTGTAGTACACGAAGCCCTCGTACTCGGTCGATATCCTTTACGTACTTCGTACCGCCTGTTTGCCATTGTTGTAGTACACGAAGCTCTCGTACTCGGTCGATATCCTTTACGTACTTCGTACCGCCTGTTTGCCATTGTTGTAGTACACGAAGTCCTCGTACTCGGTCGATATCCTATACGTACTTCGTACCGCCTGTTTGCCATTGTTGTAGTACACGAAGCCCTCGTACTCGGTCGATATCCTATACGTACTTCGTACCGCCTGTTTGCCATTGTTGTAGTACACGAAGCCCTCGTACTCGGTCGATATCCTATACGTACTTCGTACCGCCTGTTTGCCATTGTTGTAGTACACGAAGCCCTCGTACTCGGTCGATATCCTATACGTACTTCGTACCGCCTGTTTGCCATTGTTGTAGTACACGAAGCCCTCGCACTCGGTCGATATCCTATACGTACTTGAATTGCTTGGAACCTTAGACAACCTTCAGGCAAACAATAAGGCGGAGCGATATCTACACGGCTGACAGGAAAATTAGCGGTATAAACCAAACACAGCGGCATACCTGTATAAACCAAACGCAGCGGCATACCTGTATAAACCATACACAGCGGCATACCTGTATAAACCAAACACAGCGGCATACCTGTATAAACCAAACACAGCGGCATACCTGTATAAACCAAAGACAGCGGCTAACCTGTATAAACCAAACACAGCGGTATACCTGTATAAACCAAACACAGCGGCATACCTGTATAAGCCAAACACAGCGGCATACCTGTATAAGCCAAACGCAGCGGCATACCTGTATAAACCAAACACAGCGGCATACCTGTATAAACCAAACACAGCGGCATACCTGTATAAACCAAACACAGCGGCATACCTGTATAAACCAAACACAGCGGCATACCTGTATAAACCAAACACAGCGGCATACCTGTATAAACCAAACACAGCGGCATACCTGTATAAGCCAAACGCAGCGGCATACCTGTATAAACCAAACACAGCGGCATACCTGTATAAACCAAACACAGCGGCATACCTGTATAAACCAAACACAGCGGTATACCTGTATAAACCAAACACAGCGGCATACCTGTATAAACCAAACACAGCGGCATACCTGTATAAACCAAACACAGCGGCATACCTGTATAAACCAAACACAGCGGCATACCTGTATAAGCCAAACACAGCGGCATACCTGTATAAGCCAAACACGATCAACTGACATTTCTATGTGGAGATGAGTTTTTTACCCTCGCCACCGGGATGACATTTCTAAAATTTGATTTAATCTTTTATAGTTTCAAAGTTTATTGGCGGCAAAGATAATTGCCTTATGCCATTTACAAACTTTTTGGCAAAGACAGTTATGAAATGGTAAGAAAACACAAAAAAGAAAAAAGAAACAAAATGAATATGAGATTGACATAACATATATTTCTTTATATTTAGAGCTTCCCGACGTGATAAATTTTGCAATATGTTGTAATCATGTTAATGCGTTTATGGAACTATGTCATCGTTGCTGATTTTATCTATACCCACAATATGAACATTCATTGTATATCAACAAAGAAGTACAATTCTATTGAAATTCAGTCAGGACTTAGGCAAGTTGTAGTTCGTACGTTGGATTAAAGGCTTTATCCGATAGTTAGAGTAATTCGGATAATTTCTTTTGTTATTTTTTGTAACAGTTTAACCCAATCAAACGTGAGTTCCCTGTGAAACAGTGCGCTGGTATGACTGGTCTACCCTTGACATCTCGCGACAATGGCCAACATCAGCCCTATCGTTTCGTAACTTTGTTGCAATTTGGTTCCCGTGTGCAGCCAATGGGCTATGGTGGGCAAGGGATAAAATACAAAACGTTCGCCACTGATAGCCGTAACTGAACGCAGGGCAGCTTTCTCTCCCTCGCTATCACGGTCAATATTTCAGTATTTGCATTTGAATAGTGTGTTTTCTAGCAGGGCGGATTACTCTGAGAGATGATTAAGAATTCAACTAGTTATTCTTCGCTATCGCTGTGTTAATTCGGTTGGGTGATCAGTTCAGGATTTATTTATTATTTATAAATTATTACTGAACGCTCTGCGTGGATTGTGTATAACAGATGAAACCATGAATTCGATTTACCAGCGGTACAGACAATAATTAATTTTAAATCCATTGAAGTTCAGCAAAGCGTTAAAGTTCATGTCAAGCGGATTGGCATTGCAATTGCTATAAATAATGCAACACACATTTCTGGAAATTCAATACATTCTAACTCAAATCAGCTGCATAATATAAATGATAAGTAACAAGAATAAATTGGGTGTTTAATATATGCCTTTGTGCACTACCATAGCTGTATAGGCCAAAATTGTGTGACGTTTCAGGTCACTTGCAGCTTTCTGGGATAACTATCAAGAATGATCTCCCTTGATTATCGGCTTTGTTTAAGCCATTTCCTCTAATTTGGATTGCCTCCCTTCCCCACCAAAATGACACCAGTACAACTGGTCAATAATCGATATTGGCTCCTTGCTATAACCGAATATACTCGAATTTAACGTCTCTTGATCATTATCGACTGACTTAGCCACCCCACTGTGTTTCGACAGCATGTTGAAATTGCCTCTTGGGGTGTATAGAACAATGACTAAAACGTGATATTTCAAATAAATCTTCTATCACGGCAACAACAAAAATTTCAGTGGAAACAGAAAAATATATGATACACTTTTGTAAGTAAGTTTGTTATCTCGAAAGTATGTGAACATTAATATTGGTAAATTGTCGCAGACTGTTTAAAGATGAATTTATAAGATCAGAAAACTAGCTTATAAGAACAACAAGAGAATTGCAGTAAACTGTCGTAGTGGACATTTAAATAATTATACATGGCTTATAACCTTAAATAGCACTACACGTACTATCATGATAACGATTGACGTCTGTGAATAATTAAAAAAACAGGATTTGGCATTTATCCTGATCATTCTATGAATACTGTGTATACATGAAGAAAAATATCAAATCTCGGTCTTTTATTTTTTCCCCGTTATGTAGGTTATATAGGTGCTTTGTCTGAATAATTGCAACATCTCTATTACAATATATATAAATACAGGGATCGAATTTAGCGTGTTCAATATAAATGGCACAGGGGAGGCAACTCCAGGCGCTATTAGGTATCAGCCGGGCTTTGGAATGTCCGTGGCTGGAATACAATCAGTGACTCAGACAATTATATTGTACGGTCACCGTGTGTTTTGGACCAAAATTTAGACATTTTAGGCATAGCAGAATCACATATTTTAGGTTACGATATTTTAACACTAGACAATTATAAGTGGTTTAGTTTAAACCGCCAGAATATTCATAAGAATGCTAGCATGTATCAGGTGGTGTATAGGTTTCCTTGTTAATAATAACTTATTACATGAATTTAACGTATCGATTTCAGAGGCCGAGTTTGAAGGTATTTTATGGATTAAATTAGTACATAAATTTAATAATGTTACCCTACTACCGTGCGTCCGTTACTTACCACCAGAAAATTCATCTCGCTATGTTGATGTTACTTCTTTTTATGATCATTTACTTACTAATATTTATCAGTTTCAAAACGATGGAACAATATTTATCTGTGATGACTTTAATAGCAGATGTGGTGATCTACAATATTTTATCGCCGGGGTAGATTGGTTACCTGAGCGTAATGTCATCGATTATATATGACTAACAAGTATGGAGATTTATTGATAGAATTCCTAATTGATACTCATATGTGTTTACCAAATGGTAGAAATAGTTTGCAAAATGATTTCACGTCTGTGTCAGTTAAAGGCAAGGCTGTAGTTGATTATTGTATTATACCACATGACTGTATTGGTATGTTTCAGGATTTTTCAATTGTGCATGTTACAGATATGATTAATAATATACCACATCTAAACACTGTTGCCAATACAGGGTTACCAGATCACATGTTATTTGTAGCAGTATAAATGATGATAACGCCGAATTTTAGATAAATGTTCATGCTCTTATACGAAGTTTGATTGTAGCAGTATGCCGAATGATTTTATGTGTGATATTGAAACTTTATCAAATTTAAATAGCATAATTGTTCATCTCGAGCAAGGCATGCAAACGCAGAATGATATTGATAGATCATATACTGAATGGTGCGATCTTATTAAAGGCGCGATGTACAACTTTATTCCACATAACCGTTTAAACACTGTTCACACTACTCGAAATTGTAATAGGAAACGGAGACCCGGGAAATCATGGTGGGGTGATAAATTGTCAACTTTGTGGACTATTTTGTGTAGTGAAGAGAAAACTTGGCTTAAATCTATAAATAAATGTGATAAACGTAGGCTGAAATCCGAATGTGTTTACGCTAGAAAGTCATTTGATAAAGAAGTTCAGAGGGCTAAACGATATTATTGGTTTTCTATGCAAAATGAAATACTGAATGAAGTAAATAACAGTGATGTTAATGTTTGGAAATCAATCGGGAAGATAGAAATAAACCAAGATAAGAAAAAACGTATTCCTATGGAGGTTAAGGTGGGTGATGGTTCTATAAGTAATAATATTAGCGACGTGCTTGAAAAATGGAAATCTAGTTTCAGTAATGTATTTCAAAGTAGGGGTAATGAGTCGTCACCTCCTAATAATAGTAATAGTTCCACAGATGGTGCTTATTTGTCTTTTAACAATATTTTTTCTGTTTTAGGAATATGGAAGGCAGTTATTAAAGCTAACATTCGTAAAGCTGTTGGTGCAGATGATATATACTCTGAAGTTTTAAAAAACGACTCGGCTGTATTGTTTATGCATTCTTTATTTAACGTGTGTTTTAATACTAGCACTGTACCAAGTATATGGAATAAGTGTATTATAAATATGATACCCAAGACGTCATGTACGGACCCTAGTGACCCTTTGTCCTATAGAGGTATATGTCTAGCTGCATCAGTATACACAATGTATTGCTCAGTTTTAAATCATAGGTTGAGTGACTGGGTTGAAGAAAACAACTTACTTGAGGAAGAACAAGGCGGTTTCCGCCGGCATAGAAATACTATAGACCAGCTTTCTAGTTTGACTAACGTAATTGAAACCAGAAAAAAAACATAAATTATCAACATTTGCAGCTTTTATTGATTTTAAAAAGGCATATGATAATATTAATCGAGAAAAACTGTGGTCTAGGTTGTTAGAAATTGGCGTACGTGTAAACTCGTTTATATTGTCACCTTTGTTATTTAATTTATTTCTAGATGACCTAGTTAGATATTTGATAAGTTTAGATGTTGGCATTACTATAGGAGATGAGAAGATATGTATTTTATTGTATGCTGATGACATCGTACTGATGGCATCAAACGAACGTGACTTGCAGTTACTTTTAAAGACGTATCCTAAAATAAGGCCGTTTTTTTTCACCGCAGACATTTCCTCTAAACTGTTTATATTTGATCAGTGTAATGTATCTAACCAAAATATGAAATAAAAATGAAAGGTCACCTTTCTCGATTTTATGATAATGAAGATTTAAAAATCGTGAATATTTCATATGAATGAGCAAAATCGATACAAGTTTACTATATTTTTTCTAGTGCAGAGATTTTCTTACAACTTGGTATACTATATGAGAGTCACTGTCTGAATGAAAATATGAAATAAAAATAATAGGTCACCTTGCTTGGTTTTATTGTGTTTCAAATGTAATATAATATATTATATGGAAAGTGAAAGTTAAAAAAAAAACCTTAATACACTTGGTAACCCATTGTCGTTTACATTTTCATAAACTGTGTTAGTTTTAAATATTTATTGAAGATCATTTTATAATTTCAAGGGTAGAATTTCAAATATCAATGACTTTTCTGTTTTTAATGATAAAGTATATAGAAAAGGAAAGTAGAAGGAAAACTGCAAACTATAATGAAATCATTCAATTAAACAGAATGATATCATTATTTGTATTGTGCTTGGTGACTATTAAGTTCAGAAAAAAAATATTTGCATCGTAAAAGAAAATAGTAAACTACTCCCTTATACGTCTTTAACCCAATGCAAACACTACACTGATCGAAAAGAACATGCGCATTAAAGTTGCGCAATGGCAACTCCCAAATACGTCCTTAAATGCTTTGTCTAATTGGTGTTATATCAATGACATGATTGTAAATTGTTCTAAAATTAACATAGTGCATTTTCGCCCACAGTCTGTACAACGTACTGATTATGCTTTTATATGCGGGAGTGATACAATAAACATAATGGATAAGTATACATATCTTGGTATTGTCATCAGTGAACATCTTGATTACAATATTACCGCTAAAGCTGTTGCTCAGAGTGCTAGTCGTGCTCTTGGTCTTCTTATTTTTTCATGAAACACATTTCATATTGCACTGTTATGTATATATGTGAATTGAGATAGCATCTGTTCTCTAAATATATTGTTTTATCTTACAATGTTCAAATATTTAACTCCCCGCCACAGATGGCATCGTATTTCATTATACATATAATTGCTTGGGATATGACGATTTTTTGTTTTTGTTTTATTCAGGCATTTGTTTTCCTTACAATGGTCGAACATTTCATTTCGTTTAGAATACCAGTAAAACTATAATTATTCACCTGCTAAGGTATATAGCCCTTAAAACAATTATATATTAATTCATTAACCCCACCTTCTCCGTTTCAATTAGCCCCATCACATCGTCCTTACCCCAATTTGAGAGTATTGGCCTCTCCATATATTTACCAACTAAATATACACAAATAAAACGAAGCTTTCGATCATACTCTATTACTTTAATTTGAGAAGTATTGCCTGCTGTATGATATGTATAACATTGTATTGATATACTTTGCTGTTTTCACATTTTGCCACTATGTTGTGTATTGATATGTTTCGATCTCACGGGCCTCCGGCCTACAGATATATTGAAAATAAAACGTACTACTTATTGCCAAATGTAAGCTCATCAGCGGATTACCTTATGAAGCATTCACAAAGTTATATGACTCTGTTGTTTGGCCAGTAATTGGTTATGGTGCAGCGATCTGGGGGTTAAGTCATTTTCTTGTATCAATGCTATCCATAACCGCGCCATGCGCTTCTTTCTTGGGGTAGGTAAATATACACCCAATGATGCAGTGGCAGGAGAAATGGCATGGACACATCCAGTTATGCGACAGTGGAAGACCGTGGTCAGTTACCGGTCTAGGCTTTGCAACACACCTACATCTAGAGTCAATAAGCGGTTAGCACTCTGGGCAGACAGCAAGGCAAATAGGTCATGCAAATCTTGGTTTTATATAGTCAAAGAAAAGTTGTTAAATTGTGATTTGAATGCATATACTGATTTGAATGAGAGTGTTTCTAAACATATTTTAGCTAAGCAAGTGTGTTTTACAATGTTATGTTTGCATTCAAATGACTGGCTTGAAAGTATTAATAAAACCGAAGGTATATCTGGTAGGGGGAGAAATAAGCTTAGAAATTATTGTAAATTTAAATTGGATTACAAACCAGAGCATTACTGTAAACCTATTATGGCACCGAAACATAGATCTGATTTAAGTAAATTTAGAAGTGGAGTAGCTCCTATTAGAATTGAAACAGAACGTTATGAATACCTTGTGGAAAATGAACGTCTCTGTATTTTTTTGTTCATATAACATGGTTGAAACAGAAATGCATGTATTATTATATTGTAACTTTTATGACAGAATACGACAACCATTGATAGAAAAAGCTAATGCTATTAATCCTATATTCAATATCATGTCTGATGTAGACAAGTTGTCCTTTATTTTATCTGATATAACTCTGTGTCGATTAAGTGCCAAAACCTGTAAAAGTATTCTTAATACCAGAATGTTTTATTTATGTAAGTAATGTATGTCATGTTTTATATTGTTGTTGTTTTATTTATTAACAAGAGGCAAGTGCTAATCAGTTCATGTACTGTCTGACAGAGATGATAATGGATTTTTTACAAACATTTTGTACTTATGCACGCTTGTGCGCGATACTTTCAGTTTCTTATCCTAAGTATTACCTTAATTAGTTTTATACCAGGAATAGGATTGTTTCTAGTTTCTTGTCATGTGTATAAAAGTTTGTTTGTGTAATATATGTTTTATGTCTCTTATAACTCTAATTAAGAGTGGCTTTGTACTTTGTTAATTATTTTCATTATGTGCATATGAGTGTTATTTATACAAAGAAGAGACGTTAATAAACAAATATATATATATATATAAATAGCATCACTTTAAATATTTTCACTTCAGTATAAAGTTAAACAGAATCATCGCCAAAATTGTTTTGATTGTAATCAAGTTTACTGTGTTAAAGTTCACACCTTTACAGATCAAAACGTCAAGCTGTACATCTATTTGTAGTTGTAGTTATATTGCCACCCAATATAATTGACCATACCAATATTTCATCTCGAGGCTATTCTACAAAAGTCCTATATTTCCCCAAATTCCCCCCTTAAGCACTTTCGGTGTTAATTAACAGTTTGTTTAATCGCTACATCCGGCTATATCACTTTCATCAGATGCCGTGTTTGGACGCCGATAACGCGTACACAACAATACCTAGTGTATGCTAAATTATAACCGAACCGAACGGAACTAAACATGACTATTCTCAACAAAAATCGTTAAAAACTAAAATGCTAACATGAAAGATAATCCACATTACAGCAAAAAAGTGCCATCGAAAGGACATAATTTGAGCACTAATATGTATGTGCACATTATATAATTTGTATCTACCTCTATTGGAAAGTGTTTCAATTAAAATGTAAATTATCGTTTTAGCCGTATAATTCAATGTTTTTATTTACATTCGATAAAATGATCATAAAAAAACTTAAAAAAGGACAATGAGGAAAAAGGAAATCACAGAAACATAATATTTGCATCACCATAAAGTGTAGAAAATTAAGTCTGTTACGTTTGTTTGAGCACGAAAGTTGATTTATCACGGTTTGAAAAGATGTTCCCTTCATAATTCAATAATTAAAATAATACAATAATGATTATATTCCGCCGTGACAAGAACGGATCTAAATCATATAAAATGATTTATGATATTTTATAACATAAAAATGGTATGTAAACAAGACGTGTTTTTGTCGCTGTGATATAAAGTGTGAAAAAGGAGTTTATTGACTATATTTGGATTACTTATTGGATATTTTTTGGATAAATGAAATAATAAGTGAGTTTTAGATCTACTCCAGCATTCACTAAGCCAGTTTGACTGTAATCTTTGTTTGAATCAAACTTTTGGAAATTCCATTGTTCGATTGAATCGGAAATAAACATATATGTGTATTGAGGTCAAAGTTCAATGTAGATATTATTGATTATCGCTCACACCAATACGCTCGAACTTTCGTCACGCATGACCGAGCCGCATTGCTATTGTAGAGATAAAAACGCCGTAACCCGTTACCGTAAAGAACACGGGAAATGAACTAATATGAACACATGAATGAGCTACATACATCGATAGTAACAAATGGGGAAAAGAAAGAAGATTAATAGAAGACTGAGTAGTGACTCAGATGGTGACGAACTAACGAATAAGGCTGCGAAAGGAGATTTAACTTTAGATCACAGTGTTAGCGATATTCTATCTGAAGCCAACAGTGTTCTATATAATCATAACGAACACCCCATAACTGACAATACATATTTCAAGGACGATACTAAGGGATCTACAGAAATGGCAAGTTCTACAGAAGAAAATGACTTGAAAGAAATACGCAATCAAATGACATTAGTCTTAACAACTGTGACAGACATTAATCAAAGCACTGAAAGTGCTGAAGGACGGTGCCACGCACACATAATTATTACAAATCTCACCTGGCCTACGCGCCAAGATAGAACATCAAATGGGAATTTGCGTTCTTTAATTTATACGTTAAATTCATTATAGGCATCAGGTGTTTTCTTGGTATATTTTACTTCATTGAACATAGTGACACATTAGATTTTTTAAATATTATTCTCAAAATGCAAATCACAACCTTTAAGGAGTAATAATGCATATGTGGATTAGGATTGTGGTGCTCAAGCCTTCACTTTCTTTGCTTGGGATTTTTCTCTCTCCAAACTAACGTAATTCTTACTGCATACATAATACTTGTGCTGGCAGAAGGACTGACATGGTTTGCAAGGTGATTCAAACAATTTTTGGAAGCACACAAAATGCTTATCAAGTATGTATTACTTGTAAGGAAGTGGGTGATAACAAATAATTGGAAATGATAAATGTTGATGCATGAAACACTGAACTAAAGATGTAATTTCAAATGTTTATTAACAAACAGTTATTGGTCATAAGTATCAGCAATGGATTGTATTTATGTAAATTTTAATCTGAAATAAGGTGACCACATGGTACCTTTAGGTGGATGTATATTTTAAAAGATTGATTAAAAGAAATATTTACCGCTAAATGAACATTAAAGATATATCTAACCAAAACGAAAAGGTAACAGGATTAGCGTAAAAGGCTGCTGCTCAACACAATTCAATGTATACAGACTAAAAGAGTATAAAGCAAGTCATTTATGGCAATATTATCCTCATCATATGAACACATAGCTGAACACGTAACATCTGATTTTTATAGTGGCACAAATATTAAAAAGTGTATAGTGTTTGTCACTGACATTGGATCATGTGAAAAAATAGTTTTGTTAAACCTATTATATGTAGTGTTCTGTCATCTTACAAAGTTTGTACATAGTTTGAAAGTAGTCATGGAAATGTAGTAATGAATATGTTATATTGAAGATGCTTTGTGGAGTTATCTTGTACTTGTTTTGTTTTTTTATGACTTTAGAAAAAGATGTTTAAATTTATCTATAAAAATGGCATTAGAAATATAACTAATATATAATGACTAGATATTGAAAAATTATATAAATATAAAAATGAATATAATGAGCTGAATTATCAAAAGTACAAAAGCAAGACATCCAAGTGTTTCATAACATAAGTGTCAAAAATTACAAGACATATACATGGAAATAACCAAATATTGGCATATAAACAAAGTTGCATACATGAAGGAAATTGAATAAATATGTAATGGCAGATTATTATATATTATGTTTTAGTAGAACAGCACTTGAAATGATCTGCATAAAAGAAGTGCCTAAAAATTGAAGAGAGATACCATAGACACAGAAATTGTAATACAGTTTTGCATGTAGTTTAATCTAAGTAAACTTTCAGCTTGTGTAAAATGTTTACAGATAGGAAGATCTATGTTAAGCTGTAAGAAGTGCATATAGTACATTGTATAACACCAAGTATAAATATTTATTAACTTATGAGAAATAAATACATGAATGAAATGAACAAATACCAAAATAATGAAAAAACCTGAGGATATATTTGGATTTATGTCAAAAAAAGCACAGGCACCTGCAAGTTGAACATTAGCAGTAGACAAACATATATGTAAAATACAGATGTAATTTTAATACTGAAATTATGAAAGAGCATAAAAATATTTACAGCACTATTGACGAAGAGATTGCATAAATTTGGCACTACAAAAGCAGTTTGCACAAATTGGTGCCAAAGTTAGCAGTGGACATGACATATAACAAGCACATTTCAAAGTTATGTACATTTATCTACAAACATAGTTATGGAAAATTAAAGGCATACAAATAGTACATTGATCAGAATACCACTGGCCATAATCACATAATACAATGTTAACAGCAAAGCACATATGAGGTATAAAAGAATTGTACTTTGTTTCCAAATTTCTGAAAAAAAATGTAATATTAATTTTCAAGAACAGACACTATTATTATGTTATCCTGAATAACTTCCTAGAAATGTGCAGGAAGTATTAATATGTTGAAAATGGAGCTTAGAAGAAATGGTGTTGTTAGAAAAAGGTTTAACAATGATGTATATAGATGAAGAAATGTAATTCGTTTTATTCACACTATCATATCATTAATAAATGTTAGTTTTGTTAAAAAGTGAACATTAAGGGTAACATTGAGAGGAATGATTTGAATGAGTTTAAAATATAACAGAGCTGATTTTTGAAACATTTTGAATACCAATTTTTAAAGGTATATGGTAATAATGAGTGAGATCATTTAAAGGCACATCATACATACAGTATTGGCACAAGTGGAAAAATGATCGTTTTTAAAAATGTCATCACCCAGCTGATATGTTAGGTATTTCAATACACAAAAGGATACAGATGAATATAGATGAATATAGATACACATGGTCTATCCAAAAACAGTCAAAAGATGGTAACAGTTTTGATAGAAGTAAAATAAAAACCCTGATGTTTCAAAAAGCATTACTTCATGCCTTTAAAAGTATATACATATTTCTTAATCCTCAAATGTTGAAGAGTTAAAATATAAATCAAACATACCTTTTTACAAAAAAGTAAGCCAATCAACTAAACATCAATACAGAAATAATGAAACAATATAGTAAAACAAAGGAAAAGGGATAAACAAAACTTCTATGAACATGCAAGAGATTATTACATCAGAGAATTGAATAGGAATAGTGATTAAGCAACAGAAAGATGGCCAAAAAGTTAAGATAATATTGAAAGCAATGATTAATTGTTAGCATAGACCTTTTTGTAACTCTAAACCAAACAAAAAAATATGAGTAGTGTATACATTTTTGTACATGCGAATGTATATTGTACTAAAATACAAAGGCTAAGTACATAAAACAAATACATTTTTGTAAATGATGTGATACATTATTTCACAACTAATGAAAAGTCCTCTACAATTGCTCCCCTTTTCACAAATTTCATAGTCACAGGCACATGAGAGATGAAAAATGCTTCAATGTCGTCCTCTGTTGCTGTCTGGAGCATTTCAGCTTTGATGCTGATGACGTCTCCTGTTGATGCCAAGAGGTCAGCTCTTTGACCATCAATGCTCCCGCCATCGATTGTGGCAACAAAGTCTTCCAGTGGGGCTTCAGCTGCCTGTAAAAATGATAAAAATATGGGCTAAATGTAGAAGAAATGTAGCCTTAAATTATGAACAAGAGTTGAATTACAAGTACATGTAGTTTATTCTGAATGTTTCAATTTCAACCACTATAAATTTTGATCACCAAAAACATAATTTTTTAATATTTCATTATTGACTTATAATTATTTGAAAAAAAATATATCAATACATGAGTTTCAGCTGAAGATAACAACTAGATCTGCTAATGTTATTTGTTATTTACTATTTATGCAATATCCTGACAGTATCAACTGAAGATATCAACTTGATTTGCTAATGTTATTTACTATTTATGCAATATATCGTGACAGTATCTTCACTTTATATTTTAACATTCACTCAGGAGTGCCTACAATGAAGCTTTCAAACATTTGCAACATACTATTGCCTTAACTCTTCAATTCCACAGCCATACATATTATATATAACCACGCCAAAGATTCATGAACTACACCAAACAATGTCATGGAAAAAAAGACAATTTAGTAATTATTTAAAGATTTATTCTTTATACAACGATGGTTTAATAGTGTTATGACAATAATAATATGTAAGTATAAATAAGTATTAATAAGAAATGTGTACTAAAGGTGTTTGACACATGCCTTCCTTACAAACAGAAATCCAATGTACCGTCACAGGTGATGATCAAAACATATAACAAGCTTTAGTCAGTATCCTGTTTTTCTTTTTATGTAATTGCGAATTTTGCACCTTTCTCAACTGTCTGTGACAATACTAGAAAAGCGGAGCAGTTACCTAGCACTTAAGTACAAAGATATTATTTGAATAAATAAATATTTTTAAGAGAATAAACGACGCCTGGGCCCACTTTTAAAGCTCTTCAAATATAAATCTCAACTCTGCTGGTTTATTGCCGAATATCCTGTATAGCTTACAATGGATATTGAGCAAACATACAACTTGAACTGAAAAATATGCCAGACCGCCTCATGTGACGTCACTTAAACACTTTACTGCATTTTTTATGTCATTTTACTTGTGTTATTAAGTATGGTTTTGTCAAAACGAGGCTCGTATAGTTACAATAAATGCCTTATATGATGTGAATATGTGGCATGTGAAACAAATGCTTAAGTTTATCTAAATCAATTAAAAATATTTTAATAAACAATTATGATATTGTAAGTTGTTCTATAATTCTGATGTTGTAATAATTAATAGATTTACCTTGACTTTAGATCGATTTGTGGAGGACAGGGAAGCATCTCCCTTGAACACGTTCACCACTACATCAGTAACACTGATGAAGTCTCCTGTGTTAATGTCTGCATCTGCAGCTTCCCTCCACAATGTCACCTTGGCTTTTACCGAGTTTTCTTCCAAGGTCACCACCTTGATTTCTACGTCTTCGCCCTTCACTTTTACAGTTCGCTTGGCCTCCTCCTAGATAATCACAACATGTGTATATCATTCATTAGCATAATATAATAAATAGGTGTCAAATGTATTAGGATATATGTCTCTGAAATACATAACTTATAGATATATGCGCAGTAAATGTTAAAGTGTTTAAAGTTTTGGTCCTAAGAATTATGGAAGTAGGCCTTGTACATGAACAAGATACATAATAAGACTAATACTATTGGTTTTAAAAGGTGTGAATCGCTATAAGGATTATAAGTATCGTAATTTTACAAATTAGCAATTAGTATTCGATTTTTGAACTATTTTCAGAATGCGATTTACAACCTTTAAGTAAAGAAGAAACGTTATCAAGTGATGTGTCTATTGCGTTTTATATCTTTGAAAAAAAATGCAGTATATTGTTAACATTAGTTCTCAATTTAATAAATATTAAATAGTAACATAGTTGGTATGCACAAAACATTTATTGATTACATTGCTACTGTGGAATAATTCCGAATTGCATACACTTGTTAATTGATTAAAAGAAATTAGTTACAAATCCTCCAAGTACAAAAATGAGAAGAGGAATATGATCACAATATTTTCTATAGTATATTAATGACAAGCACTACTCAGAACAAAACAGATGAGTTTGTATCAAGTACCTGCACAAGACGTCCACATACGGAAACCCGCTGCTTTGCTGGAGACTTCAGGGCGGCTTGAAGTGGTACCACATCAGCTGGCGGAGGATGTATAATTGCCTGGCCTTGGGTTAGATGGTCGTCTGGGATGTTCATCGTCACCACAATGTGACGGGAGTCATCAGTCTTGTGACTAATGACGTTCCCAACGTGAACTTGCATTCATCATATATCTTGCATAAAATGCATGTTGTTCCATCGCTAATGGCAGCACTCATGCATTTGCGGTCGCTACCGTCCTGGCCCCGGTACTTGCTGGCCTCGTCGGACGCAACGACCACTACCCTTAGTGGCTTTCTGTAAGGACCAGAGTCCCTTTTGTCAAAGAGGTCATTGATGGCGGACATCTGGAACAAAGAAATATTTATTTCACACGTGTTATATGATTAATTTTTTGACAGCATAACAGGTTTAACATGGATAGTCAATAAGCTGAAGACAGACGTAAGTGGCTATGACACATGTGGAATAGTTAGTCATTTATACAACATGGACCTCTAGAAGCAAAGATACAGTATAAGCTTTTAAGCTTTTTTTCTCAATTCTGTAGGCAATAATTTGTAAATATATTTGTTTTTCTTTTTTTTCAATGACTCCTCTATTCATGTATATATCACCAAAAAGCTAATGTACAAACTATGTACAATTTGATTGTAATATCATGAGTATATTATGAAATAACTATTGCATTTATTAGCTACTAGTATTACTACTTCAAATTCCAGTAGTATTAACTTTTTCTTCTTTAAAACTTAGTAACATGGAGTACAATTGGATTAATAAAGAACATTGATTGGCTAACCGGTAATTTATGCGTATAGTCCAAACCCCGGTTCCACTCCACTAAATGGTTTTAATAAATTTTGTACAATGCCATAAATAATTTTATGTTGGCATAAACTTCCATTTATCTTAAATTCTTATTCTAGTTTCATGATAATAGTAAAGTACAGATCAAAAGCAACATTTACAGGGTAACATTAAAATACTGATAAAATCCTTTGCAATGTGCACAAATGTCAGTTCACTTTCAGTTTCATTATCAATGTTTGTTTGTTTACATAACCTGATATGTAGGTCACGAACGTTTTCTAAAAATTAATTTAGGTCACGGTTCGACACGGGATTGTTCACTAGCTACGGACGAATTTACACAGTAATTCAATCAAACACAATCAATATATTAACGCAGAACATTCATATAAAGATTCAGTTATGGTAAGCGTTTTATCCCGCTATAATTTTACGGAAAATCGTAAACACGAAAATGGGACATAAAAGATAATGATGAAAGAAGACTGTATAGTAAATAGTAGAGAGGATAAAAATATGAAAGTAGAAGCAAGAGTGAACTTTCAACTTGTTCTATGGTTTAGGGGGGGGTAGCAAAACGATTGCTTTAACCCTCTAAATTTGGTTGTTAATAGTTACTGATGAACAATCATAAGAATTATTTTATACTAACTGTAGGAAACAATATGTTATAACTATATAAAACATGAATGACAATATCTATGTTCATTCACAATTACACAGTACTGAAAAAAAAATGAAACCGAAAGTAACAAATTTACATGGGATGGGTCAAACTGAAAATAACGTGGTATTAAAACGCCCGAGAACCTAATATTTATGAATTTCGTACATTCAAACACTAAAAGATAATTAAATATCACATAAAATGCATCGCAATTGAAACATACGTTATATTCTGGCGTTAATATTGCTAAATTTCGATTGTTTACATCGTCCGAATAATTCTACATGCGCACCGTTTCAAATTCGGATACACTTCCGGTAACGGTCCGGGAATACCCCAGTCTTGAATTAGACCTGCGCAAAAATATGCGCAGCGGTTTACAGTTATGACCTCGGCGTAGTTGGATGGAGAAATGTTTAAAATACACGAAAAACAAATAAAAACAATGCCGGGTCCCTAGATACAGTGACAAGACATAAATTTAATACCACCTGACCGCTAATTATAGCTTTTTTGTGAGTTTTATACGAAATTTTCGTATTTTTTTTACTTCAAAAGATGCGCAGACACGTCGGCGCCTTTGATGATGCAATGTTTTCTCGTGATGCAACGTAATCGCGCGCGAACGAGAGATTATTTATGACGATGTTTTCCCGGAAAATGGCACGCGCGAAACCGAAAGTTAGATTTATGGACGTGAAATATTGGCTCGCATTACAAAATATGCATTTGCAAGTGCACTTATAAAATGATGTTAAGGAAGAAAATTATATATCCAGTAAGATTATTATCTATAAATTATCCGTACGCGTATTTTATCGATTGAAATCCGATTTGTATCACATTGATATTTGGCTGCAGGTAGAAGGTAAATTCAAAATGGCGTCGAACGTTGCGGTCGCTACATAAACAGATAAATAATACACCGCATATCAGTATTCTCGCGGTACTTATCGAATAATGAATAAATAATACACCGCATATCAGTATTCTCGCGGTACTTATCGAATAATGAATAAATAATAGTTAACTGAAAATCAATTACCAACACATAAGCATCAGTTCCAATCCTATCCCAATTCTTAACAGCATTAAATTAATGAAAAATTGTTTAAAGTTTGTTACACAAGTAAACAAATGTACATGGGGGTCACCGCCATATTTACAGGATGACGTCATACCGTGAGGACAGGTTTAAAACACGGCCAGACTGTAAATTACGGCCAAAATGGAGAATAGTGATGATGACTATACTACACAATAAGCATATGCATACACATCGAATGAAAATAATACAACATAGAACTAAGCAAACCTATAAGCATTTAAATGATATCGTAAAAAATACTCACAATGACCTGAAGGCCAGGATATACGGCGAGTTGACAAACGTAGAATTTCGCGACTTGAACAATGGCGTTCTGAGTAAAATCCGGTAATCTCCACGCGCTGCGCAGTAATATATTCGATGTTTTGAATTTGTAGATATATCTGTTTACACACGTCCTTTAAACAAAAGCATACACACGCATTTTCTTTTTGTTTTGGTAACACGCACATAAAGTTTTCAGAAGGGAATCTTTTATTTAGTACAGTTTTTCGTCTGGCGACCAGATCAATTTAATTCCTGTTAGGTAAATTGGTTTGTAGAGATTGTAACCACTCAAGCGGAACGGCGGTTTGCGCATGGATACTTTGTCATATTTAGCCTGTATCATCGAGCAGCATTTATCAAAATATGCTAAATTGATGAATTTTTGCTATATTTTATCCTATTAATTGGAATTTTGTCAGGGTATTTAATTTGCCATGTGTATTTAAGTATTGAAAACTGCACTATTTTCTTCAATGCAGAAAGCTGTATTCCTGTAAATTGGTTTGTAGATTTGAAATCAGTTGTGCATACTTAGGACAGTGCCCCTTGGGGTGCACCGTCCAAAAACAGCCAAGAAAGTATGCGCAAATCATTCGACTCAAAATTGGATAAATTTAGAAATGAATTTATGACAACAATAGACGATAAAATACGCCTATTACGTGAAGATATAGTCATGGATATTAGCAAAGAAAGAGGTCGTATTGACGACCTATCCCGTTCTCTGCAATTATTACAAACTAGACTAGACAGTGTCGAAAACTCGGAATCACAACTACCAACAACAGATAAGGGTGTTCATGATGATACTAATACACGTACCGACTATCTGCAAGATCCAGACGTTTGTGTTATAGCTAGTGGACTCCCTTTTGAAGAAAACGAGGACCTCATTGTGAAAGCCAATAACCTCATACGACAACTGGGTGATGAGGCTTTCTCCAGAGTGCAAGTCACAGGGGCCGTCAGATTTAAATCGTACGTCCCGGGGAGAGTGAGTCCTGTGAAAATCAGCTTCCGCAATGTTGGTGAAAAGATAACCGTGTTGAGAAATAAAATGACTCTAAAAGACATTGACACTTATAAACAGGTTTACCTGAAAAGTTGTAAATCACACGCAGAACGTCTCATTGAACTGAATGCTAGAACTCTTCTTCGAGAACTTCCACATGGTAAACACTATCGGGTTGACGCCAATGGACGTATTCGTGCCCGTGCTCAAGACCAAACTAACCAGGAACACTAGGAATCACCCCGTCCCATTGGATCACTAAGAATAGCCCAACTTAATGTATGTGGATGGACAAATGAAAATGGAAATTTACGTCAAAATCTTATTCGTGCAATAGACGCTGATGTAACGTCAATATGTGAAACACATCTACGTAATGAAATTAATATAAATATGGAATCATACCTCTGGTATGGATTAAATAGATCAGAGATACATCGTGATGCACGTAAACCCTCAGGTGGTGTAGGCATTCTTGTAAAAAAATGGATGTTAGACTGTTATGGTATTGAAGTGGTTGATAAAACTGTTGAAGGAATATTAGCGGTGAAATTTACACACAAAGAAACTGATTATGAATTCATAATATTTTCATGTTATCTCCCACCGGAAAACTCTCCAAGAGGCCGTGATGCACAGTCCTTCTTTACTCACTTACTAACCCTGATATATATGCATAGTGATTGTGACAGTATGTTCATAGGTGCAGATTTTAATGCAAGAATAGGCTCATTATCAGATATCATAGTAGATTGTGACTCTGTGAAAAACCGTGAATGCATTGACAATACGATTAATCAGCATGGTCATAGCTTCTGTGAGTTTCTAATAGACTCCAAATTTTGTGTTTTAAACGGCCGATTTGATACTGATAAAAATGACTTCACATCCGTATCAAGAAAAGGAAAAGCTGTTGTAGACTATGTTTGTGTACCTCACGATGTACTTAACTTATGTAAAAGTTTCAAGGTGATATCAATGCAGTCTATTGTTGACAAACACTCACTTCATGGATTACTGGGTGAGCGAGCCAAACTACCTGATCATTCAGTCATTGTAACAGAATTTGAAACGAGCTACATCAATGTATTATCAACAGTAATACCAAAATACAACAAAGATCGTTACAATCTTAAACGTCTACCTGAAGATTTTATGAGTAGCGAACGACCAATGGCAGCGATAGCAAATATTATTTCACGTATTGAGATTGCTAGAGAAAATCAAGATAAATGGACACTATTTACGATGACTTATGTTCAACAATTAAAACTAAAATGGAATTAAGAATACCGAAATGTGGATTGACAAATAAAACTAACAAACGATTCAAACCACGTAAACCATATTAGAACGATGATCTGCAATCTCTATGGGTCTATATGTGCAAAAAAGAACGTGACTATTTAAAATGCATAACGAACAATAGAACTAAATCACGGCTACGCTTTGAATATGTAACAGCTAGAAACGTGTTTGACAAACGATTAAGGCAATGTGAACGTGAACATAAAAGAATGCTAGCAACAGATTTAGAAGAAATGACGACGTCAAACCCGAATGAATTTTGGCAAAAGATTCAACATCTTGGACCTCGGAAGGAGAAGGATATCCCATGTGAAGTAATTGACAATAACGGTACCTCTGTGTACAATGAACAACAAGTGTATGAAAAATGGAGAAGTGATTTTCACGAACTGTATAATTGCGACGATAATGATAGTTTTGATAATCAACATTATGAGCGTGTTAAAACCCATAAAACACTGTTAGAAAATGACATGAATGACCCACTTTATGAACCTAACGCAGAACAGAACTCAAATATCACGTTAACTGAAATAACGTGCATTATACAAAAGGCCAAGAACAGATCAGCTTGTGGTGCAGACGACATACCCTACGATGTTTTGAAAAATCCAACAATTATTGTCGCACTAAAAACTTTTTTCCAATTCATTTTTGACATAAGTGTTATCCCATCATTGTGGAGAAAAGCAATTATCTGCCCGATACTGAAATCACCAAACTCTGATCGACGTATTCCTATGAACTATAGAGGTATAAGCCTGCTATCTTGTGTCAGCAAACTATACACATCATTCTTAAATAAACGTCTTAGTGATTATCTTGAAAACAACGAACTGTTAGCGGATGAACAAAATGGATTTCGCAAAAAGCGGTCGTGCGAAGAACATGTATTTGCATTAAATAGTGTCATCCGTAATAATAAAAATGTATTCACTTCATTCATTGACCTGAAGCGCTGTTTTGACTATCTAAACAGAGACATGTTGCTTTACAAACTTCTATTGTTCAAAATCGACGGCAAATTATATAACTCTGTCAAAACGATATATGCTAGTTCTGTGTCATGTGTGCGGATAAACGATAAAATGACTGATTGGTTTGAGTGTCATACAGGGGCGAAACAAGGTTGTTGTCTATCACCTACCTTATTTTCAGTATTTGCAAATGATTTGGTACAAGAAGTTAACGACCTTGACATTGGTATCCAAATAGACAACGATAAACTTTCGATTCTAATGTATGCTGATGACATAGTTTTGATGGCAGATAGCGAGGAAAAATTGCAAACTATGTTAGACACAGTATATGATTGGTGCAGACGTTGGAGAGTTATAATTAATACTGAAAAATCAAAATGTGTTCATTTTAGAGATAGTAGAACAGTCCAAAGTGAATATGGATTCAAACTTGGTGATACGTCGCTTGAAACAGTCAGCAGTTATAAATATTTAGGGGTGATATTCCATGAAAACCACAACTTTACGTTAAATAGTGAATCATTAGGAAGGGGATCAGGTCGTGCCTTGGGTAGTATTATCAGCAAAATTTATAATATGAAAGAATTCGGATTTAAATCATTCGAAAAACTATATAATTCATGTGTTGTGCCTATACTAGATTATTGTTCCTCTGTATGGGGATATAAAGCCTATCAACAATTAGACAATGTTCAGAACAGAGCCATACGTTACCATCTTGGTGTACATCGTTTCACACCCATTCTTGCTATGATTGGTGACACTGGCTGGTTACCATGTATGTATCGTAGATGGGGGACTATGATTCGAATGTGGAACAGACTCATTTTAATGGACGACAACAGAGTTACAAAGAAAGTTTTCAATATGGACTATATAAAATGCAGCAATAATTGGTCTAGTGACCTACAGCAAGTGATGACAAAGCTTGGATTATCGACTGAGTTTAACAATAGATCAGTTATAAACTTTACTCACGCCACAAATTTAATTAAAAGTTATTACTCTGATATCTGGACAACAAACGTTAAACTGGTCCCAAAACTTAGAACATACATACTTTTTAAAGAGACCTTTAGAAGTGAGAATTATTTACTCATCAACCTACCAAGAAATGAACGTTCAATCCTTAGTCAATTTAGAACTGGCATTCTACCTTTAAGAATAGAGACAGGTCGATATTGTGGAGAGACGCCAGAACAAAGAATATGCAAGTTTTGTGAAAATAACACTGTAGAAAATGAAATTCATTTCTTGTTCGATTGTGAAATTTACCGAAATTTGAGATATTATAAGTTTAATAAATTATTTAGTACAATTAATATTCTCTTACCAGCTGAACAACGTTTAAATCATATCATGTTAACCCAGCCAAGACTCTTATCAAAATTTCTTGTACAAGCCTATATTACAAGACGAAAAATTCTCTACTCTTAAAATGTATGTACATTAACTAAAAATTGTATTTATATTGTTTACTATCTATTTTTTTTGTTTATTTATTTTTACAGTTATTAATATAAATGATCGGTGATTAAGATGCTATACTGATAAGGTGACTTATAGGCCCATTGGGCCGGGTGTTTGTATACTTTTTGTATTTATGTGTATACTGAGATGTCTATACACATGTCACTATAATAAAAGACTTACTTACTTACTTACTTACTTACTTTAAAACCAGTCAATAACAACCGGCAATCAATTTAACACATTGATAGTTACAACAACAACAACAACAACAAAGCAGACGAGAATAATGAAAGAAAATCGATATTTGTTTAGTAAATTACTTACTTAAACAAAGAATGGAGGCAAAATGCAATTAAATATTCAAATTATAAAACACCATGATATTATTAATTTAATCAAGAAAACAGGCACAACTGCTAAACTATTTCCATTTATATGATTTATTATCCTATAAACTTGGAAATGGACAATCTTACTGAATTTTACTCTTAGTTCTATGTAATGAGTGGTGATACTTTTAAAATCAAATTGGAAGCAAGAAGATGTTTAGTTAAAATTAAATATTTTTACACTAAATGAAAGAGACAAAATTGAAGAATATTGACATATAACTGCTAAAATATTCTAGTATTAAGATAAAGTGTTTAAATTTACGTATGAAAATAATTTCTCTCTATAATCTTTTGATCAAAACTGTAGAGCTGGAAACTCGATATCGATTTTCTGGTCATTTTCAAGGGAGACAATTCACTAAAAGACACGGAAAGCTGCGTATGTAAAAAGGGTCCTTTCACTAAAAATATATCCAACTTGTTATCCGAAAACATTTTAAGTTTAATATCATACCAATATTATTATCCATGATCATAGTAAGATGGTACGAGAACTTATTTATTCTAGATTTTATCAACAAAATAGAAATTTGACGGCAAACTTGTTCAAATGAGGTCAATGGGCGACGCCATTTTTGTTTGTTGACATTTAAGAGTTAATCCAAGTGTTTTAGACTTTCTTTTGTCTCTATCACCTAGAATATTGTTTTATTGATCAAAAAAGTATTAGATGAAATTATTTAAAAAGTGTACAAATAATCTATCTGTATCTGATCATTCAGACGAACATTTAGATATATAATAATCCATATTGCATTGTTATTGTACTTAAAAAATCAGTGAATTGTAATATGCAAAATCCGCTTAACATGAACCTTAATCCTGTCTTTGTTTTCATTGTGATTCGAGCACGATTTTAACGGTAATTTAACGGTTTGTGTCTCAGGATTAGTGGAAAAACTTTTTATACAGCTATCTCGGAATACAGTGACCACCGTCCCACTACATATATCAGGGAACATATTGTCACAGAAATGTCATTTTTGTGCGGTGTGTGTTAAGGAACATATGTTTGAAAATAAATTCGTTGTGTATGATTGATAAAATGCTTCCTAAATGCAGGAAGAAAGGATTCAAATATGTGTTGTTGTTTATCGGAGTATTGGTACCTTTCAAAATAGGTAAGTTTTTATAATCTGATTACGTAAAGATATGACAGATTTTACAAGTTTACAAGCTTATTTCCAGAATTCTCGTAGACCCATAGAGATAACATAACATAATGTGGAAACCACTTTATCAATTAAAATATTGTAGTGGTCGAGTGGTAGCCAGGAAGCAGTCATCGAGAGTGATGTAAAATAAATAAGTTTAGATTAGATCAAGACAATAAGGAGGTTATGAACGACACACAATTAAAGTATTCCACCCTAATTCAAGGATAAAGGGGGGGGGGGGGGGGTACTCACTTGTATTGTAATTTCTTTGTAGTTTCTAAGTAGGTATACTGGGTCTATGTAGTAGATACTTGTCTATCTTTGGTTTGTATTATACGTCTGTGCACGGAATTAGCTCCTAACGGATACTGCCAAGATCTCGTGCACCGATAGTTGTCTTTGCCGCCAGGGTCGTTAGCCAATCGGAGCCGTTCCTTACGATGACGCGTTGGGACGCTTAGTTCTACTCTGTTCCGAGGAATCTCCGCGGTCAGCCCTCTCATCTCATCTAGGATGCCCGGAAGGTGGACGCCGAAGGCATTAGACCTCGACGCCCGCTCCCGGCAACCAGTGATAGGACAAACGCTGGTGTCTACCCTAGAACAGTGGGGTCTCTCTGACTCCACACGTGGCCTCTTCGCCATCGCACCCAGTTCCGGTGACGAAGGTGTGGCCCGACGTTCCGCACCTCCCAGCTTGGTAGTGGCAGGTGGTACGTCTTGGACCGTCGGATCCACGACTGGGGCGCGAACCACGTGGCACAATATTCCCACGGTTCCTGGTGTTCCTGGCTGCGTTGGACTCCTTGCGTGAGTCCATGGAGCTCTTCCTTGGCGAGCACCTCATAGACCGTCTTGGGGGGGATGCTGGTCTGCTGGCAGGCCTTCGCGGGGATCTCCTTAGGAGCTCCGTCTGGCGACGAGGTGGTCTCTTTGGGGACCCTCTAACCACCGGAGATGGCTTAGGGCACGCCTTTGCAGGCCCACAGAAACACTGGGCTCCTCCGCTGGCATCTCCCACAGGTCACCGATGCCTAGGTCACTCTCAATGAAATCGACCTCCATGGATGTCTGGTTCGAGGCCAGGGACTTGTTCCCCTCGTCGGCCACTACCCTCTCGATGTCTGGGGTATTAAAATTAACCAAATGAGTTGGCTGGGCATTGATCCATGCAGCGTCATAGAACTGCATGGCTCGAGCGTGTGGGGCCACTATGCTCAGCCAACTCATTTGGTTAATTTTCCTCCTGTGGGCTAACGACACCTGGCCTTGAAGTAGCTCGACCTGCTGCTCTCCGGGACATCCACCCATCATAATGGCCTGGATAAGACCCCTGGCGTCGAGCAGGTTCCCAGCTGCCGTAGCGTCCTCCACTTGCTTGGTGGTGTACATCTTTCCTGAAATATTAAAGATGTGCCTTACTTGTCTATTAACTTTCATGTTAGGTCTTACGCTCACCCGAGTAGATTGCTCCTATAGCAGCAACTACTAAAAAGGGGTTTCTTTGGGCCAAGTCTATTTAGCGACAGGCTTCGCACCATATCTAGTGCGTATGAGGCCGTGATGTTGACGCAAGAGCCATGGTACCATTCATCACATCCTGATAATATAGAAATGTGAAAGTAATATACACATACGTTTCCTAACACTACTATACTAATATAATGTGTGATACAAATGTACAATTTCATAAATATATATATGCCAGTAAAGATCTCTAAACAATTATAGTGTTATACACGTGTGTGTGTATGTCAATGTAAACATGTTACGACGTATATTTGTGTAGTGTAACGTAGTACTGCTGCCTATAATCTAAAACGAACATTAATTATATACATATCAATGGATTTTTAACCTGTTGAAAGTGGTATCATGCTAGTTTTGTAACACTAAAGTGTCAATAAAATAAGTTAGACCACGCTCAAGGCAAACCGTCCAATCAGCGGCCTCTATTTCAACCTTTTACGGCCTCATTAAGTTCACGTGGTCCAAGTCATTCGCAGCGGATCCGTGGTCCAGTGGTAACGCGCTAGACTAGTAATCCAGGGATTGCAGGTTCGATTCTCCGCTCCACAACTGAGAGTACTAACAGTATTTCGGACGAGACTTTGAAAAACCGATGTCCCGTGTACGATGCTTTAGATCGGGCACGTAAAAGAACCAGGGGTGCTTCTGAAACAGTGGAATCTCCTGTTTCATGCACTATCCTCCAAAAATCTAAACTGACTAACATTCTTCGGAGGCGTCGCCCATATGGGAAACCGGTGGTGACGATAAATAAACACAAATACATACAAACAAAAATCAGTCGCATATTCTATCCTATACATGTATTCGCCTTTTATATTAATCTCATCTTTTTTAAGTTAAGGCGATAGCCTTGCCGTGTGTTTTGACAAGTTTATCAATATACACTTTTATGGATAACTCTATAGACTGTATAATTAAGTTGTACATGTGGTCAGTTACTGGTCTAGGCTTTGCCACACACCTACACTGACCCTAAATGAAAACTTTACATTGATTTTAAAAGTATATATTTTGTTGATAAATGTATATTCGGGGTTAATTTTTTTTCTTTGAAGCTTCAATGCAATAGCAATGTGTTTATGTAATTTACTGGAAAAAATCAGACAATGCATATTTTTTTATGAACAATTAAGTGACGAGGGGTCGAAATGAAAATTCCAGAAAGATGTAAATTATCACACAACATTTGGAGAAAAGAAAGTACTGAGTGAGTGATTTTATAAGAAGCATCAGTATCCAGTGTGACCGCCATTTTTACGAATGCTTTGGAAACGTCGCCTCATTGAATTTACGTAACGTTGTATGACCGCGTTTGGAATACGTTGCCATTCTAACACAAGTGCATTTCGGAGGTCATTTATGGTATCAATTTGATTCTCGGACCTGGCTCTCCGACTCAATTCATCTCATATGTGTTATATTGGGTTCAAGTCTGGGGATACAGCGGGCCAAGGCAAGACGTTAACATTATTTTGAGCAAGGAATTGTGTAATTATACGCGCCTTGTGAGGCGTTGCATTGTCATGCTGGAAAGTGCCAGGTCCGTTATTTTGCATGAATGGTATCATTGTATTGTTTAAAACATTGATACGAGAGTCATGCAAAAAGTTCTGTCACTAATGGGCTTCCGTAGTTTTATCCCAGGTATTTTTTAAAACGCTTCATTGCACTTGAATGGTGTGTCCAATAGCTGACGATATCCGTGTCTTATTTCCACTAAGTGTTGATTCATACCTTAACAACAAACAACAAATAGTTATATTTGGCCTTTAGCGTGCACACATGCTGTAGCCGTTTATTGCGACATGATGGTGAACCTATTTGGTTCGAAACAGTATATTTCAACTGTACATATGTATACAATATATATAAATTGATCAGTACATACAAATTCCCATCAAGTATTAACAGGCCAGAGTAAAACCCAGAGATAAACTTCATTCTTTAACATGTAAAATGCTCTGGGAAACTGTACCTGCCTAAGATTAACATCTTATAAAACTATGAAACTCAATTACATTTGCGGTTGATATATTATCAACCTACAAATCAACTGCATAATATATGTTCATTTGCAAGAATTGCGCTTAGTTAACGATCAATCTAACTAAACCTTTATCAATAATACGACCTGAAATTTAGCCAACTAAATTTTCAAAAGAAACTTGTATATATTCAAACGGCGTGCTCGCTAGAACTGATTTCAGAACCGTTTCATACCCCTAAACATATCTACATTATATTTCTATTGGCTCTTGTTTCAGCAAAACAACTTTCGATTGGCTAAATCGAACATAACATCTTTCAATTGCATACTGTCATCACATGACTACCGCCTGACCACTGGTCAAACGTACCGTGACTAGAAGACAATACTTTCCCGCTATACTACGAACCGCGGGAAAGTATATTTATTTTGTGCAAATTGCTTTTCAAATGACCGAGTTATTTTAAATTGAAATACATGCATTCATATACACTGACCAATTTACTTTTCACGTTGTAAATGGACGAAAAGAGTGAAATTCGTAGCTATATTAAATACCGCATTAAGCTTGATATAGATATTTGATGAATTGTGTGGTATATATGGACCTCAGGCCATTTCAATGCGCACAGTTTTTAGGTGGGTTAAAGGTTTTAAAGCTGGGAAATTATCTGTCGAAGATGATACCCGTTCTGGTAGGCCTAAAACCTCTGTTTCCAAGGCAAACATCGCTGCTGTATAAGTTGTGGTCGAACAGGATGCGCGATTGTCGGTGAAAGATATAGCCTTGTCCATCTGGTCATACAGTCACTGGACGATTCTACAAGAACTCTGTACTGAAGAAAGTGAAAGAGTTTTACAATAAGAAACGTCCAAGCAAAGGATGGTCATGAGTCCATCTTATACACGACAACGCCTCCTCTCACAAGGTGTATTGCCAAAATTTGTCAAGATTTCTTCTAAGTGAGCCTTTAAGGCAGACAATTTAGTTCCAACGTTGCCTGAATTATCACGTCCTTGAATTGTCACATTCAGTAAGAATGTGTGCTGTGGGCAACACATGGCAAAGCAATGGGTTTGACTCTGCTCTGCGGCATTGACTTTGTGAGGCACAATACGGACGTCAGCTTCTTCAGGTCGTAGTTTCAGCAACTCCAGAGATATCAGTGTCATTTTTACTGCAAAACATTCAGTTGGCATTCAACTTCGTATGGTGCTGCTTTACATAAGTTCAACATTGGTCCATGTGTACCTTGTATTTGCTCAGAAGAGTCTGTAGTTTAATATAATTGGAACCTGATGTCCAAAATGTGCATTATCATACATACTGGAATCCTCACCCAAGAAACCCATACTGCTTTTCCAGTGACATGGATGTGACGATTCTAGGAGTTTATTTCTGAAACACATTGTCAAAAGATGGCCTAGAGGAGACAATGAGTTTCATGGATCTGGTTCTTGATTGTTGAAACAATACATGTAGCTGTTACTATTCATCACATATTACGATGGTGTTCTTCAGCAATGTGTATTTGAATAAAGAATGTTCATGTTATTATATGACATTATACGAAGGTTCAACTGATTCTAATTGTATTGCATTCGTAAACAAGAAATAGCTTCCAACGGATGATCGGCACAAATAAGCGAAGATATTGTAATTTTACTGGTTAAGAATTTGCTTATAGCACGAACACATGTTAATAGAATGAATAAATAAAGACAACGAAATATTAAAATTCTGCTTTCATTCAATGTTTTAACTTATATATATGTAGTAAAAAATGATAGCAGGTGTGGTAGACATAGTTTGTTACATGCCCAAGTTACCCAACATAATATAATAAAACACGTTAGTAAAATTTCATCAAATCTCCATTACAGGACCCTTGTGGTAATGTCCATTGACCTTTCAGATATTTCCATAAAATAACTGTTCAGGTGCATATTTGATAAAATAACATCTATCGATACATTAATACAATATTACATGCATTTAAGCATTTAACTCGTGTATATATTAATGTGTTTAATGATACAAGGTATAATAAATAATAATTGGGCCTGTCTACTTTAAACTATATCAAATATTCTAAAACTTTCAAATCGATGAAGGCATTTAAAGCTTAGACAATATTTATCCCATAGTTCTCTTGATTTGGTCAAGAAACTTTAAATACATTTAAGCAAACAAGATTTCTTCGAACATTTATTTTCACTGTATTTTGTGTTGAATCCCTATGTCTATCACAACTATAGTGAACATATGTATTACTGTTGACTTTGTCTGATTAACATCGACTAAGATAAAAGTGAGAGAACAAGAAGAAGAAAAGAAATGATCAACCCGTAAGCATGAAACTCATATCACGACTATTTGTTCATTGAAATATTATTCCTCTTGTAACCGCATGGGAATTATGTGTCTTTACGAGTGCCTG
The DNA here is from genome assembly GCA_032209605.1 of Mactromeris polynyma. NCBI lineage: Eukaryota > Metazoa > Mollusca > Bivalvia > Venerida > Mactridae > Mactromeris > Mactromeris polynyma. Next base: position 3,917,448 of record JASFXZ010000036.1, read on the forward strand.
ATTGTATATTTAAGCGATTTTAGCACTCGCATAAATACCGTAATCATGACTTTTTGTGACATCGTAACCGAATCGATTTGCCGCAGTTTCTGTTCTATTTTGTACACGATTTATTAAGTTAATATCAATAGAATATTCATTTCCGTGATTTGTATTGTTATTACTTAATTTGTTAGCAACAAAGTATTTAATAATTTAGAAATGTTCGTAGTCTTCATATGAAACTTTGCCTCTATTGAAAACCAACAATGGGATAGTTTTGTTTTATTAAAAGCAAACACGTTGAAATCCTGAATTTCCACTTCAATATAATGAAAATACGTAAATATGTTTTAACGTGAAAGCAAATACATCGATCGCATATTTGATGTGGAAAATGTGATATGGACCATGTATGATATATAAATGTACAGAATACTGAAGCAGTAGACACTTTAAAACTACTTTATTCAGTCATCATGTATAATGTTGTCGATGTGCATGTTGTGTATGTATATATGCTTATATACTTTTCATTTCTAAATGTGTATGTCAAGATGGCTAGTCTATAGAATCAGTGAAGATCTTGAGCACCATGAGGTCGAATTTCTCAAATACCTTTGATCTCAATTTGGCTCAATAATTTTCAATTAGATAGACTACTATCATTAGCATCAGGCTGTTACAAACTACAAAATACTGTCCATCTATGTCATGTTTTCTTTTATATATAACGTATATATATATATTTCCATCATGCTGGACGATGTTACTCAAAATCCTTAGATCGATCAGCATTGCAAATTTGTATTTTTAAAGTTGATTTAATAAAGGGATTTAACTTTTTTTTTTTAAAAGTGAAAATATTTAGTCACTGGTCAAAAGTCAAAGTAAGAATGTGTAGCAAAATCATAAATAAATATGTCTACATTCAAACCATAATTTAGGAAATACGAATTCATTCATTCATTCCCAGTCCGTCATTTACAATGTGCAAATTTGAATATGCTTCGAGATTGTTTGGCTTACCGTTGTGACTCAAGTATTAAAGCGAACATAATACGGTTGCGCTTGAAAAATACCTTAACAAACTAGGCATGTATACATTGATAAATGTTTTTTGTCAGTTGATAGAAAAGGGCTGGAAATAGTGTCATATTTAGTATTAATGCCTAATCGCTTTAATCTCATTATCGCTTGTAATAAAATATGAGCACCATGTTATGTTTTAATTGATTTGACCTCAAATGACCTTGTCCTCTGCCCTTGGCGTGTGACCTTGAGTTTACTTCAGCCAATGAGCGGCAAACATATTCAAATGTAATATACACGTTCTGTATACATAATAGAAACAATATATACAGGGTAAAAACGCGTTTTTGAACATTTGTTTACATTTTGACCTTTAAATAACCTTGACCTCGATTTTAGTGACCTTGCCAGGGAGATCATTTGAGAGCACTGTATCTGTACATAAATTATCACACACATTAAAATCAATACCTGTTTGCACTTAATAGAAATAATCGTTACAGTAACACTATTCAAGGGTTCATGATATGGCGGCCATCTTGGTCGCCATCTTGGTTCCCATGGAAACTGACATGATGTCAACCATCCACCATCGTTAAAATTGAACTCTACAAAAATATACAAAGAAATGCTCTGGACAAAAAATGCACACAAATAAGTCCAGGGACTGTACTTAATGTTTTATTTATGTAAGTAATGTATGTCATGTTTTATATTGTTGTTGTTTTATCTATAAACTAGAAGTAAGTGCTAATCAGTTCATCTACTGTCTGACAGGGATGATAATCGATTTTTACACACATTTTGTACTTATGCGCGATACTTTCCGTTTCTTATCCAAAGTATTACCTTAATTAGTTTTTATACCAGGATTAGCATTTGTTTCTAGTTTCTTATCATGTGTATAAGAGTATGTTTCGTGTATTATATGTTTTATGTCTCTTATAACTCTAATTTAGAATGGCTTTGTACATTGTTAATTGTTTTCATTATGTGCATATGAGTGTTATTTATACAAAGAAGAGACGTTAATAAACACATATTATATATGTAGAACGACAAAATTATGTTAAAGTATTTTTTTGATATCAAAAGTATTTTTGGAAAGGAGAGAAAGTATACTAGCTTATGCTATGGATTTTTTTCAACTAGAATTATATTAACAAAAATGCAAAAACTACATTTTCCATACTCACTTCTTGTTTCTGTTTTTGTTATTTTGAATAAAAACTTAATTTCATGTTGTTTTGTTTTTTTAAATCTCTATATCATGAGGTAGATTTGATTATTATCTTTGTACATGTATACATGTGTTTCTTTTGCAAAATTAACGCTTGTGCAATAAGCCCGATTTACCGGACAACATGTACAATTTGACAGTACCAAAAGTTCAAACAACTTCACTATTTCAACATTTTTACAAAAGTATAGCAGTATTAGTTGAAGAACTGTATAACGATAAAACAGTATGTATTTCATCTTGCCATGTAGTTAGTTATTATTAGCTAAAAAGCAAATATTGCTATTTTCATGCGACTTCACCACCTTAACACTTCACCCTGTATTTGTAACCATGGCGACACCACCTTGTATTTGGAATGGTATTTGGTTAAACACCTGTTGTGTAATCGATGCTTTATCAACATATGTCTTTGTTTAATCTTCTTGTACGGAACCAACTAAAATTGACCAAAGTAACCTCCACCAAAAATGTTTTCTTCTGATATTTTCTTCATGTGGTAGGACCACAGTGGAATTAGAAGTCTACTCTTTTTGTGCTATCCTGGATGTTGGTGTGTATGGCATGGATGTGATGTACTTACTCTCATGTGTATCATTATTATTATTATTTTGTAAATTGTATACATTGAATGATAAGTGTTATACTTAAATCCAAATATTAATAAATCATTCTGTTGTTTATACACATCATGACAAGTAATAATGGTTTCTATATGTTTTTTATCCTTAAACGCCCATCGTGACCTTCATTGAAAACATTTTTAGCCTCCCCTGGCTTTTTTATATATGTAGCCACGACTCTTTTCTCGTAAAGTGGAAAGGTAACTCTTACATAGATGTCAGTTTATTCTACCCCAGTTACTCCCCTTATATCATATTTCTGTAAAAATAAACAGTCACTGTAGTGAAAATTATATCTATCGTTGTAACTGGTCGATTTCGGTCATAATTAATTCCTCTCAATCCCCTATATTATATAGCATTGGACTTCATTTTTCACTGCAGTTCTTTATAGTGTTTCTTTGAAATTGCTTAAGGCTACAAATTATTTGGAATACTAGTATTTCAAGTTTTGTAATTAAAGTTAAAATTACTTCATTCTTGTTATTTAAGTTTAAACAATACATCGCATTATCAATTATTATTTCGCTCATGGTCAAAAGAAAATTCAATCTTCCATCGAAAACAACAAATATCCTCTATTTCATTATTCAAATTGAAAGATGACGATAGCTTTTACATCCAAACACAAGTCAGTCACATGCAAGCAGCAATACATGTAATAACAACCTAAAACAATTGACTGTACCACGGACATTGTTTATATGTGCGTGACTGTACATAAAAAGTATTGCCACAAATGAAACAATAACTAAACATAACGTCCGGTAAATTATATGCGAATAGTCATAACACCGACTTTGAGACAAAAATCATTATATTCTGACAAAAATAACATAAATCTGAATTTACTACAAGAACATTAATGTTATTCCTCGTACAATACATGTTCGTAGCGGGACGGTATAACGGACCGTTCGGTACGGATTTTATTGTATATTATACCCGAAAATGCAAGTGACCGCAATGTTGTTCGAGTGAAAATCGTTGCACAAACGCGCATTTTGAATTTATCTAGTTGAATAATTAAAGAATTAAAAGTGGATTTCGGTATAAATACGCGTTTTCTACGACGTCGCCGGCAATTCTTTTCTCGAGGCGGCATTTTCATGATTCTAATTCGACGACAGAAGAATAATTAAATTCTTATCTAAAGCCGTCATTGACGCAATAATTAACTTTTTTGGACGAACCATAATTATACTGTCACCTATCAAAATATAACACGTTGCAACTGTTTCTATTGTCAGTCTAGTCTGGGACCAATACATATATAGGGAATCGTTATTTCGGCGTTTCAAAACCTGTAAACAGCTAAATCGCTATTTACAATTGTTTAATGATCTTGCTTTTCAAAGTCTCGTCAGAAAGACTGTTAGTACTGTGAGTGGTGGAGCGGGGGATCGAACCTGCGACCTCTGGATTACTAGTCCAGTGCGTCACCACTGGACCACGGGTCCACTCTACTCGTACTCGGTCGTTATCCTATGCGTACTTCGTACCGCCTGTTTGCCATTGTTGTAGTACACGAAACCCTCGTACTCGGTCGATATCCTATACGTACTTCGTACCGTCTGTTTGCCATTGTTGTAGTACACGAAACCCTCGTACCCGGTCGATATCCTATACGTACTTCGTACCGTCTGTTTGCCGTTGTTGTAGTACACGAAGCCCTCGTACTCGGTCGATATCCTATACGTATTTCGTACCGTCTGTTTGCCATTGTTGTAGTACACGAAGCCCTCGTACTCGGTCGATATCTATACGTACTTCGTACCGCCTGTTTGTCATTGTTGTAGTACACGAAGCCCTCGCACTCGGTCGATATCCTATACGTACTTCGTACCGCCTGTTTGCCATTGTTGTAGTACACGAAGCCCTCGCACTCGGTCGATATCCTATACGTACTTTGTACCGCCTGTTTGCCATTGTTGTAGTATACGAAGTCCTCGTACTCGGTCGATATTCTATACGTACTTCGTACCGCCTGTTTGCCATTGTTGTAGTACACGAAGCCCTCGTACTCGGTCGATATCCTATACGTACTTCGTACCGCCTGTTTGCCATTGTTGTAGTACACGAAGCCCTCGTACTCGGTCGATATCCTATACGTACTTCGTACCGCCTGTTTGCCATTGTTGAAGTACACGTATCCCTCGTACTCGGTCGATATCCTATACGTACTTTGTATCGTCTGTTTGCCATTGTTGTAGTACACGAAGCCCTCGTACTCGGTCGTTATCCTATGCGTACTTCGTACCGCCTGTTTGCCATTGTTGTAGTACACGAAACCCTCGTACTCGGTCGATATCCTATACGTACTTCGTACCGACTGTTTGCCATTGTTGTAGTACACGAAACCCTCGTACTCGGTCGATATCCTATACGTACTTCGTACCGACTGTTTGCCATTGTTGTAGTACACGAAGCCCTCGTACTCGGTCGATATCCTATACGTTCTTCGTACCGACTGTTTGCCATTGTTGTAGTACACGAAGCCCTCGTACTCGGTCGATATCTATACGTACTTCGTACCGCCTGTTTGCCATTGTTGTAGTACACGAAGCCTTCGCACTCGGTCGATATCCTATACGTACTTCGTACCGCCTGTTTGCCATTGTTGTAGTACACGAAGCCCTCGCACTCGGTCGATATCCTATACGTACTTTGTACCGCCTGTTTGCCATTGTTGTAGTATACGAAGCCCTCGCACTCGGTCGATATCCTATACGTACTTCGTACCGCCTGTTTGCCATTGTTGTAGTACACGAAGTCCTCGTACTCGGTCGATATCCTATACGTACTTCGTACCGTCTGTTTGCCATTGTTGTAGTACACGAAGCCCTCGTACTCGGTCGATATCCTATACGTACTTCGTACCGACTGTTTGCCATTGTTGTAGTACACGAAGCCCTCGTACTCGGTCGATATCCTATACGTTCTTCGTACCGACTGTTTGCCATTGTTGTAGTACACGAAGCCCTCGTACTCGGTCGATATCTATACGTACTTCGTACCGCCTGTTTGCCATTGTTGTAGTACACGAAGCCTTCGCACTCGGTCGATATCCTATACGTACTTCGTACCGCCTGTTTGCCATTGTTGTAGTACACGAAGCCCTCGCACTCGGTCGATATCCTATACGTACTTTGTACCGCCTGTTTGCCATTGTTGTAGTATACGAAGCCCTCGCACTCGGTCGATATCCTATACGTACTTCGTACCGCCTGTTTGCCATTGTTGTAGTACACGAAGTCCTCGTACTCGGTCGATATCCTATACGTACTTCGTACCGTCTGTTTGCCATTGTTGTAGTACACGAAGCCCTCGTACTCGGTCGATATCCTATACGTATTTCGTACCGCCTGTTTGCTATTGTTGTAGTACACGAAGCCCTCGTACTCGGTCGATATCCTATACGTACTTCGTACCGACTGTTTGCCATTGTTGTAGTACACGAAGCCCTCGTACTCGGTCGATATCCTATACGTACTTCGTACCGACTGTTTGCCATTGTTGTAGTACACGAAGCCCTCGTACTCGGTCGATATCCTATACGTACTTCGTACCGACTGTTTGCCATTGTTGTAGTACACGAAGCCCTCGTACTCGGTCGATATCCTATACGTACTTCGTACCGTCTGTTTGCCATTGTTGTAGTACACGAAGCCCTCGTACTCGGTCGATATCCTATACGTATTTCGTACCGCCTGTTTGCCATTGTTGTAGTACACGAAGCCCTCGTACTCGGTCGATATCCTATACTTACTTCGTACCGACTGTTTGCCGTTGTTGTAGTACACGAAGCCCTCGTACTCGGTCGATATTCTATACGTACTTCGTACCGACTGTTTGCCATTGTTGTAGTACACGAATCCCTCGTACTCGGTCGATATCCTATACGTACTTCGTACCGCCTGTTTGCCATTGTTGTAGTACACGAAGCCCTCGTACTCGGTCGATATCCTATACGTACTTCGTACCGCCTGTTTGCCATTGAATTTTTGTTTGTTTTCATATCTGCATATTATCGCGCTGAACGTATAACAGTAAACGCAATTATATTATTACGTATGGTTGCATAATCCAAAATTGAATTGCTTGAAACCTTAGACAACATTCAGGCAAACAATAAGGCGGCGCGATATCTACACGGCCGACAGGAAAATTAGCGCGTCATACCTGTTTATACCAAACACGATCAACTGACATTTCTATGTGGAGATTAGTTTTTCTAAAATTTGATTTAATCTTTTATAGTTTCAAGCTTCAAAGTTTATTGACATAGCGGCACAGATAATTTGCCTTTGGCCATTTACAAACTGTATGACAAAGACAGTTATGAAATGGTAAGAACACACAAAAAAGAAAAAGTAAACAAAATGATTATGAGATTGACTTAACATATAGTTTTTTATATTTAGAGATTCCCGACGTGAGTAATTTGCAATATGCTGTAATCATGTTAATGCGTTGATGGGACAATGTCATCGTTGCTGATTTTATTTATACCCACAATATGAATGTTCATTGTATATCAACAAAGAAGTAAAATTCCATTGAAATTCAGTCAGGACTTTTGCAAGTTATAGTTCGTACGTTGGATTAAAGGCTTTATCCGATAGTTAGAGTAATTCGGATAATTTCTTTTGTTATATTTTGTAACAGTTTAACCCAATCAAACACGAGTTTCCTGTGAAACAGTGCGCTGGTATGACTGGTCTACCCTTGACATCTCGCTTCAATGGCCAACATGATCAGCTTTCTCTCTCTCGCTATCACGATCAATATTTCAGTATTTGAATAGTGTGTTTTCTAGCAGGGCAGATTACCCTGAGAGAGGATTAAGAATTCACCTGGTTATTCTTCGCTATCGCTGTGTTAATTCGGTTGGGTGAACAGTTCAGAATTTATTTATTATTTATAAATAATTACTGAACGCTCTGCGTGGATGTTGTTTAATAGATGAAACCAAGAACTTGATTTACCAGCGGTACAAACAAAAAATAATTTTAAATCCATTGAAGTTCAACGAGGCGTTATTCAACGGTATTTTGTTGTTTGAGTCTCAGGATTAGTGGACATGTTTAATATATACAGCTATATCGGAGTAAATACAGTGACTACCGTCCCACTACATATCTCAGGGAGAATATTGTCACAGAAATGTCATTTTTGTCAGCTGTGTTAACACGGACATATAAACCATTTATAATTATATCCGTGATGTTAAGGAACGTTTGTTTGAAAATAAATTCGTTGTGTATGATTGATAAAATGGTTACTAAATTCAGGAACAAAGTATTCAAATATGTGTTGATGCTTATCGGAGTATTGGTACCTTTCATAATAGGTAAGTTTTAATAATCTGATTACGTAAAGATATGACAGATTTTACAAGTTTACAAGCTTATTTCCAGAATTCTCGTAGACCAATAGAGATAACATAACATAATATGACAACCACTTTATCAATTAAAATATTGTAGTGGTCGAGGGGTAGATCCGAAGGTCGTGAGTTCGACCCCTGCGATGAGCGGGGTTTGACCACGAACTTCAAAATCCATGCATTTGGCGCGAATACTGATTGGTAGCCAGGAAACAGTCATCGAGAGTTAGTAGTATAAGTTGTAAGAACTTGTTTCACAATCGATGTAAAATAAATAAGTTTAGATTAGATTAAGACAATAAGGAGGTTTATGAACGACACACAACAATCAACATAATAAAGTGAATAATAATCTCATAAATAACATTAGACTGGTAACTTGAATTCATATTTAATATGGATCTGGAATGTGTGACACGTCATACAAATACTTCAATCAAACATTTATTAATGTAAGTCAATGATATATACATGATATAAGTCTCAACATACAACAGTATAACGGTCACTAACTTACTGTCTATATATCATCTATATATATATACAAATCTAATGTAAGTCAATCATATCTACATGATACAAGTCTCAACATAAAACAGTATTACTGTCACCACCTTACTGTCTATATATCATCTATATATATATATATACAAATCTAATGTAAGTCAATGATATATACATGATATAAGTCTCAACATAAAACAGTATTACTGTCACCACCTTACTGTCTATATATCATCTATATATATATATATACAAATCTAATGTAAGTCAATGATATATACATGATATAAGTCTCAACATAAAACAGTATTACTGTCACCACCTTACTGTCTATATATCATCTATATATATATATATACAAATCTAATGTAAGTCAATGATATATACATGATATAAGTCTCAACATAAAACAGTATTACTGTCACCACCTTACTGTCTATATATCATCTATATATATATATATACAAATCTAATGTAAGTCAATGATATATACATGATATAAGTCTCAACATAAAACAGTATTACTGTCACCACCTTACTGTCTATATATCATCTATATATTTATATATACAAATCTAATGTAAGTCAATGATATATACATGATATAAGTCTCAACATAAAACAGTATTACTGTCACCACCTTACTGTCTATATATCATCTATATATATATATATATACAAATCTAATGTAAGTCAATGATATATACATGATATAAGTCTCAACATAAAACAGTATTACTGTCACCACCTTACTGTCTATATATCATCTATATATATATATATATACAAATCTAATGTAAGTCAATGATATATACATGATATAAGTCTCAACATAAAACAGTATTACTGTCACCACCTTACTGTCTATATATCATCTATATATTTATATATACAAATCTAATGTAAGTCAATGATATATACATGATATAAGTCTCAACATAAAACAGTATTACTGTCACCACCTTACTGTCTATATATCATCTATATATATATATATATACAAATCTAATGTAAGTCAATGATATATACATGATATAAGTCTCAACATAAAACAGTATTACTGTCACCACCTTACTGTCTATATATCATCTATATATATATATATATACAAATCTAATGTAAGTCAATGATATATACATGATATAAGTCTCAACATAAAACAGTATTACTGTCACCACCTTACTGTCTATATATCATCTATATATTTATATATACAAATCTAATGTAAGTCAATGATATATACATGATATAAGTCTCAACATAAAACAGTATTACTGTCACCACCTTACTGTCTATATATCATCTATATATATATATATATACAAATCTAATGTAAGTCAATGATATATACATGATATAAGTCTCAACATAAAACAGTATTACTGTCACCACCTTACTGTCTATATATCATCTATATATATATATATACAAATCTAATGTAAGTCAATGATATATACATGATATAAGTCTCAACATAAAACAGTATTACTGTCACCACCTTACTGTCTATATATCATCTATATATATATATATACAAATCTAATGTAAGTCAATGATATATACATGATATAAGTCTCAACATAAAACAGTATTACTGTCACCACCTTACTGTCTATATATCATCTATATATATATATATACAAATCTAATGTAAGTCAATGATATATACATGATATAAGTCTCAACATAAAACAGTATTACTGTCACCACCTTACTGTCTATATATCATCTATATATATATATATACAAATCTAATGTAAGTCAATGATATATACATGATATAAGTCTCAACATAAAACAGTATTACTGTCACCACCTTACTGTCTATATATCATCTATATATATATATATACAAATCTAATGTAAGTCAATGATATATACATGATATAAGTCTCAACATAAAACAGTATTACTGTCACCACCTTACTGTCTATATATCATCTATATATATATATATATACAAATCTAATGTAAGTCAATGATATCTACATGATATAAGTCTCAACATAAAACAGTATAACGGTCACTAACTTACTGTCTATATATCATCTATATATTTATACAAATCTAACTGAAGATTAATCAAACAAATGATTGTCAAAGATAACCGCATAACCCTGGATATGTCTTTTATACAAACACAGACACTTGCATAACCCTCTCCATATTGACACATATATCACACATTACAACATGTCAATCTCATTGAAATCAACCCCTAACTTTAGCTCAATTATTTTCCGACGTTCGGTTAAGGCTAACACTCGCACGAGTAAGAAACTGTGGACGCATTTTGCAACCGAACGCTCTGTTTGCCAAAAAGTACGCGCCCACTGTGCGCCCACTCGCTCGAACATCTCCGAGGTAGCTAGCGAAGGGCGCGTACTCTTTTGCAAACAGAGCGTCCGGTTGCAAAATGCGTGCACAGTTTCTTAACTCGTGCGTGTGTATTAGCCTTAACCGAACGCACGGCTGACTAAACTCCGTAAGAGGTCACGTTCATATAACCTCTCTAAAAATAGATTTGCGTAATCAGGTGCTCGTTTGTGGTCCAATGAAATTTCTCCTTACAAAACCGTGTTTGTCGTCTTTCTCAAAATGGCATTATCGTTTATTCGGAGTTTCTGTTTTTCGGAGTACTTAGAAGTACAAGTCTATTCACATGTTATATCACAAAATATTTTAATTGAACAACAAAAACACCATCTACAATTATACACATATATTGTACTCCTCCAATTCATCAATGAAATTCCTACAACTTGACCTTCGATTTTCTCGTGATTTCATTGTAAATATTTAAATTCTCCCAACTTTTTAAACCATTCATCGCTGTCCCCTAAACAAACATAAATGTTCAGCCAACTATTTCTGTTTTGTTTTTTACATTGCATACTTATAACTGAATCGTTTGATTACTCATACATGTTATCTGTCTGTCATAACATTGTGTGTTACATATGTAACCATGACCAAAATAAAGTATTTTGTATTGTAAATTGTATTGTTTATACTGTTATTTAACGTCCTTCCTGCCGCTTCCGGTTATAAATGTTTCCAAAAACGAAACACCACACAAACAACACCGATTAACCAAATAATGTTGCCGTGTAGGAGTTGCGGTTGTGTCCATGTGCGCAGCCATATTGAAATTGACGAAAATACGTAATCGGAAGGACTTGGTGATCTACGCTCAAATAGAATTTACGGAGCTCGTCGGAGATCCACGAATATTCATAACTCTATACCACAGCATTTTGCAGGCGATGATTTGATTGGCTACTCAAAGGTCACTTGAACGTGACCTTTATTGGGCAGTCATCAGATCCAGTTAGCGTATTTAAAGTATAGGAGCGTGCGACTGGAGTTGATTTTAATGAGATTGTACAACATGTCTTACTAACATCAAACAATATCTTTGGGAGGGCGAGGCGGGACAAAAACTAGTTTCTATCAACTATACTACATATACAAAGACGTGTCAAACAAAACTGTGAACAAAATTTGTATTTGCGTTTATTTATCGTCGCCACCGGTTTCCCATATGGGCGACGCCTCCGGAAGAATGTTTAGTCATTTTAGATTTTAGATTAAATATACTGGGCGTGTATGGATACAAAACTATCTAAGCGCAATTATACCTAAAGTAGTCATGTAATGTAAGTTAGTTATTGTTCGTTAATTAAATAATTTTGTCATACACAACATTTCGTAAATATACACGATTCCTGATAATATAGAAATGTGAAAGTAAAATACACATACGTTTCCCTAACACTACTATACTAATATAATGTGTGATACAAATGTACAATTTCATACATATATGCCAGTAAAGATATCTAAACAATTATAGTGTTATACACGTGTGTGTGTATGTCAATGCAAACATGTTACGACGTATATTTTTGTAGTGTAACGCAGTACTTACTGCTGCCTATAATCTAATACGTACATTAATTACATACATATCAATGGATTTTTACTTGTTTAAACTGGTATCGTGAAAACCAATTAGACCACGCTCAAGGCAAACCGTCCAATCAGCGGCCTCTATTTCAACCTTCTACGGCCTCATTAAGTTCACGTGGTCTAAGTCAGTCGCACATTCTATCCTATACAAAAGTATTTTTGGAAAGGAGAGAAAGTTTACTAACTTATGCTGTCGATTTGTTTTTCAAAATTATATAAACAAAAATACTAGATTTTCCATACACACCCCTTGTTTCTGTTGTTGTTATTTTTTAATATAAAATGTTATGGTGTTTTTTTTTTAAATCTCTATAGCATGAGGTAGATTTGATTATTATCATTGTTCACGTATACATGTGTTTCTTTTGCAAAATTAACGCTTGTGCAATAAGCCCGATCACGGACATGTAAACCATTTTATATGTCCGTGGCCTGATTTACCGGACAACATGTGCAATTTGACAGATCCGAAAGTTCAAATAACTTCATTATTTTTCAACATTTTTACAAAATTATAGCAGTAGTAGTTGAAGAACTGTATAACGATAAAACAGTGTACATTTCATCTTGCTATACCATGTAGTTAGTTATTATTGCTAAAAAGCAAATATTGCTATTTTCATGCGACTTCACCACCTTAACACTTCACCCTGTATTTGTAACCATGGCGACACCACTTTGTATTTGGAATGGTATTTGGTTAAACACAAGTACCTGTTGTGTAATCGATGCTTTATCAACATACGTGTTTGTTTAATCTTCTTGTACGGAACCAACTAAAATTGACCAAAGTAACCTCCACCTTGTGCTATCCTGGGCCCGTATTCACAAACATTTTAAGACTGAACCTTAGACTCAAAATATTATTGATTAAACTCCTTGATTAAAAAGAACATGAAGTTCAGTTTGTTTGTAAAATAAAATTACATAAAATGGCAAGTGATTATTTACGTCGTTGTACATTCATGATACGGTTTTTTGCTACGTTCTTGTGTATGCAATTTTTCAATTTGTTTGCTTTATGAAAACCCAAAACTTGACTACCACAACTAAGGATTGGGACAATGAGTTTGTCTAAGTTTGTAAACAAGGCATTGCATGCTTGACCGATAATGTTGATTGTGTCCCACTAAATGAGTCTCCACTAGGAAAAACTATAGAAGATAAAAAAAACTTGCTTACAATTTCAAGAAAAGAGTTTTCGTGCATAAAAGTTTGGTTTCTAGGTAGGGGTCCACCTATTCGAAAAAGTTTTGCTTTCAGTTTATAGCGGATCGCATTATTGATGAAGTATATTAAGTCTTTTTTGTAAGCTTTCCGCTGATTCTACTATTAGGACTACATCATCAGCATACATGAATATAAACAATTTAAAAAGGTCTAGATTTATACCTTCAAAACCATTTTAGAAAAAATGTCAAGGTCATTTATACACTTAACAAAACTTATCAGTGTGTAGGTATAAATATGACCGTATCTTGGTCAATATTAGTCTGATCATGCTGACATTTTCAACAAATATAGCGTCAATAGCCGACATCATATTTCATCTATTCTATGTCATAAATCCGCAGATTGAACAAATAAATCAATAAATGTGATGATGCGAAAACAATCAGTACTGCAGACCCCGCTTAAAGATGATCTTGTTGATTAGACAGAGTATAATAGCGTGTGTGCCCACCCCGACACAATGTATCGTATTATCTAAATCGATAAATTTCACCCGAGAATCATGATCTATATGTAGTCAATAGCCAATCTACACAAAAAAATATGTAGAAATATTAAACAATAAAAAAGGTATTCAACATTTAAAGGCCACATTAATAAGCTTTGTTCAGTGTATATATCGAGAATAGAAAGGGAAATCCACCTTGTCTGACACTAAGCATACAGTCAAAACTTTCACACAGCTTTTCCCAATTTTAACCTGAGATTTCACGGAGTCACACAAAGATTTTATTACGTTAAATAATTTGCCACATATCCTAGTTTTTAAAGCTTAAACCGAATATTCTGATGAACTTAATAGTCAAAAGCTGCCGCTACGACCGCATTGTTAGTTCAGAAATACTGCGATTAAGTTCGTCATTAGTAATAGGTAGATCAAGTTCTTTTAAACAATATTTTAGACTCCCGAGTTCAAATATGTTACATTAAAATGCATCTGGTTGAAAAAATGGATTTAACAAAAATACGAAAACGAAAACGATTTACATAACATGATTGATTTCATCAGTGAAAATCATTGATAGAATGATCTATACCCTCCTTCTGCATCGGTTTTAATTTTATTACGGGTGATTCAAACTGATTTATAAATCCCACTGTATGATAATGAATTATATGATTATCATGATCTGTGTGGAAGATCAGTATACATCACAAATATTTTAGAACATTTTTTTCTGTATTATATTCCATGTTCAATTTTGTAGACCAGTGGCTATATCTTTGCTCTGAGTATAACACAACGTTTATCACAATTGAAATTAAACAGCTGCTAAACAAGAGTCGCGATATGGTCTTCTAGAAGAAATTAATTTCATGACGCTTAAACACCGTATATTGCATAAATTTAGCCTAACAGTGCACTTTACCACCATAAACCATGGTTCAGCGAACAATCTTGCGCGTCAGTTAGACTGAGATAATATCTTAAGTGACCACCTGTGGAGATACGGCACTGTGATAGATATTCACATGCTGTTACAATATAAAATAGGAAGAAAAAATGGAAATCATCAGATTAAAAGTTAAAAAGTACCAAAAGGAAATTACTTAATTTTCATCACATTTGCATATATTTGTATAGCTTGGGGAATGAAGATTTTAAGCCGTTTGCACAAATTTAGATTTCCATTTATTGACTGAGATAATCCAGTTTTAGCTATTCAATTATCCGTGCTTTCGGCTGTGATTTAGCCCTATTTAGAAATTGGTATTCACAAAGGTTAGGGTAGCTGGAGTACACTCGAATTGTTGAGGATTTCTCGACTTAAGGTGGTGACATCGCCATGTGTTTTGACAAGTTTATCAAAATACACATTTATGGATTAACTCTACACACTGTATAGTGAAGTTGTAGAATGACTTTTGAAGATGTTTTACATTCCGGTAGATGCACACAAAATATATAATATCAACTGTATTTTTGGAAAGGAGAGAAAGTATACTAGCTTATGCTATCGAGTTTTTTCTGCTCAAAATTATATCAATAAAAATCTAAACAAATATATTTTCCTTACTCATCCCTTGTTTCTGGTGTTGCTGTTGAATTTTATGGGCTTTAAAAAAAATCTTGATAACATGAGGTAGATTTGATTATTATCTTTGTATACATGTGTTTCATTTGCAAAATTAACGCTTGTGCAATTAGCCTGATTTACCGGACCATCATGTACAATTTGACAGTACCAAAAGTCCAATTGACTTCATTTTTTCCACATTTTTACAAAATTATAGCAGTATTAGTTGAAGGACTGTATAACAATAAAACAGTTTACATTTCATCTTGCTATATTATGTAGTTTCCAACATATCGCTTAAAAGCAAATATGGCTATTTTCTAGGGTACATATCGCCTTAAGGATTGACATTGACTCCAGCTCATACCGAAGAATCTTCATCATCAGATTAGCCGATAGTTATCGATGAGAGTGTCGCAAATCAGTGGGCACGGTGGTCGGAAACACTCGGAAATACTCGGAAGCCTCCGTGATTTACTGCTTTATCATTATCGTTCGCGACTTAATTAGCCACCCTGCTGTGTTTAGCAAACATAATGAAATTGCCCTGGGCAGTACTAATTGATCAGAATGTATTATACATGGTAGACGGACATTAGCCCCTAGCACATGCGGACATTAGCATGATACCAATCAAACAATCATTAGAATGTGTGCCAAAACCTGTCATGATATTTTAAATAGTAGAACACTTTACCTTTACTTTCTTAAGTAATTTCTTAATCGTGCATTAGTACCTGTTTTGAAATTCAGTTTTTTTATTATCTGCATTTAATTCGTTTTTACAATAAAGATTAACGACAACCCCTTGGTTTTATATGTGTAGATAGTAGGTGCGTGCAAGATATATTTATATATTGTATGACATATTATTATGTTTTTAAGAGTTACAGTAAAACTTCGAAACCTCGAACTGCCGTCGGACCTAGCAATAAGTTCGAGCAATCTATTGTTCGAGGTATCTACGGTATATGCCTATATGTCCTAAATGACAGTCAAAGCGCAGAAAAGGGCCCATTAGGTACACGAATCACAATTCAATTTTTTTACCCTAGATCATTATTTTCCTCTACGAACAATCTTTTGAAATGAAGCTGTGGTGCATAGTTTTCAGGTATGGCGTTTTGAAAATACATCGTACTATGTGCATAGCTTGTCAGGTGTTATGGACGGTATAACGTCGCAAAACACTCATACTTAATTTCAGCTACGTTTGAAATTATTTGACATGTTGAATGATTCATTGAAATACTTGCTTGAGATTGATATATCCACCTTATGCAGTGAAATGATCAAAATAAAATATCTTATACATTATTTTCTGCACAGTTTGCTGTTATTTCTACATCTATTTAAGAATGAACTGTAGGTCAAAATCTTAAGTTTATTTTATTCAATGCTTTCATCAAATTTTAATTAAACGAGAGGCGTCTATAGCGGTGCATATTCTGAATTTCTACACTTTCTATAACGACAAAACAAATTATAATGATAATTTATTAAAGAATTCAAATATCAACCAATATTTAACTAAGCACGTATTTTGCATATCGCATTGCAAATCTTCCTTTTATGAAAGGAGCATAAATATGTTGGTCTCTTATAACACTCGAGCGTCGTTTCTGAATACCGATTTAGTAGACTCAAGATAAATTAAGTGAATGTATGGTATTTCTGTGTTTACATTTAAGAATTAAACAATTTATTGGTCACATACATAAAAGTTGCAATTATTTCTTATTTCATAGTATATTTATTCAGACGAACAAACTTAGTAATTATTACTCGTGTTTGTCATATCAGCTCTGAAAGGTCAAGTTCTTAAACAAAGATGAATATTTCATGTATTAAACTGAATAAGGTTTGATAAAGTTGATTTCTGGTGTTTTGGTGATATTTGTTATTCCAATTATAACTCGATTGACTTTTCACTAAATCCATTATTGCTTTACATGTTGGAACAGATTACCATTTTAGATCAAATAATCAGTATTCAGTGATAAACAAAAACATCACTAAAAAGTAACTTCATCGCTATACGAGATTGGTTCAAAAGTTTGTAAACGTACATTTAGACAGCGTGCCGGTCGTACGTTTTTGGCTACATAGAAAATCCATATATTTATATTGTACATTTGATATTCAATTTACTGACCCAAAATGCACGTGGTCAATGCCGAACACTTTGTATAAGATGTACATGATTTTGGAAATGATTTGGACTTGAATATAAAAATATGTAAAAAGTCCACGTAATTCTGCCGGACCTACCCTCGTACATCAATAACACATTTTAATATATTACAGCAAGTTTCATTGTTTTGTTAGAACAAAGAAATAAATAACCCACACATATTTTGTAATTATATGTGTAAAGAAAATATTATTAGTATTCTAAGTGCAAAAGATGATTGTCTTAAATTCCATTTGACTTTGACAAAATAGCTTAAATTTATCCGTGAGAGCGGGATACTGGTATGAATTATTCATTTAAAATGTAGAACAAAAATATCATAACATGAGTGGAGTATGAGTGGAGGTTTTTGAATACGGGTCATTATCTGTAGTTGAGAAACCTGCACGAAACCCTGATGCATAAGGCAGCTTAATAAAGTCATTGGTCGATAGTCAGTCGAAGAGTCAAGAGCATCTTTATTTTTATATATCGGATTATTGATACCTATGGTCCATACATAATTATGCTTTATAATGGAGAGAGTACTGGAACAACGTAACAGAACACTGAACAGTATTCAGTAAGATATGCCGGAAGATATGCCTGTCTCATATTTCTTAAAACATCAATTGTGATCAGGGTTGCTATTTCATGTCTGGTGACTAGGATGTGAATGTTTACCCAATGGGGGCTGGTCATAAGAGGTTCGAACAGAAATATGAAAGTACTGTATATGTGTGGCGCTTGATGAGATGCTCGAAGCCACGTACCCCTCTACACCAGCAGTGCGCTCTACCAACTGTACTAACCAGTCGGCTGTATCACCCCACACCGCTGGTCTCCTCCCACTTACGTCACTACAATGCTGCTACCCTAATATAAATGCGGCTGGATGTGCACCCAGTGTGGGGCTCATTTCCCAACTCTCGCAAGGTGCTCTACCGTTTCGTCACACTCAACTACACAGCTTAAGAAAAATATCTAGTATACTGAGTGATATTTTGTGACTGAATATATAACTTTGATTGACTACTGCATCAGCTAGTATGTATGGGATCTTCTTATACTCTATAAGATAACAATATATTCTTATTAATGTATTTCATTATTTCTTCAGAAATGCGAGACAATTTCGTGTGATACGAAGTAGATTAATTGATTAAAAAAAAGCTGTTGTTGATTAATGTGAAATATTATTATCATTTTTGTTACGAACTTTACGAATGCCTATAATTAACCATTCGTGGCATTTTCGTTAAAACTTACGAATTCGTAGCGACTGCGCGCATACGAAAATGTTTGATACTGAAACGCTCTTGAGATCGTAAGAACGTCGTAAGAAAATCTTACGAAAATTTCGTGCGAATTTCACCTAAGATTCGTGTTACCACTGATTTATAAATGCATGTTTGGCTTCTAGATGCAAGTGGTAACACGAATCTTATCTAGTTGACACATAATACGTGTTAATAATAATAATAATATGATTCGTGTTACCACTTATTTATAAATGCAATACTGTAATACATCATAAAAGGTAAGAGGTGGCAGTTCTGGGCACTTTCAAGCCTGTTTCTACTTTTATGATATTTATCTTACCAAAAATGTATCACGAATATTAACTAGATAGCTAGATAATTATTGTAATAATTAAGTGGTTAACACGAAACAATTCGCGAACGCTATCATGCTAACTGGTGGCAGTAAATTTTCATTTTGAGCCAGCCTAGTGTTTTACTTAGTCATTGTCAAACCACGAGGTACTCAAAGTGTGTACACATGTCAAAAACGTCTGCTTATGCATGTATTCGACTATTTTTTTCAACCGATTTAAGTATTCTTTAACAGTAGTGTAATCATACTTTACTACACAGATTCAATGAAGTTATTCAAAATCTATCTGTACAAATAAGAACACGGCTTGTTCAAATATCCAACAAACATGTACAATACGGATTGTGTGTACATTGCCATTATAAAAAGTCGAACTTGGCAGTACATATTCGATGCTAGAATAGGGTCAGTGGGTGTAGACATTTTAGTTACAAAAGTGTGTTGTGATGTGTATGATATTTCTATTGATGAAAACAGTTTTTGTGGCTAAAATGTAAAGATTAAATATTCGGTTTCAATTCCATTTATTTCCTTATATCTTTTTTTATATACTTTTTTGTATGAGTTTGTATTCATCGGGTGAGAAACTCGGACGAATATATTGATGGTGTTGATGACTTGCCAGAAAGGAATGTCTTTGATTGTACAGTAGAACCTCACTCAATAATAAGACCACCTCGAAATTAAGAACACAATTTCCAAGTATATTTTCACTTTTTTACTCTTTATTCAACCTCAATATTAAGGCCACATCAATAATAAGACCACCTCAAAATTATGAACACAATTTCCAAGTATATTTTCACTGTTTTACTCTTTATTCAACTTCAATATTAAGGCCACATCAATAATAAGACCACCTCGAAATTAAAAGCTCAAATTTAAGTCCATTTTCACTTTTTTGCTCTTTATTCAACCTCAGTATTAAGACTATCTGAATACAAGACCACATCGAAATTAAAAAGTAAACATCTTCTTGCTTCCAATTTGATTTTAAAAGTATCACATTTTATTACACAGAACATAGAGTAAAAATCCGTAAAATTGTCCATTTCCAAAAGTTTAGAGGCTAATAAATCATATTTTCCAAGAGGTGCAAACATTTTAGCAGTTATTTGAATATTTGCAGAGAATTTACTGGTAACCAGACGTACTGAATTGATCTCACAGTTACATATATAGGAACGAAGCAGAACCCAGGAACCCGGACCCCGAGATATAACGGATACTTACACTCAGCACTCAAATTAAAAACACAAAATGTATTCCTTTAAGGCTGATCGTGGAAATTTGAGAGTGGGAATGCATGGACTTATTACTGAAATGAATGCCTATAGTATTCTATGTGGCAAATTTTCTAAGAGATTTAAGCGTAATGTGAGATCTTGGAGTAAAATGAAGTCTGAATCCTATAGTTCCGCCTGTCTCTTATAATCATACTTAATTCTCAAAGGAAATGAACCAAAAAGAACTGTCAGACCAATATCGTGATTTGAGATTTAAGTGCGGAGTTACCCGTTATATTCCTGAACCCATATGCAAAATACATGCTGCGTTAATTGTTGGTTGTTATTTGAATTCAGATTCTTCAGGATTAGGATTAGCACCGCTATAGACGCATTTCGTTTGACTAAAACTGTATGAAAGCATTGTATGTTATTAATTAAAGATTTTGACCTCCAGTTAATATTTAAATAGATGTAGAAATTACAGCAAAAATATCCCGTGCAGAAAATGTAATAGATATTTTCTTTGGGTGGGGGGGGGGGTTATTTATATTTTGATAGTATGAAGATATTATAGCAAGGTGAAATGTACACTATTTTAGCGTTATACAGTCCTTCAACTATTGCTGCTATAATTCTGTAAAAATGTTGAAAATAATGAAGTTATTTGAATCTGGTTAATTGCGCAAGCGTTAATTTTGCACAAAAAACATGTATACAAAGATGATAATCAAATCTACCTCGTGCTATCGAGATTTTTAAAAACCCCATAAAATTACGTATTTATTCCAAAATAACAACAGCAGAAACCAGGGGTGAGTACGGAAAATCTCATTTTTTATTGATATATTTTTTAGAAAAAAAACTCGATAGCATAAGCTAGTATACTTTCTCTCCTTACCAAAATACTTTTGATATTGAAAAATACAGAATTTTGTGTGCATTTACCGGAATGATAAACATCACCAACAGTCATTCTACATGTACAAATTTACTATACAGTATATAGAGTTATTCCATGAATGTTTATATTGATAAACTTGTCAAAACACATGGCAAGCCTATCGTCCTAACACCATCTGTAATACTGAAATATTCATGTTTTGAGGAACTAGAAAAAATCGGTCATTGGCGCTACTGGGAATCGAACCTGGGTCTACGGATTGCCGGTCCGTTATGCTAACCACTCGTGTAAATTTAACTTATATAAAGACGATTAAGGATAACTACACTTTGCACTTACATCCGCCACACAGCACTTAACACCAGCTGTAGTAATATTGAAATAAAGTTGAGGAACACGACAAATCGGTCAATGGCGCTACTGGGACACAGGTTCCTTAGCATAATATGAAGAGAATAATTGTCTAATGTTGAATGTCTTTTCATCTTATGTGCATTGTATTTTATTTAAGGCTGTTAACGACATTTTTCCAAAGAAAAAGATGATTTTGTCCTTAGTTTTTATTTACATCAATAATGTATATATGTGCATTTCTTACACAGTAATATTGCATGTTGAATATTTGCATACTTCTGTTTGTGTTGAATATTTGTATACTTCTGTTTGTGTTGAATATTTGCATACTTCTGTTTGTGTTGAATATTTGCATACTTCTGTTTGTGTTGAATATTTGCATACTTCTGTTTGTGTTGAATATTTGCATACTTCTGTTTGTGTTGAATATTTGCATACTTCTGTTTGTGTTGAATATTTGCATACTTCTGTTTGTGTTGAATATTTGCATACTTCTGTTTGTGTTGAATATTTGCATACTTCTGTTTGTGTTGAATATTTGCATACTTCTGTTTGTGTTGAATATTGCGTCACTTTTATTTTGTCTAAATATTCCCTTCAAATATTTCACAATAATTATTTGTTTCTCGTGTAGTATATATGTTAGATATTCCTAAACCATCGTATGTTGACAATACTATGGTTGTGAATTTAACCTCAACATCGATTAACAGTTTCAAAAGGCCCAACACCCCCCCCCCCATTTTTATCGAATTTTAGCGGGTAAATATTACAGACTGCTTATATCTCGATATGTGATCAGGTTTTGAGTTGCTAACGGTGCGGGAATGAGGGATGTTAACTCAGTAGTTTGAGCTGTCAATACTGTAACAAGTAGGTATTCGTTAACTGCGCCTGGTTGAATGATGTTCAGACAGTGGCTCGTTACTTGAGCTGGGTTGAGGGGCGTTCATACAGTTCCTTGGTCTGACCAAATGTATTAAATGATCAGGGCGTTCACACAGTTCCTTGGTCTGATCAAATGTATTAAATGATCAGGGCGTTCATACAGTTCCTTGGTCTGACCAAATGTATTAAAGGACCAGGGCGTTCACACAGTTCCTTGGTCTGACCAAATGTATTAAATGATCAGGGCGTTCACACAGTTCCTTGGTCTGACCAAATGTATTAAATGACCAGGGCGTTCACACAGTTCCTTGGTCTGACCAAATGTATTAAATGACCAATCAACCTAACCGACAAACTTACATGAAATTCAAGTATTTAACACACTCTCATTTTCTCTATTTTATCATAAATTATTTATTGTAATACATTGTATTTAGAAAAGTATTGATAGTAAGACATTTTTAGGAAGGTACATTGCTAACGCTAGATATATCTTACATAGTTGATCTATGCAAATGTGTAATATATGTGTGAAACATTCTTTAAAATAAAACCCTGCACGTTTAACTCGGTGTGAAGACAGAACCCTGGTGGGCACATGATGTCCACAGATAATACACCTAAGTGCATCTGTTCTGCACTTCTGATTCGTGTGGGGGAAGTTTTGTCATTAACATCGCCGAGGAACATGTTAATACTGGTTGGTAACGATGGTTACGTCAACCGACCGCCGTGCATGACTGACGCACTGTTGGTAAACGCGCATACCCCAACAAGAGAAACTTGAAAAACTGATGGTCGGCGCAATTTGAAGCAATCGAAGTAGTTGCAATGTGAAGGTTAAGATGTTGTGCGACCATAAAAAATTGCCGAGATGTTATGATTGCTGGTAAATTTACCAAAATTCAGTGGATTGTTAACAAATCCGCTTCAAGTTACAAACGTTGTTCGGTTGAAGAGAAGTTGGTTCAGTTGTTAACGTAAGATTTGATTGGTTAAGCTACACAACTCTGATGCGCAAACAGCAAAGCCATGTTAGTACGACGCAAACAAGACATTACTTATTCGCTGCATATTATTTGATCATCACACTTAATCCTATTGTGTATTTTATTATGATTTCAGTACAATATGGGTACACGCACGTATGGAATGTAAGCAAAGTAGACAATATGGAAAAAGGTTTGTTGGTTATGTATAATTTTTATTAACCCGCCCTGTTAGCTTAATCACGGTATATAGGTCCGTGGCTTAATCGGTAGGGTACTTGACGGCACTGACCTATAACATGGACCTTTATATATGGTATATAGGTCCGTGTTTACGGTGAATCTGGAGGTCCTAGGTTCGAACCGTGGGTAAGGCGTATGCTCTCAATTTGACTGGGATTACAGGTGAAGCGTATGCTCTCCGTGACAATTTGACTGGGATAACAGGTGAAGCGTATGCTCTCCGTGACAATTTGACTGGGATTACAGGTGAAGCGTATGCTCTCCGTGACAATTTGACTGGGATTACAGGTGAAGCGTATGCTCTCCGTGACAAATTGACTGGGGATAATGGGTGAGGCATATGCTCTCCGTGGGCAATTTGACTGGGATTACAGTTGAAGCGTATGCTCTCCGTGTCAATTTGACTGGGATTACAGTTGAAGTGTTTGCTCTCCGTGGCAATTTGACTGGGGATTACGGGTA
Organism: Mactromeris polynyma; assembly: GCA_032209605.1. Lineage (NCBI taxonomy): Eukaryota > Metazoa > Mollusca > Bivalvia > Venerida > Mactridae > Mactromeris > Mactromeris polynyma. The sequence continues at coordinate 3,942,294 of JASFXZ010000036.1, forward strand.
AGGCGTATGCTCTCCGTGACAATTTGACTGGGGATTACGGGTAAGGCGTATGCTCTCCGTGACAATTTGACTGGGGATAACGGGTGAGGTGTATGCTCTCCGTAGGCAATTTGACTGGGGATTACGGGTAAGGCGTATGCTCTCCGTGACAATTTGACTGGGGATTACTGGTAAGGCTTATGCTCTCCGTGAAAATTTGACTGGGGATTACGGGTAAGGCGTATGCTCTCTGTGACAATTTGTCTGGGGATTACGGATAAGGCGTATGCTCTCTGTGACAATTTGTCTGGGGATTACGGATAAGGCGTATGCTCTCTGTGACAATTTGTCTGGGGATTACGGATAAGGCGTATGCTCTCTGTGACAATTTGTCTGGGGATTACGGATAAGGCGTATGCTCTCTGTGACAATTTGTCTGGGGATTACGGATAAGGCGTATGCTCTCTGTGACAATTTGTCTGGGGATTACGGATAAGGCGTATGCTCTCTGTGACAATTTGTCTGGGGATTACGGATAAGGCGTATGCTCTCTGTGACAATTTGACTGGGGATTACGGGTAAGGCGTATGCTCTCTGTGACAATTTGTCTGGGGATTACGGGTAAGGCATATGCTCTCTGTGACAATTTGACTGGGGATTACGGGTAAGGTGTATGCTCTCTGTGACAATTTGACTGGGGATTACGGGTAAGGTGTATGCTCTCTTTGACAATTTGACTGGGGATTACGGGTAAGGCGTATGCTCTCTGTGACAATTTGTCTGGGGATTACGGATAAGGCGTATGCTCTCTGTGACAATTTGACTGGGGATTACGGGTAAGGCGTATGCTCTCTGTGACAATTTGTCTGGGGATTACGGGTAAGGCGTATGCTCTCTGTGACAATTTGTCTGGGGATTACGGGTAAGGTGTATGCTCTCTGTGACAATTTGTCTGGGGATTACGGGTAAGGCGTATGCTCTCTGTGACAATTTGACTGGGGATTACGGGTAAGGTGTATGCTCTCTGTGACAATTTGTCTGGGGATTACGGGTAAGGCGTATGCTCTCTGTGACAATTTGACTGGGGATTACGGGTAAGGCGTATGCTCTCTGTGACAATTTGTCTGGGGATTACGGGTAAGGCGTATGCTCTCTGTGACAATTTGTCTGGGGATTACGGGTAAGGCGTATGCTCTCTGTGACAATTTGACTGGGGATTACGGGTAAGGTGTATGCTCTCTTTGACAATTTGACTGGGGATTACGGGTAAGGCGTATGCTCTCTGTGACAATTTGTCTGGGGATTACGGGTAAGGCGTATGCTCTCTGTGACAATTTGACTGGGGATTACGGGTAAGGCGTATGCTCTCTGTGACAATTTGTCTGGGGATTACGGGTAAGGCGTATGCTCTCTGTGACAATTTGACTGGGGATTACGGGTAAGGTGTATGCTCTCTTTGACAATTTGACTGGGGATTACGGGTAAGGCGTATGCTCTCTGTGACAATTTGTCTGGGGATTATGGATAAGGCGTATGCTCTCTGTGACAATTTGACTTGGGATTACGGATGTGTCGTATATTCCCAGAACATACACATCACCCGTAATCCCCAGTCAAATATACATTTCAAATATCAACTGTTTGATGTAAAGTATGTACATTTCAAATATTAATTGATATACAGCTAAACCTTAATAATAGAGCCGTCCTTGAGACCCTTGAAAACTGGTCTTATTGTTGTGGACGTCTTTATACTGAAGTTAAATAAAGAGCAAAATAGGGAAAGTGGACCTGAAAATTGTGTTCTTAATTTTGAGGTGGTCTTATCATCAAGATGGTCGTTAAGTGAGGTTTTACTCTATAATAGTTACAAGAATCATTAGGACATTATCTTCTATGTCAGATTTGAGACAGAGGTAGGAAGCTAATGGTTATCTTTTTATTTGTGTTCCCCTGTCAATGCAGTTCATTTATGTCACAGTAAAGACACAAACACAGTGTGGATTGGAAATGTCTGACATCTAACCAATGTCAGACGTTTTATTCAATATATAAGCACATGTAGTTAAGTAAACAAACTACATTTTTGTACAAAGTTACGAAAATTATAATATGACATAAAGTTGGACGTGACTATAGTTTATCAGATCCAGGCTGGAATAATCAAAGGAAATATCTGGAAGTGACCAAACGCCAGTAAAGGTCCAAAAACAAATAATTGCAGCAAAGTAGCCACTACCTGCCTCCTCAGCTAGTATGTATACATAATAATGTAAAGTAGCCAAACAGCAAATATCAACTAATTAATAATGTTGCTGTTATAAATTATTATTTTTTCAATTTCAGACGATTCTGATCCTTCTTCTCAGATTCGTGTAGGGATAGATGTAGATGCATCAGACAATAAGCATGGTAAGTACTTATTCGTATTTATCTCAGTATAGATTTCAAGAAGTCAGTGCAAAACTAGCCTATCTGCAGAGATATAAAGGAGATATATATTCTTGCTTTCATCCCTCGACTTGTTATTTATGTGATTTTACTAACAATTCATACAGCTCGCATCATCTTTATCATCAGGGCTCTTGAAATTTTCTTTAAATACAGTTGTACCAGACCAGTGTACATATTAATTTTGACATAGGAGGCTATTTGTACGAGCATAGAATATAGTATGGATTAACAGTTAAGTAGGCGAGCATAACAGACTTGTCTCAGACTAAGTCATACTGAGCTGTTGGTGGTCCGAATTGGCAATTAAAATGAGACTTGTCCGGGACATCGGGCTAGTGGATTTCTAGAGCCCTGATCATATGTAAAGATTTACCTACAAACGCTCAGTCTTATATTTGTTAATATATTTTAAACAAGAAATCATTATACATGTAGCCACGTAGTGCATGACAACACTCGACATTGCTTGAATGTTTACCTCAAATTCTGGTACGTGTTCAGGGCTCTAGAAATGTTTTTCAACGACTTTTCTCCCGGACTAATGGAAATGTAAATTTGACTTGTCTGACATAGGAAGCTAGTTGTCTGAGAATATCTGTCAATTTAGTAACAAATAAACATACATAATGATATCTCCACAATCTTAAATTAATTATCACATGTAAGTGTTTGTGGGATTCTAAGGTTTGACTTACAACTGAAAAATTGCTGATGTTGGTTAGCTTTATAAACAGACTTGTCTGGGACTAACTTCAACTCAACTGTTGGTGGCCTGATTCAGCATTAGACTTGTCATGACCGTCGGGCTAGTGGATTCAGCATTAGACTTGTCCTGAACGTCGGGCTAGTGGATTCAGCTATAGACTTGTCCTGACCGTCGGGCTAGTGGATTCAGCATTAGACTTGTCCTGACCGTCGGGCTAGTGGATTCAGCATTAGACTTGTCCTGACCATCAGGCTAGTGGATTCAGCATTAGACTTGTCCTGACCGTCGGGCTAGTGGATTCAGCATTAGACTTGTCCTGACTGTCGGGCTAGTGGATTCAGCATTAGACTTGTCCTGACCGTCGGGCTAGTGGATTCAGCATTAGACTTGTCCTGACCGTCGGGCTAGTGGATTCAGCATTAGACTTGTCCTGACCGTCGGGCTAGTGGATTCAGCATTAGACTTGTCCTGACCGTCGGGCTAGTGGATTCAGCATTAGACTTGTCCTGACCGTCGGGCTAGTGGATTCAGCATTAGACTTGTCCTGACCATCGGGCTAGTGGATTCAGCATTACACTTGTCCTGACCGTCGGGCTAGTGGATTCAGCATTAGACTTGTCCTGACCGTCGGGCTAGTGGATTCAGCATTAGACTTGTCCTGACCGTCGGGCTAGTGGATTCAGCATTAGACTTGTCCTGACCGTCGGGCTAGTGGATTCAGCATTAGACTTGTCCTGAACGTCGGGCTAGTGGATTCAGCATTAGACTTGTCCTGAACGTCGGGCTAGTGGATTCAGCATTAGACTTGTCCTGACCGTCGGGCTAGTGGATTCAGCATTAGACTTGTCCTGACCGTCGGGCTAGTGGATTCAGCATTAGACTTGTCCTGAACGTCGGGCTAGTGGATTCAGCATTAGACTTGTCCTGAACGTCGGGCTAGTGGATTCAGCATTAGACTTGTCCTGACCGTCGGGCTAGTGGATTCAGCATTAGACTTGTCCTGACCGTCGGGCTAGTGGATTCAGCATTAGACTTGTCCTGAACGTCGGCTAGTGGATTCAGCATTAGACTTGTCCTGAACGTCGGGCTAGTGGATTCAGCATTAGACTTGTCCGGAATGTCCGGCTAGTGGATTTCTAGACCACTGGTGTTACCTCAATTTCTGGTATGTTTTTAGTATGTTTAATTTCAATTTCTAGTGGTCCTTGGGAACACTGACTATTTTCAATGGCAAGGTGCATTACCGGATGTTGGTAAACTGTCGGAAGCAACAAGTAAACAACACGTACTGATAAACTCCTATATGAGCTGTGGCTCAAGATTCACCGGCCAATTCTTTGGACACAGGTATTGACATTATGAGTTTTCGAAAGCAATACATTTGTACATTTGTAGTATGTTACTTCTTTGAAAATATTAGAATTCTTATAATGACATATATTTACATATTGTCCTTTCCTTCTGCTTGTTACATCTTTATTTCATTTCTTTTTACTTCGTATACTTTGAAAAAAATGAGGATCTCTTGTCGTAGTTTCATCAGCACCTGTGCGTACAAGCATATTCAATATTGTGTTTAGCTCTGATTTTGATAATCTATGTAGGTCAGAAGTATGTAGGTCAGAATTATGTAGGTCAGAACTATGTAGGTCAGAAGTATATTTAGGTCAGAAGTATGATGATGATGATGATGATGTAATAGTAGTCGTAATTAATTAACCTTACTCAGCTTGTGAATGTGTTTCATTTCAGGAATGATTCCTTCTACTTCTATGAACCTTTGTGGTACTTCAATATGCTTGCATTTTATGGTGAGCCAGATTTAGAGTGTGACGTAGCTGGTCCGCAACAGGCTTGCAGGTATCAATCATCATTATATAACATGAAGGTCATGTGACCACGTTAGTCATGTGACCATGTAGTCACTGTTATGGTTATGTGTATTGTGCTTGCATCCGCAACACTTGACAAAAAATATCGCAAAATTATTCTCCCTTGCTAAGATATTAAGTACACAGTCTCCCTTGCTAAGATATTAAGTACACAGTCTCCCTTGCTAAGATATTAAGTACACAGTCTCCCTTGCTAAGATATTAAGTACACAGTCTCCCTTGCTAAGATATTAAGTACACAGTCTCCCTTGCTAAGATATTAAGTACACAGTCTCCCGTGCTAAGAAATTAAGTATGCAATCTTCCTTGCTAAGATATTAAGTACACAGTCTCCCTTGCTAAGATATTAAGTACACAGTCTCCCTTGCTAAAATATTAAGTACACAGTCTTCCTTGCTAAGATATTAAGTACACAGTCTCCCTTGCTAAGATATTAAGTTCACAATCTTCCTTGCTAAGATATTAAGTACACAGACTCCGTTGCTAAGATATTAAGTTCACAGCCTCCCTTGCTAAGATATTAAGTACACAGTCTCCCTTGCTAAGATATTAAATACACAGTCTCCCTTGCTAAGATATTAAGTACGCAATCTTCTTTGCTAAGATATTAAGTACACAATCATCCTTACTAAGATATTAAGAACACAATCTCCCTTGCTAAGATATTAAGTATGCAATATTCCTTGCTAAGATATTAAGTACACAATCGTCCTTGCTAAGATATTAAGTACACAATCTTCCTGGGTAAGATATTAAGTACACACTCTTTCTTTCTAAGATATTAAGTTCACAATCTTCCTTGCTAAGATATTATGTACACAGTCTCCCTTGCTAAGATATCAAGTACACAATCTTCCTTGCTAAGATATTAAGTACACAGTCTCCCTTGCTAAGATTTCAAGTACACAGTCTCCCTTGCTAAGATATCAAGTACACAATCTTCCTTGCTAAGATATTAAGTACACAATTTTCCTTGCTAAGATATTAAGTACACAGTCTCCCTTGCTAAGATATTAAGTACACAATCGTCCCAAATGTTAAATATGATGACAACCTATTCCAATTTGTGTTCATAAAAATTGGAATTCCCATCGTAGCTATTGGAGCAATCTGTTAGGATTACCCGAACTTTCAAATTTAATATACTGCTTAATAAGCCAAGAACGCCCAGAAATTGCAGACAACTCTCTGACAGCTGCTTCTTACAAGATGGCTCCTCAACTCCTAGTCCAAGCAATTAGACAACCATTCTAGATCCTTCACGTTTACCTTAAGTTTTCAATATTTGTTTTTTATATTTTTCATACTTTACCTTCATTGCCAAGCAAGGAGTCTAAAAGCATCTCATCCAACATTTGTAGCAAAGTCAGTCTCGGCACAAATTTGAACACTTGGATTATATTGTTTTATCATATGTTTTTCGGATAGATGTCAAATGCTGCCAAAATCTGATTTAGTTTCATGCATAACACCAATGTAAACAACACGCTGTATATCACCGCCCGCCATTACATAGAGATGTTTACTCCACTACCCATTGGATTTAAACTCAATTTGCATTATCAAGGCGAGTGTTTTATTGATGGTTTTTGTTGAAACTGTACAATAATTGATTATTTATTAATGTGTCATAAGTTTTATTGGTGAAATATTTGATTTTATATGCATAAAATCTTCCCTACAAAATTTCAATTAGCCCCTATATGAAAAGTGCTACGGGAAAATGACGATATCCCATATGACTCTGCATTTGACAGAAAACGTAAAATGTAAAATATCATCAAAATGAAGGTAAAACGTGAAGAATACAATTAAATGCTTGGAGTTATATGTGTAGGACTACTCAACTCCCACCTGTCTAAGTCATTCTCCCATGTTTTTAGCATGGATAAAAATCATACTACAAACTGTTCTGTGACCAAGACTGGAGTTCAAGGTCACTACACTATTATGATACCCCCTCCGCCTGTTGGTGGGGGCAATACAGGAATCACCTTGACCTGTCTGTCCGTTGGTCGGTCCGTCTGTCCAGGGAAATCGAGACAAATTGACTTTTCTCCAATATCATCAGACACATTGCTTTAATACTTGGTACACATACTTACCATTATACAGCAACTATGTAATGCAAGTTGTATAACTTTGGCATTGATTTTGCATTAATTATGGCCCCTTTTACGACTTAGAAAATCGAAATCCAGTGACAAGGTTGAGACATTTCGAAAGGGTCTTCACCTACAAATGAAAAATATCTCAATTGATTATATTGATACATGTTTTCTAATATGTTAGATATATATACACCACTTCAATGATATTACATGCAAGTCTCTGGCCTTAAGATAACCTTGCCCTTCAGTGATAAATACTTTTTCATACACAATAAATGGTATAAAATGCTAGTTCTGTTCATATAGATGATTACTTACAATCACATTGAAATGACTTTTCAAAGGTATTGATATATTTATACCATGTTTCCTCAATACTGTTTTAGAAATGACTGAACATTTTGTGATCTTGACCATAATTTGTTCAGGGCCTTAAAGGAAAAAAATCAAAGATGTTGGCAATATGTGTAACACGGGCCTTACTAAGTGTAACCCTACTTTTTCTTGAACGAGCCTTACTAAGTGTAACCCTACTTTTTCTTGAACGAGCCTTACTAAGTGTAACCCTACTTTTTCTTGAACGAGCCTTACTAAGTGTAACCCTACTTTTTCTTGAACGAGCCTTACTAAGTGTAACCCTACTTTTTCTTGAACGAGCCTTACTAAGTGTAACCCTACTTTTTCTTGAACGAGCCTTACTAAGTGTAACCCTACTTTTTCTTGAACGAGCCTTACTAAGTCTAACCCTACTTTTTCTTGAACGAGCCTTACTAAGTCTAACCCTACTTTTTCTTGAACGAGCCTTACTAAGTCTAACCCTACTTAACTAAAATATAATTATAAATTAAGAAAAACAGATTATTGTGTATTTAAAAGTTTGAGAGAATAACTGCTTGTTAACTTGCCAAACTAATTTAACAAAGGTAAACACAATATTTCATAATTAATATTAATTAAGAAAAAATATTATTGTGTATTAAAAGGGTTAGACTTTTAAGAGCAAATTTAAACTCGATCAAATACTACAAAATATAAACCCATTTTCAGCAGTGTTGTGGGGTATTAATAACATTCAGTGACAACCCGAGTTAACTCAGTCAGACAAAGCATGCATTTATACCAATGTTGAGTGGCTTGATTTACTTTTTATAAAAGACTTTAAATCTGTTAGTTCAGATTGTGAATTTAAATTAAGTTCAAACTGAATGAAAAGTGAAAGATTAATATTACTGTGCTTTCATCTCCTGTCTCGTTCACAACCGTGAATGCAAATGGGTCACTGTGAAAGGTCATTGAACTCGATCTCTTACTGGCAGTCTTCAGGTTCTCATGCGGAGCGTATATTGAGGGGATTATTTTAAGCAGAATAATTGTGAAATTGCAATTTTGTCCTTTCATACCCATAACCAAGTTTTAATATTGGCACTTTAGCATTTATGGTTTGCTATAATTTATCCCTTTTATAGTATTATATGTATATAATACAGATGATACATACATATACTATAGAAGGGATAAAGGGAGAGAACTCGTGACAATCTTCTGTGGCTTGAATAGTATTGCTGTTGAAATTTATATTGTTATAATGGTTTATGTCTGAATATACATTGTATTGATATTATCTTCAGGAAAATTACCGGAACCCAGCTGAACACGATGCCATCGAACAAACTGCCCAAAGGTGCAAATCTTAGCAAGGGAAACATGTTCTATCAAAAAGATGTTAGGTATCTGTTGTTTACCAATTAATAACAATTCTCTGTTAAGTTATTTTGTAAAACAAAGTGTATTCGAATAATAATTGAGTGCTGAATATTGTTTGTGACCCATTTTCTGAGATATCTGAGAGTAATAAAAGATCTTGGAGTAATTATTAAGTCTGAGTTTGGAGTGTGGCACTTGCACCCGATAATTACTCCCATATCTCATAACTACAATGAAATCTCATAGATAATGAACTACAAAGAACATTCAGAACTCACTTGATATTCTCAGGCATGTTCCACACTCAAACCACTATCAGACTAATTAGTGTAAATTTTGTGAATTGATTGCCAAGTGTAAGTATCTGTTATAATCCCAGGTCCTGATTTCCTCACAAATATCGTAACTCGAGTTTTGAGTGCCGAGTGTATATCCGTTATATTCCCCATCCAATATCGCTTTTCCTCCCAGGAACTGCAGTTTGTGGTATTGCAAGTTAAAAGTCCCAATTTTTATCATCAACCAAGAAATTGTTTTATGAATTTATTACTTTATGCCCACACTCGTGCAGAATTTCCCTGACGCAGAAATCTTGAGTCCCTGACTCCCTTTTCTTTCTAGGGGCTCCCATTTTCCACTCACTGTGCATCCCTGGGACCCCTTAAATAAACCTTTGTCAAGTATAAAATGCATATCCGGGACCCTACAAATTTACTAAGGACCCCTAATTTGTCAAACAGCAGTGTCCAAGGACCCCTAGGTGAACAATCCTTGGGAAAACCCTGCTCAAGCATATCCTCTTTCTGATTATGTACATAGTGAAGTATTATCCTCACTTAAAGTCCTCCTCAAAGTTAAGATCACATCATTATAGAACTTTATTTTTACGGATCAGTTTTTATCTATCTTTTCATACTTTAACTCGATCAGGCCCCGATTTCATGAAAATACGTAAACTTATATGACACACAGTTACAGTTACTGTCTTGAATATATTTATCAATTGTTGTAGCATGTGGAATTAAAAAAGTTTGGAAGTTTCGACTTCCTTGTGAGAAAAGTTAGGTATTTGTTCGGTGAATATAAAATAATCATCAATATCTACTGTGAGGCAAAGGAGCCTAAGAGATTTATATACTTAAGTAAATTCTTAAGCTTTGTTTATTAGTCTTAAAAGATATTTATAAATAAATGATTTAAAAAGGAAAAATATTGTCAAATCGTGCTCTTTTGATAAATTTATAAAATGAATTTCTAATAATTTAAAGGCCGTGGTCCAGTGGTTAGTGCGCTGGACTTGTAACCCGGCGATCTTGGTTCGATTCCCAGTCGCGGCAGGTCATAACCTTCCATGAAAATTTGGCATAAATGTCGATTTTCCTCCACATGTGGAGAAGTTGCCGGCTCCTTGTGGAAGGGTAAGTTAGTACTGGTAAGAATTCAGTCCAGGAAAAACTGGTTAGGTGAACTGGCCGCCGTATATAACTGAAATATCGTTGAGAAACAGCGTTTAACCCTATGAAACAAACAAACAAACATAATAATTGAAACCATAGATTTTAAGAAAAACTCATTCAATAGCTGATTAAAATTATTTAGAGTTTTTTACTTCGTTAAGTGAAAACTGAAGTACTTTCATGAAATCCGGGCCAGACCACCGTACATTTAAGACCACATTTCTTTAGAACCAATGATGGACTTATTATTGATGTTTCCCCATGCTTATATTTTGCAGTAACTCAAGTGTTACAGACATTCTGACTGATGTGCTGACTGATATGTACAACTGTCGGTTTGATCGACTACTTAATATTGTTGTGGACAACGTACATGCCGAGGAGACGCTTGGAGGTAAACTTTTTATAAGTCCAATGTAGTATTCTGTCATATACACATATATCACAAATACATTCATATTGCAAATAACTCTGTGTATCTATACCTGCCTATTATACTGGTTTGTGTAGCATAATGTTGTAAACATGTATATATCATAAGGGCTTGCAGGGAAGACTGGCTCGCCCAACTGTGTTGCCTCTTTTAATAAAGTCGTTATTATTATTATTACATTTGCATACTTTAAGTATCAGCCTAGAGGTCACCTTCGGGGTTACATATTTGAGTGTTTGACTTAATAGCATATTGCAGTGTCATCATGTGTTAGAAAAATTTAGATGGCATTCTGATCAAAATGAAATTTTGCAAAAACTGGACCAAAAATGTCTCTGAAATGTGGATATAAACCATGCTATATAATACAAGTAATTTTCATTGAAGTCCATTTGAAGCTCTATTGATATTTGGGTTTTCTAAATTGGTTAATAATTTTATGGTCAAATGGAAATTGCCATTTATTAATATTTTATTGCACAAATGTCCCATAAATATACAAAAGGCATAGATTTTCTGAAGAGCGTATGATGTTACATTGCAGGTATTTAATTATATGCATGAAAATATGAACTTTAGAAATATTTAATTTCTAATAAGTTGTGCACAAAAGATGTACAAATATTTTTGATGTTACAAATAAATATGACATCCCCATGTGTCTTGCTATGCACGCCAAATTGAAATAGTCTGTTGAAAACCATGTATTAATCGAACAAATTCAGACTGGATGAATTCGAATGGACGATGCCCAATTGCATTTCAAACACATTATACCTGTACAATTGAATGTTTTAGGACCAAGTTGGAAAGATTACAGACTGTGCATGAAAGATAAAACCAACACAAAACTAAAGTGCCTCAAACGCTTGGAGAAAGTTTGTAAGAAAGCCGATCACGTGGTAACCAAGGTGCTCCGAATGACAACGGGTTCCCTTGATAGGCTTATGGAACGTGTGAATAACCTTAAAGTAATACATTTATACCGGGATCCAAGGGCAATAATTAACAGCAGGCGAGAATGGAAAGGATATCCGATTAATGATGGGTTTGATAATGCAAAGAAACTGTGTGACAAAATGATGATTGATTTGGTTGGAGGGTTTAAACTGTTAAATAAATTTCCAGATCGAGTTAAGTTTGTATTCTATGAGGATTTAACTTCAGATGTTGAATATAAAACAAAACAATTGTATAAATTTCTTGGCATGGATGCATCATTGATGACATTTGAACATGCCAAAACATTGAAACAAATTGTGAATGTAGCGCCAAAAGACTCAGAAGTGGCCAAATTGTTGGAACTAAGAAAAAAGAATAACGCATTTTGGTGGAGGCAAAATCTTCCTTATAATGTGTATGGAATTGTTCATGACCAGTGTTTTAAGATTTCGATGATATTCAATTTGACCGATTTTGACAATGAAACTACTCTACATAATATGGATATACCTTCAATGAATTTACCAAAGCTATTTGTGATATTGTAAGACATGGAATGGATGCATATTGTGAGACATGGAATGGATGCATATTGTGAGACATGGAATGGATGCATATTGTGAGACATGGAATGGATGTATATTGTAAGACATGGAATGGATGCATATTGTGAGACATGGAATGGATGCATATTGTCAGACATGGAATGGATGCATATTGTGAGACATGGAATGGATGCATATTGTGAGACATGGAATGGATGCATATTGTGAGACATGGAATGGATGCATATTGTGAGACATGGAATGGATGTATATTGTGAGACATGGAATGGATGCATATTGTGAGACATGGAATGGATGCATATTGTGAGACATGGAATGGATGCATATTGTGAGGCATGGAATGGATGCATATTGTGAGACATGGAATGGATGCATATTGTGAGACATGGAATGGATGCATATTGTGAGACATGGAATGGATGCATATTGTGAGACATGGAATGGATGCATATTGTGAGACATGGAATGGATGCATATTGTGAGACATGGAATGGATGCATATTGTGAGACATGGAATGGATGCATATTGTGAGACATGGAATGGATGCATATTGTGAGACATGGAATGGATGCATATTGTCAGACATGGAATGGATGCATATTGTGAGACATGGAATGGATGCATATTGTCAGACATGGAATGGATGCATATTGTCAGACATGGAATGGATGCATATTGTGAGACATGGAATGGATGCATATTGTGAGACATGAAATGGATGCATATTGTGAGACATGGAATGGATGCATATTGTGAGACATGGAATGGATGTATATTGTGAGACATGGAATGGATGTATATTGTGAGACATGGAATGGATGTATATTGTGAGACATGGAATGGATGCATATTGTGAGACATGGAATGGATGCATATTGTGAGACATGGAATGGATGCATATTGTGAGACATGGAATTGATGCATATTGTGAGACATGGAATTGATGCATATTGTGAGACATGGAATGGATGCATATTGTGAGACATGGAATGGATGCATATTGTGAGACATGGAATGGATGCATATTGTGAGACATGGAATTGATGCATATTGTGAGACATGGAATGGATGCATATTGTGTAACTTGGAATGGACAAATATTATGTGGGAAAGAATGTATAAATTTGATGCTCGATATTGTTATACTAATATAATAATGACACATTGAAACCTCAGGAAATCAGGATATAGTATATTTATTTAAGTGTATGCTTATTTGTACTATGCACTAGTCTTTTTAAGCAAAGAAAAAATATTTCATTAATTTATTTTTGTTACATGCCTACTCAATTTGAGCCAATTAATTTTAATGTTATAAGTGCTGGGATGCATCCTGGTTACTTCTTGCATTGTTATTGCCGTTTACATTTCGTGATGAGAGTCTGTTCTGTACAAACCTAGATCAAAAGTAAAAAGATGCTGTTGGCTTTGATCTACAGTAAAACCTCAACAATCAGACGACCACTGGGACCCTGGATAACTGGTCGTATAATTGAGGCTGAATAAAGAGCAAAACAGTGAAAATTGTTTTTAATTTTCAGTTGGTTTTTTTATTGAGGTGGTTTTTAAGTAAAGTTTTACTGTACAAATAAAATAGTTGCCTTAAGTAAGTAATATATTTCATTGTTCGCTATGAATACAAAACAATTCAGAAATACCAGTATGATTTTATTAAAGGGCAGCAAAGCACAATATTATAGAAAACTAATATTTCATATTACACTCAACTGAAAACAACTACGGTATGAAACAAGCACTTCACTCTTACAGATATATGAACCTGTATTTGTATGTTGAACAAGTATGTTGTTCTCTGCAAACAAGTAACAAAATAGTATACATTACAAGAGAATAAATACATTAACAGTAATATAATCATTCAGGAATATGGTTTAAAGCAACACTTGCAATATATCAGCACTACATCAATTAAAGCAGCATTACATTTTTTCACTCTCTTCTCCGAGGGCTATACGGTTGTTCCACACCAATCAAATTGCTTTCCATGTCACAAGTTTGGTATCAACACGTTTCTTTATCGAAAGTGGATGGTTTAAGTCTTCAATATGAAAGTAAGGATTTTGACAGGGATTTTCTAATTTATCATTTCGATAATGAACATGGAATGACATTAATATGTTTCATTGCATCAGAAAAGTTTTACATCCATATAAGGAGACATACATATGTGTGAAATTGTCACAAACAACGGTTTGTATCAAGAGTTCTGTAGAGAAAGGGAAATGTATTAGAACAAGGTCAGGAGTGGAATGTCCTATTTACTGCAAATTATGCCAAATTTAGTGAAATAAAATATATTCTCACCAGCAAGAATGTCATTCATTATTAAATAAAAAAAGTATTTTAACAAGCATTAATTGCATATAATATGTAAGACTGCTTTAGATGAGCGTTGCATTAGAAAATCAGTGATAGACAATACTACAGTATAAGACAAACACTAGCATCACACATTTTCAATTTAAGTAGTAGATGCGTCCATATGACATGGACGTCCCCACAATGGGCTTTCAGTAGAATGCAAAACCTTTGTTTGTCAAGACTAAATAAAGCAATATGAATTGAATCCATTGATCCTTTCAGAGTTATCAATCAGAAACCATTTGTTTAAGTTCAAGAAGGGCCATAACTCCTCTAAATTTTGCAGAATGTATCTCAAATTAAACTTGACTATTATCATATGCTTACTGAGTATGAAATGAATACATCCATCATGTCAAGAGTTATTGATCTGAAAACATTTTTTGTCAAAAAAGGGCCATAACTCTTCCAAAATTGGTGAAGTGTAACCTTTATCTTTCTTGACCTGTATTTTATAATCCTATACACATGTGCCCAATATGAATGGAATCCACCCATCCTTTCAAGAGATATTGATCGGAAATCATTCATTTGCATGGACGGACGGACACGGGTAACACATTATGCCCCTTCACCATTCTTCCATTGGCGGGGGCATAAAAACAAATATATCTTTTCGAGTTAAAATATACTTTTATAATATACTAATAAAATTTTCATCGAAATCAACAAATATTCTTTTTATTTGATGCTTTTTAAAGAATTAAACATTATTTTTACCAATAACTACTCGAGCGTCTTATTTACTACCCTGTGCAGTGCCTCTCGGTGGCCATTTAAAACAATATCGATTTTTCATCAACCGCTGACAAAATACTTAGTAGTGCAAACTTTTACCAATTTATTCAAGAACACCGCAATGAAAAGTCGATAAAAACAATTTGACATGAAATATCGTGACAATCAAATCATTTTTTCACATGAAATTATAAATAAACAATATTTTCTAGAAATTATTCAACAAATTATGGCGTAGCAATTTTCATATGTACATCGATAATTGATTGAAGTGCGACGCCATCTTGGAAATGAAAGTGACAACACGTAAAAAACATGGAAATTACTTGTTAACAAAGAACTTTTGAAATTTGGAGAACATGTTTAAACAGTCTGTAGTAACGGACGAGTTTTGCACAGGAATATTAGTCAATGTAACTGTCAGAGATGACACAACTCGTTTGAATGGTCTGGCGAGAGGGGTTTCTTCGCGTGGCTACGCTTCATCAGATTGCCTCAGGAATTGTTGATTCCGTGCGGTTGAAGTTGAAATTGACGTTTCCATGAAAATAGCTGTTCCATGTTAACTATATTGTTAAATATGGCAGAGAAAAATAAAGTATCATGGAGTCTTTAGTTTTCGACAGTACAGGCACTTATCATGGCAAGATATCGCTATGTAAATAAATATATATAAAGAACATTCATTTGTTCGAAATTACGTGAAATACAAGCGGAAAACAACCGCATCTAACTTCGAAATGTCAACAAATATACCGGACGATGACGTCATGGTTTTCTAGTACATGTACAAAAGGGAGGTAATTTTGTGATTTATTCTCATTTTAATACAGAGGGAGGCAATTCAATTTAGTTTCTACACAGTGATTTCCCTTTTGGGGTTACCAGTGGGGTAAAAATAGTCCCAAAAATCGGAACAGTGAGAAATATCAATGATGATGTTACGGAAGAAATGTTGTTGCAGACTGCTTTGTCGATGTTTCTTTGTAAATACAAATGTTTTTGGTGCATTTTTGGTAACATCCCATTATATTCAATTGTTTCTGCAGTAATTTCTTTATGGACAAAATAAAAGGTCTGGAAGTGCTGATTGCGACAGGCATTGCTGTTCTGAAAATGTGTTGACCTTATGCAAAAGCTGTAGACACAATCTGGTTCCACCTTGGTGTCCTACACATCTATACAGTTATTTTAATTAGCGATAAAAGCACCAACGTGGTTCTTAATTGCATGCCAACAAGCAGTATTGTCAAAATTGTCATTGATTCCACTACAACTTTGTATCATCCGCCGCATACGCTCCATGTAGATCTCGAGGAAATCTATCAATTCCGTCAAATTCAACTCTAGCTGTTTCTGCCATTGTTTTTCCATCAAGAAACAGAAGAAAACAAGAATTACTGTCAGCTGTTTCCCCAGCGTGGTTAATGGCTGCCACCAGAACGCCTGTAAGGTAAGATATACATGTATACAAATGGCCTCTGAACTTATTAAATACATATCGACAAATGCGTTCCTGCAACTCACATAGTTACTCTTAATGACTGCTTTCTGGATCTCTTACCAGAACATGGGATTCAGAGTAGTACAGGGTTAGAGCAGCTGAATTCAGATCAGAAGGTCAAGTGTTTAAATTCAACCATGGGCAAGGTTGAACTGCAAAGTTCACAATCTGTGAATCTGGTGCAAGAACGTGTTAATAACCAAGGAAACGAATCATCAAGGGTTATTAGCATAAGTTGTAAGGAGTCATTTCATAGTCGATGAAAAAAATGAATAAGTTTGAACAATGAACAAGTACTCCCACTTAATTCATGAATTGTGAAGACTACACAGGAATCTGGCTGGCGGTGGCATTCGAACCTTTGACCTCGAGATGAGGAGTCTATGGCTTCACCTTCAGACTACTTGGTCTGCACGGACTATCATGGCATGAATCAAAGAAAGAGAATTAATTTCATAATGTCAGGTGAGATGACGAGCCATGGACAAATGAATACACCAGGCTATAATATCACTATATACATGCACAACATTGAGATTACTTGTAGAGCATACCATCATCCTCGTCTGTAGATCCTGGGTGAGGAATAAATACAGGTTCTGATGGAAAACAATACATTTCCTTCCATTCTGCACACGTCCTCTCTTCCGCATCAATCTTCACAAGCTGAATATAACACATGTAATGTTATATAACACAGACAGGTTGTGGTTATACATTATCTGTTATAAATATTACACAGACAAGGTTGTGCTTATACATTATCTGTTATAAATATTACACAGACAAGGTTGTGCTTATACATTATCTGTTATAAATATTACACAGACAAGGTTGTGGTTATACATTATCTGTTATAAATATTACACAGACAAGGTTGTGCTTATACATTATCTGTTATAAATATTACACAGACAGGTTGTGGTTATACATTATCTGTTATAAATATTACACAGACAGGTTGTGGTTATACATTATCTGTTATAAATATTACACAGACAGGTTGTGGTTATACATCATCTGTTATAAATATTACACAGACAAGGTTGTGGTTATACATTATCTGTTATAAATATTACACAGACAGGTTGTGCTTATACATTATCTGTTATAAATATTACACAGACAGGTTGTGGTTATACATTATCTGTTATAAATATTACACAGACAAGGTTGTGGTTATACATTATCTGTTATAAATATTACACAGACAGGTTGTGGTTATACATTATCTGTTATAAATATTACACAGACAAGGTTGTGGTTATACATTATCTGTTATAAATATTACACAGACAGGTTGTGGTTATACATTATCTGTTATAAATATTACACAGACAGGTTGTGGTTATACATTATCTGTTATAAATATTACACAGACAAGGTTGTGGTTATACATTATCTGTTATAAATATTACACAGACAAGGTTGTGATTATACATTATCTGTTATAAATATTACACAGACAGGTTGTGGTTATACATTATCTGTCATAAATATTACACAGACAGGTTGTGGTTATACATTATCTGTTATAAATATTACACAGACAAGGTTGTGGTTATACATTATCTGTTATAAATATTACACAGACAAGGTTGTGGTTATACATTATCTGTTATAAATATAACACAGACAGGTTGTGGTTATACATTATCTGTTATAAATATAACACAGACAAGGTTGTGGTTATACATTATCTGTTATAAATATTACACAGACAAGGTTGTGGTTATACATTATCTGTTATAAATATTACTCAGACAAGGTTGTGCTTATACATTATCTGTTATAAATATTACACAGACAAGGTTGTGGTTATACATTATCTGTCATAAATATTACACAGACAGGTTGTGGTTATACATTATCTGTTATAAATATTACACAGACAAGGTTGTGGTTATACATTATCTGTTATAAATATTACACAGACAGGTTGTGGTTATACATTATCTGTTATAAATATTACACAGACAGGTTGTGGTTATACATTATCTGTTATAAATATTACACAGACAGGTTGTGGTTATACATTATCTTTTATAAATATTACACAGACAAGGTTGTGGTTATACATTATCTGTTATAAATATTACACAGACAAGGTTGTGCTTATACATTATCTGTTATAAATATTACACAGACAAGGTTGTGGTTATACATTATCTGTTATAAATATTACACAGACAAGGTTGTGGTTATACATTATCTGTTATAAATATTACACAGACAGGTTGTGGTTATACATTATCTGTTATAAATATTACACAGACAGGTTGTGGTTATACATTATCTGTTATAAATATTACACAGACAGGTTGTGGTTATACATTATCTGTTATAAATATTACACAGACAGGTTGTGGTTATACATTATCTTTTATAAATATTACACAGACAAGGTTGTGGTTATACATTATCTGTTATAAATATTACACAGACAAGGTTGTGCTTATACATTATCTGTTATAAATATTACACAGACAAGGTTGTGGTTATACATTATCTGTTATAAATATTACACAGACAGGTTGTGGTTATACATTATCTGTTATAAATATTACTCAGACAAGGTTGTGCTTATACATTATCTGTTATAAATATTACACAGACAAGGTTGTGGTTATACATTATCTGTTATAAATATTACACAGACAAGGTTGTGGTTATACATTATCTGTTATAAATATTACACAGACAAGGTTGTGCTTATACATTATCTGTTATAAATATTACACAGACAAGGTTGTGGTTATACATTATCTGTTATAAATATAACACAGACAAGGTTGTGGTTATACATTATCTGTTATAAATATTACACAGACAAGGTTGTGGTTATACATTATCTGTTATAAATATAACACAGACAGGTTGTGCTTATACATTATCTGTTATAAATATTACACAGACAAGGTTGTGCTTATACATTATCTGTTATAAATATTACACAGACAGGTTGTGGTTATACATTATCTGTTATAAATATTACACAGACAGGTTGTGGTTATCCATTATCTGTTATAAATATAACACAGACAAGGTTGTGGTTATACATTATCTGTTATAAATATTACACAGACAGGTTGTGGTTATACATTATCTGTTATAAATATTACACAGACAGGTTGTGGTTATACATTATCTGTTATAAATATTACACAGACAAGGTTGTGCTTATACATTATCTTTTATAAATATTACACAGACAGGTTGTGGTTATACATTATCTGTTATAAATATTACACAGACAGGTTGTGCTTATACATTATCTGTTATAAATATTACACAGACAGGTTGTGGTTATACATTATCTGTTATAAATATTACACAGACAAGGTTGTGGTTATACATTATCTGTTATAAATATTACACAGACAGGTTGTGGTTATACATTATCTGTTATAAATATTACTCAGACAAGGTTGTGCTTATACATTATCTGTTATAAATATTACACAGACAAGGTTGTGGTTATACATTATCTGTTATAAATATTACACAGACAAGGTTGTGGTTATACATTATCTGTTATAAATATTACACAGACAAGGTTGTGCTTATACATTATCTGTTATAAATATTACACAGACAAGGTTGTGGTTATACATTATCTGTTATAAATATAACACAGACAAGGTTGTGGTTATACATTATCTGTTATAAATATTACACAGACAAGGTTGTGGTTATACATTATCTGTTATAAATATAACACAGACAGGTTGTGCTTATACATTATCTGTTATAAATATTACACAGACAAGGTTGTGCTTATACATTATCTGTTATAAATATTACACAGACAGGTTGTGGTTATACATTATCTGTTATAAATATTACACAGACAGGTTGTGGTTATCCATTATCTGTTATAAATATAACACAGACAAGGTTGTGGTTATACATTATCTGTTATAAATATTACACAGACAGGTTGTGGTTATACATTATCTGTTATAAATATTACACAGACAGGTTGTGGTTATACATTATCTGTTATAAATATTACACAGACAAGGTTGTGCTTATACATTATCTTTTATAAATATTACACAGACAGGTTGTGGTTATACATTATCTGTTATAAATATTACACAGACAGGTTGTGCTTATACATTATCTGTTATAAATATTACACAGACAGGTTGTGGTTATACATTATCTGTTATAAATATTACACAGACAGGTTGTGCTTATACATTATCTGTTATAAATATTACCCAGACAAGGTTGTGCTTATACATTATCTTTTATAAATATTACACAGACAAGGTTGTGGTTATACATTATCTATTATAAATATTACACAGACAAGGTTGTGGTTATACATTATCTATTATAAATATTACACAGACAAGGTTGTGGTTATACATTATCTGTTATAAATATTACACAGACAGGTTGTGGTTATACATTATCTGTTATAAATATTACACAGACAGGTTGTGGTTATATATTATCTGTTATAAATATTACACAGACAAGGTTGTATTGAGTGAATTGATTACCTGTGGTAAAAATGTAGGCTCTATTGTGTTTACAAGGTAAATGACGAACTATTGTTGATCACAGTAGCTAAAATACGTCATGGACAATGACTGTGGTGGGCAAATTAATATTTTACAAGGCGCAGTTATGGCTGACATTATTGTTAAAGCTTATTAAATGACAATGAATGTGGTCAGATAACTTACCGTCTGTGATGGACTTCCAGTAGGATGAAAACCCACACCATACATGAACCTGTACTTCTTACCATTGTATTTGTTATAGTTAATCTGTGGGAATTCCATACCTGATGATAAACATGTATAACATCAACACCTGGTGATAAACATGAATAACATCAACACCTGGTGATAAACATGTATAACATCAACACCTGGTGATAAACATGTATAACATCAACACCTAGTGATAAACATATATAACATCAACACCTGGTGATAAACATATATAACATCAACACCTAGTGATAAACCTGTATAACATCAACACCTAGTGATAAACATATATAACATCAACACCTGGTGATAAACATGTATAACATCAACACCTGGTGATAAACATGTATAACATCAACACCTGGTGATAAACTGATAAACATGTATAACATCAACACCTGGTGATAAACATGTATAACACCAACACCTGGTGATAAACATGAATAACATCAACACCTGGTGATAAACATGTATAACATCAACACCTGGTGATAAACATGTATAACATCAACACCTGTGATAAACATCAATACCTGGTGATAAACATGTCTAACATCAAAGTCTGTTTTTAAGCTAAACAACATCAGCAATTGTTCAGTTGTAAGTCAAACCTTAGAAAACCCACAAACACATACATGTGGTTATTAATTTTAGACTGTGGAACTATCATCCTTTATGTTTATTTGTTATTAAATTGACCGATATTCTTGGACAACTAAATTCCTATGTCGGACAAGTCAAATTTTACATTTCCATTAGTCCAGGACAAGTGCCCTGCTATCTAATTCAAATGCAGACAAACAAGTTTCAGTTTTGACCCACGTTATATTCTCCTTGTACAGCAGTCATCACAATATAGATAAATGTCTGTAATGTTGAAGTGTACAACTATCTATACATACCATCTCCCATGGCTGAGTGGTTAAGGCATCCGCCTTGGAAGCGGGAGGTAGAAGGTTTGAATCCTGGTAGGGGTCTGTTCTGATATGGCCGGTTGGTGAGCCACCCAGCTAGTTAAATAATGGTTACTGTGTGCCTAACTGCCTGGTGCCTGGCATTAAAGAATTGGAATCAGGAAGTAAATGTGCTCAGAAAGTAGGTGTCTCATAAGTCAGAAATGGCTAGCCCTTTAATTAGGGGTGACACTATAATAAATAAACATTTTACTTTACATACCGACTTCAGACAACAACTGTGGAGCACAGTGTACAGCTTTCCCATCCAACATATGGCATGTAGCTTCTGTATTCTCTAGCAATACCAAGTTCTTGTCAGGTGATTCGTTCTAGATGTATTCAAAATATGAAATAATAAAAAACACATACACACAGTCAATGGATGTTTTACAAATCATTAAACTGTTAACTTAGGCTTATCTCCCCAAGTAGTAAATTAAACATTGCCATCTTGTGATCTTACTATGAATCATGTTGAAGTATCTCAGTCAGACCTCGTTTATTCAAATTCATCGGGTCTGAAATATTGTTTTGAATAAAACATGGTATTGAATAGCCCCATTTCAATTTTTGTGTGAAGATACAATCGTGACCTGATATTTATTACTGATGATACCGTGTATTTGGATAGAAGATTGTCAAATACACAAGGTCTGACTATAGGTTATAAATCACTGCTTTATTCTGTACAAACCATGTAACTAAAAATCCTCTCATTCCATGTTACGAGGCTGTCACAATGATTTCTATGGGGAAAAGTCCTACTTCTCATTTGCGGTCTGTATGTATTTAAGAATTTATCTAAGCGTCAATCATTTAAATACAATAAATAAAATACTAGCTGTAATAGATATCATGATATGATTTGCTCAATTGTTTCATGTTTTATTTCTTACACTAATAGATTTCACATACCAACATAAACAGTAGTTACCTCCCTTAACAGACAGAATGTATCTTCTTAAGATGTCAAATTGAAATGGGTTATTCGAAACAATGCATTATTGGAAATATAATTTCGGAACCAGCACTTTTGAATAAACAAGGCCTGACTGCATTTTAAATTTGAAAAGATTGACAGGTATGCCAGAGAAGTTTGAACACGGGATGGTTACATGTATTTAAGGAAACCTCTTTAAATTGTTATTGTATTCTATTAACCATAATTTTCAGCTAACTATCCACGTCTATCTTATTGCTCCTATTTAATATTACCAGAACACTGGCAACATGTAACATATAAAGTCACAAGATAAAGAATCGATTAAGTGATCGTATGTATGATCTGTATTGAAGATAACATTTTTGGGATGGCAGAGGTTTCTGTACTTTGTAAAGGGAGACTACTGACTAGGAGGATGAAATACATGACAGACGGACACAAGTACATACTAATGCATGGGTGGACGAAGCAGCCGCTATTCTCCTCCTCGAGGGACCATAATGATCATACTCTTGAATTTATTTTTGATAACAACTGTAGCCTATAGTATATAATATACCTTTATGTCTAGATTCAGTGGCAAAACGTAACGTCTGACTTGTGGCGGACCAGCTTTCCTAAATCCTTCCTCTGCTTCTGGCGATGACAAATGTTTCATGTACATTGTATCCAATATCGTCTTGTCCTTGTGACAGCACAGGTCAAGTATAATATGACCTGTAGAAAAACAGATTACGAGCTTTATAAACCAATAGCCATTAGCTTTTAACAAGAACATGTATAAGGTTTGAACAATTACATAAACAAATTTGAGGGTTGAATTCAAATTGCAAAGTTGTAATTCTGCTCAGTGTTGCATCACATACGCTTAAAATATAAGGTGTGCCAAGATATTCAGGTAAATAGGTATTCAAGAGCTTTACTGTAATATAGATCATAGTTGAGCTCTTCCATGACAGAACCTCTATTTGTGACCAAAAATCCATTTTCAGGTTATTTACATTTTCTAACAGATATATATTTCTAGTTTCATTTAATACTAAAAGTATTAAAATCAGACATCTACCTTTCTTTTTTTACTTCTACTTTTCTTTTTATAGCAATTCAGATTTTAAGAACAAAATGAAAAAGTAATTAAACTCCAAAGTGATGTTGCGTCCAAAATGCTTTAAAATCTTGTGTTTATCATATGCAAAGAAGCGAATTTGATAACATATCAACATTTTCATGTTCATTTAATTCTATAGGTCAAAATGAAGCAACCAAAGACATTTCAAAGAAAGCGCATACATGGAGTTTATGTTACGTCAACGTTTCATTGGGAAATACTCGACATCATAACCAAAGTCACTAATACAGGTTGTGTCGTGGAAGCGTCCAAATACTGTAAATCACTTTCCAATTCATAATTATCGCGAAAATATGCTTGTCACGAATAAAATCATGCATGTACAATTTTGGTACATATCCAAAATTGTGTATACTCTTTTAATGTATACATAAGCGATGTGAGTTTATAACAATTTGATTTGAAAATAGATGTTCAAACAACAATACAAACTGGCATATATAAATGTATGAACATGTTTGCAAGTAAATAAAAGAAATACCATTAATTATCACGTCTTTTATTTCATAATCCCAGTGTGTTAAACGAAAAGACGCAAAATTCTATCATTTTGCAAAATACTTCTGGGCAAGACTTTTCAAAAAATTTCATGTAGCAAAAATTTCATGTCGCGAAAATAAAATGATTTACAATGAGTTACCATCTTCCTCATAAGCATTGATGTGATGAAATATCAGGAAAGGATCCGACTGATAGGGTATCGTTTTATTCACTTCTTTTCCAGTTTTCCGATCAATAATTCTAAACTGAGTCTGAAATCACATCAAAGTACACAATTAATTGAAATATATATGAAACAGAATAACTTGTCTAGGCTTGAATCAATTGTATGAATGGTTATCCTTGTTTAAAACCTACCCCCATATGCTTTCATAAATGTAGCTGTAAATGTGCCTATGTTTGTGTTATGCTTGTGTTTTGTTTTTGTGCTTTGTTGTTAAACTATGTCATATATCATGCTAGTGCCTGTGTATACTTTGTCTGTCTAATGAAACCTTTATATCTGGTCTACCGTTTTATATTTATACCGTGACTTTTTACATATTTGTCATTAGTCATAAGTCATTTTGATAAGTCAGCTTGCAGTCAATGAAAGGAATCTTCAGCCTCTTTCAATTCTTGTATTTATAGAGGATATTTAAATATTTACATGTTTTACATCACTCCTCATAAAAATGTTGTCTATCTGACTTTCTGATCCGAACGTTGCGAGTTCAAGCCCCAAGCTGAGTGGGATTTGTTTACGAACTTCAAAAGTAGTGTTATAGTGAGTACAGTCATTGAGAGTGATCAGGGTAAGTTGTAAGAACTTGTTTCACAATCTATGTAACATAAATAATTTCTAACTTTAACGAACAGAGTCGCTGTTGCATCACATTTGATATGCTAGCCTACTGACCCAAATGTCAGGTGTTTAAATCCAGTATATTAAAGGGAGGAAGAGTGTCCGACCCTGATCCGAAGGTCCAGCCGTGCTAAGCGACGTTCCATCATGTACTTCACAATCCCTGATTTTGGTGCAAGAATCCAGAAAGCAGACATTGAGAGTTGTAAATAAGTATGTGTAAACTAACTAAACAAATGAATGTCCACTGGACAGACAGGCAGACATATGGACAACCAAGCCTCACTCTTCGTGAAGTAAGAAACACCTACCTTAATATCCGGATGAAAGGCTAATGATGAGTCGAATGCTTTGCCTGTACTACGTCCAACGAGAACTTTGGGAATATTTGACAATAATGGCTGCTGAACGAAGACATAGTAGTTCTCCGTTATACCAAAACTGTGGAAGTAAGAAATGGATAAAGCCCATGGTGAACTCAACTTGCACACAACCTCACCATCAGGAAATTCAGATTCTCCTGCTGTAAAAGTAAAAATACGGTTTACGGTAAGTGGTAATGTACCTAACTTGGAAATGTGAAAACAAGAGCTGTCCACTCAACAACTATCCAACAGCTTTTCACTAATCATGATGCTTAAACACGAGACCGTAGTTTATGTTGAAGTATTATATACATAAAAGGGGAATAATTCTGTCAAAATGGTGGTCAAGAGTTCTGGGACTTGTAATACAAGCCCAGATATGAGTGAAGCTTAAGGTTACTGTCTATTATAGTTGCAGATATATCACACCTAAATGAAAAACTTTAACCTGGATTGCTATGTTCAACAAGAGTGGCAAACTATCACAAAATACGCCCATCATACGTCAGAGCTCAGAGTTAAAACAAGACAAATTTTAGGTAATTTCTAAAATCAAAGGATGATAACTCCCGAGAGACTTGAGTGATATGGCTGATTATCGAACTTGGCCAAGGTGTTATGCCCACAAACATGTTCACCAAGTTTGGTAAAGATCGGACAAAAAATCTTTGAACTAGAGAGCGGACAAGGCTAACTTGGTCAATTTTGGATAATTCAAGGGCCATAATTCTGAAGTGCCTGGGGGGATGTGGCTGGTTATCGAACTTGGCTGAGATATTATGCCCACAAACATTTTCACCAAGTTTGGTAAAGATCGAATGAAAACTCTTTGACTCAGAGAGTGGACAACATGTGGACGCCGTCTGCCCGCCACGGGTGTTCCCATAATACGTCCCGTTCTTTGAACGGGCGTATAAAAAGGGGGGGGTGACTCTGTCAGAGTTATGGGTCATGGTGCACCAGATTCTGCTTATAAACAAGAACACTTGAGTACACTTTCAATCTTATACTAACAAGTCGTTTCAAAGATATTTCACTTAACATAAAACTTTAATCAAGTGGACGTGGATGCAGGCGTGGACACTGCGGCGAGTACAATAGCCCCACTATTCCTCCAATAATCAAGCAAAAAATGTGTAGTAGTGATTATCTTCATTCACAAATCAGAACTTCCCTCGAAAGATTGAAACAGAGGATTAAAGAGGAATCATATGTGAGCGCTGCTGTAGGATTTCCAACCTCTTCTGTAAGTGACGTCATTTCGAAAAAATGCAACATGTGGTGTCACTATTTGCAAGCTGGAAACAATGTATACTCAATAATTATGGACACTACATTTTCATATTGCCATATAGAGCAAACATTGCTGACTGTCAGTACATGGGGACGTCACATGTGCCGTTTTCTGGAAATAAGGTTGCCTAAAGCAGAGGTTGTAAATGGTACAGCAGCCTCATATAGTCATTAGTGATGGAAACAAAGACAATACCATACAGACCTCCTAGGGCACACACAACAAATAACAAATATAAGGCCCTATTGTCCTACCTTCTTTTGGGGGAACTTTCACTAACACAGTGTTCAAGCCATGTTTGAAACAATGACCTAAATTATGCATTGTTCCGTCTGATTCAACATGGGGATGAGGCGTTGATAGCGTAGCACTAGTTTTCTGTTCCAAGTTCACCTGTATGCAATTCAAAAACATAATGTTTCTATGGCAACATGAATACAGTTTAAGTACATTATTTTCAAGGCTTCTGGGAAAAATTATTTTTAACTAATTTAACACCTAGAAACTTGGTGTTTTCTCCATACCGTTGGATGGAGTAGTTTGGCTTTGTCAGGTTCAATGACATTTGTAAACAAATAAGACGGCAGTAATAAAATAGTAGTAATCTTTCCATGGACTATATTGGCTAGGAAGGGATATTGGTGTGTGAAGCATGAACACACAACTTTACATAACTGTAAACAAACAGAATAGTTTGTGCCCATGTAAACAAAGAAGGAACAATTGTAGTACAATATTGACCAATCTGTACCTCTTTTGAGATAAGTTATTCTGATCTTTTCCTTAGAGGAAGTATTCAAAGAATATATTCCACAATTATGGTTAAAAATAATTATGCTGATTTTATTCAGATGCCAATTTATAAAACTCAAGTGTGACGTCAACTAGACCATTATAACTTAAACCAATGTCTGTTAGCCGTAAATTAAGCACATATGAGCCCAGTGCTGTGGGATATACAATCTCTTCTGTAAGTGACGTCATTTCAAGAAAACACAACATGTGATGACACTGTTTTCAAGCAGGAAACAATATTTACTCCATATGGTCACTTTTTATACATCTTGCCATATGGGGCAAATATTGCTTATTGTCAGTACTTGTGACATTCTCTGGAAATGACGTCACTTAAAGAAGAGGTTAGAAATCATACAGCGGTGCTCATATATTTTAATTACTAGTAGACAAAGATAGAAGATATGAAAAGAGAATTAATGTGTGATATTGTTATTACCAAGTGATTTAGATGATTTACTTCATCTGAAACATTACTGTAAATAGATTATTATAAACTAATTTACCTTCTCTAATATATCCAAAGTCTCTGGATCTATCCTGTTCAAGTACACAGTTTCTGTTGCAGTATATAGTTCATTTTTAACAGGGAACACATGTACAAGTGTGTTATCACTGAACTTATACGGTTCAAATACTGTAAGAAATCTGAAATCAAAAGGTTTACAATATTTACCTCCCTTGTTGTTTATCACCAGCCATTTCGATAGGCAAAACTGATAGGCCCTTATAGGAGTAATTTCCAAATATGGGATAATTGAGAAAATACCACGGACATATAAACCATTTTATATGTCTGTGAAAATACCAAGAAAATGATTGTGCATGCGACACATTTTCTTCAACTTACTGAGCCAACTGCCCACATGAGCATATTTGATTAAATTAATTGTTTATATCTAATTAGTTTATCATCATTTACATTATATTCCCTATAAAATTTTAGAAAATTTGCCTATCAATATGGCCGACAATTCAGAACAAGGGAGGTAAATATTGTAAATGTGGGAAATGTGTATTTAAACAATATTGTGTTGTATGCTGTCTGTCCAAAATCATTCAGTCATAAATTATGATACTAACTTTACGAAACAAGTTTTCTAAAGATGTTTTTAACGCGTTTGTTAACGAATGGACAATGGACAAAGACCATTTACAGTAGCTCACATACAGTCTTCGGCTTCAGGGAGGCAAACTGATTTGTTGAGCAAACCGAGCTACCTTTCCAAAGCGGCCCTCTCTTCAGCAAACACTCACTTCAACATAGATAATTATTATCTATTTATCCTGCAGTGAGAATTTACAATCCATCCAACCTCTTGAAAGCAATAACTTCTCAATAACGGCCAAAAATTTGCATCTCCCAGGAGAGGTAATGCACTGAAAGGTTGCACTGTAGAGATGCACTTACCTTTGGAAGATATTCTTACAAGGGTCAGGGGAAGCTGGTGTACCAAACTGAAAGGTTGCACTGTAGAGATGCACTTACCTTTGGAAGATATTCTTACAAGGGTCAGGGGAAGCTGGTGTACCAAACTGAAAGGTTGCACTGTAGAGATGCACTTACCTTTGGAAGATATTCTTACAAGGGTCAGGGGAAGCTGGTGTACCAAACTGAAAGGTTGCACTGTAGAGATGCACTTACCTTTGGAAGATATTCTTACAAGGGTCAGGGGAAGCTGGTGTACCAAACTGAAAGGTTGCACTGTAGAGATGCACTTACCTTTGGAAGATATTCTTACAAGGGTCAGGGGAAGCTGGTGTACCAAACTGAAAGGTTGCACTGTAGAGATGCACTTACCTTTGGAAGATATTCTTACAAGGGTCAGGGGAAGCTGGTGTACCAAACTGAAAGGTTGCACTGTAGAGATGCACTTACCTTTGGAAGATATTCTTACAAGGGTCAGGGGAAGCTGGTGTACCAAACTGAAAGAAAGCTACTCTCTTTGTTTCCAGAGATTTCTTGTATGTATCACTTGGTAGAAACTTTCTCTGATATGTGACAGATCCATCAACTGAAGTAAATATCAAACTTGTAGGTTATACGTTAATCTAAGTTCAAAGAGAATTATAAAATTCTAAAACTCTGATTGGTCGATTCTGAGTGCAGTCTCCTGTTATCATAAAAATACACGTTGAACATTTAAATATGTAGGGCATACACACACAACATACAAGAAATAGGAGTTCATAGTGTCCTACATGAATTCAAATATGTTATTGATAAATCGACGATGTTTGTCTTTCGGTATATTAATATCATCGATATGCAAAAATTTGAATCAATGACAGCCCTAATGCTAGACAGGAAAACTTGCAGACGACATGAGTCACTGAATGTGGCTGGGACCAATCAAAACATACACGGCCTTTATATCATGGAAGGTAATACTACAAAGTTGCATACATATATGAAATTTCTGTATCATTGCCAGACCATCAAACCAGTGTTGAAACTTGTGTTCACCCACTTCGTACATTCCCGGTCCATTTCTGTACAAACATCCATTTACCCAAGGTGGCACTTCACCTGTAGTAAAATAAACAATTTCAACCACAGGAGATGGTCATGAGTTCTCCCCCTTATCCCTTCTAGAGTTCTCTCCCTTTATCTAATCTATAGCATACTATAGTGATATATACATATGACATAATAGGAATAAAGGGAGAGAACCCTAGAAGGGATAGAACAATGTGACAATCTCCTGTGATTGGAATCATTAAAAAATATGTGAAATGACGATAATTATGTCACAATATTTGGAAACAAGTTGGATCAGTATAGGTACAGACATCCCTATATCTGCAGTTCTCTGAAAACCAGAACTTTCAATAAGCCGGGCTTTTGACCATGTCCAGATAGGGTCCAGATAGGGTCCAGATAGGGTCCGGTTTTCAAGGAGTTTACTGTAGCATGTTTGCGTTAGGGTTCAACCCTCTTTTTACTAAAATATCCATCCTTCTGTGATGTTTGAGAAGGCAATGACTAAAGTAGAGCAGAGGGAGGTTATCCACGTACTGTAAGAGTTTGCAATGTGAAGGGCAACATGTTACCTTTACTAACTGTTCCAGACAAGGGCTGTTCTACTTCATTATCGATGGTTCTGTAAAGTGTATCCATTGTTGTCAAAACTGCACCTGATGAAAACCTTTTAAACACCTTCAGCATCAGAGAAAGTAATAACTTCTGTTTGTTGCCTGTAGTTAAAACATCATTGCATTATTGTCTCTGTTCTCAGATGGTTACAGGTCAGATTCCAACCACCCAAAATGCATTTCATCTTACAAAAAGACCTACTAGATTGATATCGACATATTTCTAAACCGAATGTAGCCTATACTAGACATCAAAACGAAAGTAGAGATTTGACCAATCAAAATCAAGGGGGTCCAGGGCATCCCCATAGAATATTTAATGAATTCTGTACAGTTGCACCCCTACGAAATAAACAATTGTATTGCACCTGTAAAATGACTGTAAAAGACCTGTATTTTAAAAATACAGGTCTTTATACCTGTAAAAGTTAAATCTGGTGATTTCATTAAGAAATGCAGCTATATTCTTGAAACGTTTACAGGTGTATTTTTAAGCATGACCTGTATTTTAGATTTACAGGTGTAAAATTGATACTTCGAAATATTTTCACAGAAACCTCTAATGAAAATACTCAAAGTTGAAAAATACACCAGTATTTTAGCAATACTAGTACAGTTGAAAAATTGACACTTAGACATTTTTCAACAGAATCTTTTCATCAAACAATTTTACTTTGAAAAATACATTAATAATATAGTAAATTTACACTTAGGAGGAATTTTGAGATTAATAAATAAAAAGTAAAAGGTTTTTTGTTAAATCAATTGGAAAGCCCTTTACTACAAACAATTATTTTCACACATTCTTTGAAATCAGTAAAAAAAAAAAAAGTTCATCTGGGCGCAATGTGCTCACATGAACTATTGTGATTAATCTATGTCCATCATCTGTCATGTGTTGTCAAAGCTTGTTTGTTAACACAATAGAGGCCATATTTTTGCCCAACGTTCATGAAACTTGGTGAGAATGTTTTTCTGCACAAAGTCTTGGACGAGTTTGAAACAAGGTCATGCAGGATAAAAAACTAGGTCACCATGTCAAATCTTGGAAATAGCATTTAAACACTGGCCAATCTGAACTGTAAAAAAATACACCTGTAATTTCAGACCCGTAAAAAAAATACACCTGTAATTTCAGACCCGTAAAAAATACACCCGTGATTACAGACCTGTAAAAATGTACGCATGTTTTTTGGACTGTAGAAAAAAACTGTTAATTTACATACATGTATTTCGCTTCTATAGACAGGTGTAAAACAGGTGTAATTTGAAAATACAGGTGTAAAATGTTAGGACAAAAAACAGGCGTAAAATTTCGTACAGGTTAGCTGCATTCTGAGGCATTTAAAAACATGTTTGATTGAAAAATAAAGTACAAAGGTCAGCCGTTTTTGTCATGTTGAAACCTTTGAAGCTCATCCCCTTACACTCTCGATTTCTATATCATTTCTTGATATTTCCAACTCATGTTACGCATGTGTGTACACGAGTATCACTAGCTCCTGCCCTGATCAAACACCCGGTAAACATAGTCACCAAAACATTTGTATTATGTGTTAGAAATCTGAATTTCATGTCAATAGTCATTGATGTGAATGAGCATTAAAAGTTAATAAGTATTTTTCATACACAAGACCATGGACATATAAACCATGGTTCATAGCCGTGACAAGACTTTTTGGCAAAATGTGTTCCTAACCTATCTCTTTTAATAACTTTTATTTTATGATCATCTGAACATAATATTGAAATACTTTTAAATGTACTTATGATCGTGTATAGTGTACGTGCTGTTATCATGAGTGCAATCAGGTGAATGCATGAACTACTAGGGCTGATTCAAGCCATCTTAGGTAAGGAAATTGTTGTGTTTTATAGATAATATAAGAACACGTGTATATAGCTGAACTACTATTTATTAACTAAATACTACAGAGTGTGGCAGGTAGAGATAAGACTAGTAGGCGGGGCTTATCAGTAATACATACTGACCAATAGAATACATTAACATACACAACAGTTCTCCCCTCTTAGATTTGAAGTCCGATATTCTGGAAGTTGTACCTGTAAATAATCATTTTACATGATAACATATATGTGTATTCAAAGTAAATAATCTGATAAGCTGTGAGAAACATCTTGAGTGTTTATAATTGTATCAATTAGTACATTTGTTTAAACAAGTCCTGATTGTTTATGATTGTTCATTCTAACATTTTACAAGTTCCCCTAAACTGATGTTTATTACCATAGCTAATGGTTTGTTGTATTCACACACTCAAATGTTTATACTGTTCTCAGTATGAAAGACGGTCAGGTGGTTTACGATCCCTAACAGGATACCTGCGTTCCATGGTTATGTCATCTGACCTAGAACTACTCTCATTTCTTTCATTATTCTCAGATGTAGGCAATTTCTCCTGATTACTGATTTCTACCAAAGGATTATTTCCCATATGTTTATCTGGGAAAGTAGATAAAGTCGGAGTAACAGGGTTAAGCGTTGAACTTTCATTTTCCCGGTATTGTGATTGAACAGTAAATTCCGATTTGCGTAACTGATCAACATGCCTTCTCCAGACTTGATTATTTCCTATGTCAATTTTATACATGAGAGGTCCCTCACGGGATAAAATTGTACCAGGTAACCATTTTTCGGTTGCCGTTGGTCTATAGTCTCGTGCTATAACAGTGTCTCCTATCTCAAATTC
Source organism: Mactromeris polynyma (assembly GCA_032209605.1). Lineage (NCBI taxonomy): Eukaryota > Metazoa > Mollusca > Bivalvia > Venerida > Mactridae > Mactromeris > Mactromeris polynyma. The sequence goes on from JASFXZ010000036.1 coordinate 3,976,527, forward strand.
TCTAAATTTTCGCGATTCTGACGTAGCTAGTTTCATTCTTTGTTTTTCAACATAGCCGTCTGTATCTGGTTTTAATAAATCTAACCTATTTCGCAAACTTCTCCCAAAAAACATCATAGCAGGACTTTCCTGCGTGCTTTGGTGAATCGAATTACGATACGTTAACAAGAAATTCGACAGTTTTAAGTTGAGATCACCCTTGTCAAATTTCATTGCACGGATACTTGACTTAAATGTTCCGTTTAGCCGTTCCACTAAACCGTTCGTAGAAGGTTTGGCTACCGCAGTTCGTATATGAAAAACTCCATTATTTTTCATAAATTGCGCAAATGCATCTGAGGTAAATTGTACCCCGTTATCGCTTACTAACTGTTTCGGTAAACCATAGCGACTAAAAATAGTTCTCAAGACTTGAATTGTCTTGTCAGCGGTGGTGCAATTACCCATGTCCTCAATTTCCGCCCATTTGCTACGAGCACAGATAATGACTAAAAACATGCGTCCTTGAAATGGACCTACGAAGTCCACGTGTACTCGTTCAAAATTAGTACGCGCATTTTCCCACGGGTGCAACTGAACTTTCGCTGGGGATTTTTGTTGCATCTGGCAACCTTGACATTGTTTAACCATTAGTTCAATATCAGAATCAATTCCAGGCCACCAGACATAACTACGCGCTAAATTCTTCATTTTAACAATGCCCCCATGACTACAATGTAAAAGTTCTAACACTCGTTCCCTTAATTTAGATGGAATTACAACCCTGATTCCCCACATCAAACAACCTCTTTGAATAGTCAATTCGTTCCGGCGTGTGTGGTAACCTTTCAACCTAGGATCGTTTACATCATTGTTCCATCCCTTGTTTACATTCTCGTAAACACGTGATAAGACTGGTTCATGTTGCGTTTCTCGCTTGATTTGCGCGCTAGTCACGGGAAGTTTATCAAATTGCTCATTGAAAAACACTTCCTCGAAATTCATCTCATTTTCCGAGAATGACGGTGCGGGTAAACGCGACATACCATCTACATTTGTATGCTTTGTAGTACTTTTGTACTGTATATCATAATCAAAACCTGATAAATATACCGCATACCTTTGTATCCTTGCAGCCGACGTAGCAGGAATACCTTTGCTTGGGGAAAATATTGATAACAATGCCTGACAGTCTGTTATCAATGTGAATTTTCGACCATACAAATACGGGTAATATTTCCGTACAGCCCAATAAATCGCAGTTGCCTCTCTTTGTATTTGTGCATACATTCGTTCTGGCTTAGAAAGTGATCGACTCGCGTATGCGATCGGCTTTTCACTGCCGTCAAGCATAACATGTGACATTATCGCGGAAATACCGAATGGAGAAGCGTCCGTTGCTAATCGTACGGGTAATTCCGGATCATAGTGCGTGAGAACGGGTTCCGACGTGATCAATACTTTTGATTTCGCGAACGCGTCTTGGCACTGTTTTGACCATACAAATTTTCGCCCCTTTTCAAGCAGTTGATTTAACGGTTTAATTACGGTTGCTAAATCATTTAAAAACCTGTGGTAGTAATTAAGTAATCCGAGATATGCCCTTAATGACGTTACATTCTGTGGAGGTGGTGTATTCACAATAGAATCCACTTTGTCCTTACATTTCCACAGACCATTTTCGTCAATTTCATGTCCACAGTAACTTATTCTTTCTTGAAAGAACTGACATTTTTCTTTGTTCACTTTTAATCCATATTGTGACAAACGTTGCACGACATTTTCTAAATTATCCAAGTGAATCTGATCATTTTTACCAGTAATGACCATGTCATCGAGAATGCACTGTACTCCCGGAAGTCCCTGTAGAATCTGTTCTATTGTTCTCTGCCATATTGCAGGTGCTGCTGAAACTCCATATGTTAATCTATTATACGAATAGAGCCCTTTGTGAGTGTTTATTGTCAACATTTGTTTAGTGCTGTCGTCACACTCCAACTGTAGATAGGCTTGTCGTAAATCCAATTTTGAGTATTTATGTCCATTTGACAAATTGGCAAATATGTCCTCGATCCTTGGTAGAGGGTATTTGTCCACGTTAATTGCTTGATTAACTGTCACCTTGAAGTCCCCACAGATTCGAACTGCTCCGGAAGGCTTAACTACTGGCACGATCGGTGTAGCCCATTCGGACGTTTTAACCTTCGTTATAATCCCCTGTTTTTCCAAACTATCCAATTCGTTTTCAATTTTTGGTTTTAACGAATATGGTACAGGTCTAGCTTTGACAAATTTAGGTGTCGCATTTTCCTTCACGGATAACGTAGCCCTTATTCCGACTACTTTTCCTATGCCGTCGGAAAACACAGTTGCATAACGTTGCATAATATCCCCTAGACGTTTCTGTGTTGTTTGGTCATCAATGGAATTCACATGTACAATGCTATTCCAGTCCAGAGTAATCTTGGTCATCCACTCTCGCCCAAACAACGTTGGTCCGTTGCCCATCACAACGCACAATTTCAATAATTCCGTCTGCCCATTGTAGTATACACGTACCATTTTGGTCCCGGCCTGCTGTAATTCTTCACCAGAATAAGTTTTTAATACTGACGTTGGCTTGTCCAATGTCACTTTTCCAAAACATTTCTGGAATATTTCTCTTGACATCAGAGAAACAGCTGACCCTGTGTCGACCTCCATTTCAACTGGTACGCCGTCCACTTCCGGTGTTATAATAATTTTCTTGCTCGAGCTTCGTTTTACCGTATTTATTATCATAACCGGATCTTCATCATTCACAGTGTTAACACCACGAGATTTCAAACATATTGACTTAATATGTCCTTTTCCATTACAGCCGTGACAAACAGCATTTTTGAATCTACATTTGAATGATGCGTGATTGTTCTTACCACAGTGAATACATGGTTTCACTGCTGGGCTTGAATTTCCTGACTTTTGTTTCAACTTATATTGAAACTTCTTCTTTTCAATTTTGTTGACATTGGACGTCAACGACTGAAGTTCTGCTGCGTCCTTTGATGCAGTCTCCATTGCAATAGCAGTGTCTATTGCTTTCTTCAGAGTGAGGTCCTCCGTAGATAATAATCTTCTTTGGATTTGCTCATTTTTCAGGCCACAAACTAAACGGTCCCTTAATGTGTCATTTAAATTATCCTTAAATTCACAATGTTCCGCTAGTTTCCTAAGTGAAGCCACATAGTCAGTTACACCTTCACTAACGCCTTGGTTGCGTTTGTGAAACCGAAATCGTTCAGCGATTATCAATGGCTTTGGACTTAAATGTCTATTCAATAAAGCACATAGTTCATCATATGACTTTGTAGAGGGTTTGTCAGGAGATGTTAAACTCCTAAGTAATCCATATGTCTTTTCTCCTAGTAATGTTAACAAAGCTGGTACCTTTTTATCACCATCAATTTCATTTACTAGAAAATATTGCTCTAAACGTTCTTCATAAGATGTCCATGTCTCAGAATTGCCATCAAATCCAGATAAATTTCCTATTAATCCAGCCATTTTGCACTGACAATTAAATCCAGAATTTTACGCACATTATCAATAAGTCATTTTATTTTAATGGATAAAATTCCCAAAATTTAATGTCTTTTATCCTCGTCGCCAGATTGTTGTGTTTTATAGATAATATAAGAACACGTGTATATAGCTGAACTACTATTTATTAACTAAATACTACAGAGTGTGGCAGGTTCTCATGCGTAAAACTATAACTGCTGCTTGAATAACTTTTCTATCAAAAACCAACTGCGGCTTTTTCTCCGTCAAGCTTACGAACAAACACAAACATTTCACCTACCGGTATTTTGAAATGTAATGATCCAGGTAATATATTCATGATGTTCGCAGTTAATAAAACAGTTAAGACACTCGTTATGTTTCAATGTTACAGTATTTATCTAAATAAGAAACATGACTGAGAGTACAGAGCCATTGCATTTAAATTCATACAAAAATAATTTTTCAGTTTTTATTAAATTCGCTATAACTACAACAAAGTCACAATTTCGTTGGTACGGTTATAAACATAACAACTGAAGGAATGTCAAAGAAGTTGTTAAATGAATCACTAAATATGTCAACTTACACCTTGTTATACAAAATAATTCAGAAAAAAAACAGAAAATTTCAGTGCTACAAGGTTGTATGTGGAAAGATTTTCAAAATTCTTTTGAAGTTTATTTTTGTGAAATGTGTCAACTTATAATAATGTTTTTATTTACTTTATAAACAAACTAGGAGGTGGTCAGCCAATGAAAACATGTTTCATAAAATATTGACCAATAGACATTGTGCTTACAATTATGGTACAATTTATTACAAAATGATGATTGTTTTTTCCTTTTCCACTGAAAAGTAGAGATATAACCTTGTTGCACCAAAGGGATGCAATCTATGATTACCAGGTGTGAGTTAATACATCCATCACAAATATTCATTTATTCTGCATGCACATTTGTTGAAATCCATCCCCCTAAAATCTAATTTGTTTTAATAGAGCTACACATTCAAGTCAACTACCTTCCATAAATTGCAGTCAAACTTGAACAGATTATAATCACACGTTATACAAACACATGTAAATGTAAAGTAATACTTCATTGCACATTTAGTGCACTCTGATCTACATCAATGCAATATATTTGTACATAACGTATGACAGGTTGATTACTCAAGGGACACAATGACAAGTGAGGTACATGTATAACACCTAAGGCCAAACAAACAATATGTGTAGATCAAGTATCAGGGACACAATGACAAGTGAGCTACATGTATAACACCTGAGACCAAACAAACAATATGTGTAGATCAAGTATCAGGGACACAATGACAAGTGAGGTACATGTATAACACCTGAGGCCAAACAAACAATATGTGTAGATCAAGTATCAGGGACACAATGACAAGTGAGGTACATGTATAACACATGAGGCCAAACAAACAATATGTGTAGATCAAGTATCAGGGACACAATGACAAGTGAGGTACATGTATAACACCTAAGGCCAAACAAACAATATGTGTAGATCAAGTATCAGGGACACAATGACAAGTGAGGTACATGTATAACACCTAAGGCCAAACAAACAATATGTGTAGATCAAGTATCAGGGACACAATGACAAGTGAGGTACATGTATAACACCTGAGGCCAAACAAACAATATGTGTAGATCAAGTATCAGGGACACAAGACAAGTGAGCTACATGTATAACACCTGAGGCCAAACAAACAATATGTGTAGATCAAGTATCAGGGACACAACGACAAGTGAGGTACATGTATAACACCTGAGGCCAAACAAACAATATGTGTAGATCAAGTATCAGGGACACAACGACAAGTGAGGTACATGTATAACACCTGAGGCCAAACAAACAATATGTGTAGATCAAGTATCAGGGACACAATCACAAGTGAGCTACATGTATAACACCTGAGGCCAAACAAACAATATGTGTAGATCAAGTATCAGGGACACAATGACAAGTGAGCTACATGTATAACACCTGAGGCCAAACAAACAATATGTGTAGATCAAGTATCAGGGACACAATGACAAGTGAGCTACATGTATAATACCTAAGGCCAAACAAACAATATGTGTAGTTTAAGTATCAGGGTATATATAAGGGTTTGCATCATAGGAGAAATATTTTGTATATAGCGTCTCCCGTGGCCGAGGGGTTAAGGCATCCGCCTTGGAAGTGGGAGGTCGAAGTTTTGAATCCCAGTAGGGGTCCATTCTGATATGGCCAGTTGGTGAGCTGCCAGCTAGTTAAATAATGGTTAGTGTGTGCCTACCTGCCTGGTGCCTGGCATTAAAGGTTAGGAATCGGAAAGTAAATGTGCTCAGAAAGTAGGTGTCTCGTAAGTCAGAAATGGCTGGCCCTTAAATAGGGGTGACACTATAATAAATAAATGCTTTGCTTTACTTTACCATTATAGTACTATATACATATACTATAGAAGGGATATATAAGGGAGAGAACTCATGGGTATCGAGACTTTTCAACCCCACTGTCATTTTCAACCCCTAATTAGCCTAAGACGTTTCAACCCCTGTTAAAATCAAGACTTTTCAACCTCTAATAAACCAAGACTTTTCAATCCCTCGAATATGTTTTTAATTGGACAATTATCACATTTGTTACCTGGAAAAATGTTGACAATCACGTTGTTAAGTTTAATTTTTAAGTTTATTTACATTCCAAAATGAATACTTATAAAGATATATACACACACAATTCTATCACATTTTATTTGGCCTAAAACTGCAGGTGGAATTTAATTGGTATCTAATTGATGATGTGATTTGTTATTATAATTAAGTCTAATTACGCTGTCACTTACACTAAAAAATTATTCATTTATATATACATAACTTTATTGCCTCCATTTTCTGGAGATATATGGTTTAACAATTATTTATGAATATATACATACATAAAGGAATTATAGTGAATACTATATACAGCATATAGAAAGGAAAAAAGGACGAATACATAGCCAAGAGAATAGAACAAAACATCAAGTCTCTTGCACGTAACTAGTCTCACATTATGTTAACATTTGACCTCACAGAGTATGTTTAGTTCAAACAAAAAGAAAATTTGACACCATACATGTAAGGAAATGGTAATACATATTATTGGTAAAGCATTCTCAGGAATTTGCCGAGACTGCTTTACCAATTCAAACCATTCAAACACTTTTTATTCAAACTGGCACACAAATTGACTCGGAAACACTTTTTACTTCACACTGGCACACTATTTATTCACACTGTCACAATTACTTGCACATACACTTAACCGTATATCTCGCCGATTTCACGCAGGAAATCCTCACATACAATGTCCCGTTCATCATACTTGTCCCAGAGTAGTTACGTAACACAGTCAACAAACATAACAATTACATTGTCTTTATTGGTATAGTCGATCATTAATCATTGATCATTTGTTATATTAAAAAGCTGTTTATATTAATGATATTTGGTCGATTTTAATAGTTGTATTTAACTAACTACTCCTTATTTCTGAAAAATAAATATCAATAGTAGCACTCCTAAATCTTATCATCTTATCTAATCACCCTCTACAGCGGCTTCTCACCTTGTTAATCACCTCGCTAAGCGAGCAGGCGTCATTACATAACACAGTCAACAAACATAACAATACATTGTCTTTATTTAAGCACTGATTCAAAGATTGAATTGATAAACCTTTCAAAATTAATTTATTATGCAAATGATATTATAACTCAATAATTGCCCTTTCCTTATGTCATCTGTTTATGTTGACTTTGTGTTTCTTTATTGGTACAGATAGACTGAGATATACCTGGTACATGTATATATATTTTCATTGACCACTTTGCTAATGTGACACAATTGTTTTACATTCATGAAAGCTCTTTGTAAACTAATATTTTTTTATTTCTTGTACGACTTTCTCTACATTATATATTATATTGTATTGTATGCTATACACATGTAGGCCTACGAATGTTTTATTCAATAAATATGATTGAGTTGAGTTATTGGTTAAACCTAAACAAAGTTCGGAAATCGTTATGTTTTAAGACACATTATATATATTTATTTGTTTCAACCTGTATTACTCTATCAAAATCGGTGATAAAAGAGAATATATATCTTAATAATTATTATGGCATCTGCAATCTTAGGTACTATATGAAAAACATATATTAATTGATAAAGGCATTTTAAGAAGGACCTACTGATATACATTCATATAAGTCTTAAGAACTTATCCAATTTTAGACAATTGTGAGAATAAACAGATTCATTCACCTATATATATAATAACAGTACCATTTCAAGGCATTTAGCGGGCATATATCACCTTAAACACCGTACAATTGACAGTTTACACATAATTAAAAGAGTGATGGTTACAACAATAGAACACAAACAAGTGCAACAAATAAAAACAAACAAACATTTAATTGTATTAATCAAATAATTTGCTAATTATTATGATGATCAAACAAAAGATCATGACAAATTAAAGGAATGCAATTTTTGAATTGCGAATTGTGATTTACAATAACATACATTTACTACTGTCTATACATTTCGTTGTAGTGTAATGCGCAAAATATATATACATGCATGTTTATGTTTGAAGTGGCGTAACATTACAAAAGGAAAAATGTTAATCTCCAGTACATGACTAATTTAACAGCTAAATATTGTCGTTTTTATTAAAGTTAAGGCATTCGTATTAATTACCTGAATATCAAAAAGGTAGTTATGTTTCAAATATTTCTTTCAGGAACATGATATGCCTTATACCCATTAGTGACAAAAACATGCATCATATGACGTGCACGCCAGGATCAAATATTTGCAATATCATTATTTTATTTTCAAATAAAACTGACCATCTGTTCAGACGAGTTATCACATATCTGTGTATGTTTCTATGATACAATAACAGTAAATATCATATTGCACAGTGCGCATATACTATGCAAATGAGCGGAAAAACCTAAATGAAATCCATACGCTGCTTGTTTACAATTTACAAAACGAGTAATGATGAAAAATGTATTTGATGTATTAAATAAGAACCCGCATGAACACTGCAGCAAACACAAAAATAAATATGGTAACATTTACCGTTAACATGCAAGTTACTTATATGACAGATTTACTAAGCATGTTCAGCAAAATTCTTCAAACGTACATATCCAATTAAGTGAGTTTATTCCATCTCAAATGATTCATGTTTCAGACCTTATAAACACATTTTTCAGTTTACACAGGAACTTTTAACAATTATAGTTATCTTTGCACGAGGAGCTCAGTCCTTTATCAATCAAAATGTATTTAATTCCGTACACTTGATTGCAATCCGAGTCAGAGAGATTGAACCTGGGACCAACATATTGAACGGACTCCCTGAACACGTGTATACTGAATGACGTCAGAGACTTGTTTATGTGATTACGTCATTAAATATATTTATCGATGACATTTTGAGAGGAATTGTTTTCCTTTATTTACGCATTACAGTTACGCATGAAATAAGTGAATTGTTAGATACCAGTATATTTAATAAAATAGAAAATGATAAAAAAGAAAAGAAATAGGAGTTGAAAAGTCTTCAAAGCAGGGGTTGAAAAGTCTTTAAAGTAGGGGTTGAAAAAGATAAATGTAGGGGTTGAAAATATTCAAACTAGGGGTTGAAAAGTCTCAACAGGTAGGGGTTGAAAAGTCTTGAAATCAGGGGTTGAAAAGTCCTGGGGTTGAAAAGTCTTCATTTGAAAAGTGGGGTTGAAAAGTCTTGGGGTTGAAAAGTCTGTAAGCCAACTCATGAGCCTTATTCAAAGCGAAGTTAAATCAATACTGTTGCAGTTTAATTTTTTCATTCAAAATTCACAAAAAAACTACGGCAGGTAAGGACACCTGAACTGCAAGTCCTGTTTTGACTATAATCATGCAGAGCCCCAGATCCTTCCATTATTGAGGCCAAATATCTGCTCCATTTCCCCACCAAAATAGTGTATTTTTTCCCGCATCCAAATTCAATTTCCCCACTTGGAGTCCGAAAGAAAAAATACTATTTCAACTAGATTTTCTGACAAGCAGACCACAGGAAATTGTAATGAGTTCTTTCCCTTTATTTCACATTTTAGAGTTATCTCCCTTCTGAACTTTTTCTCAACTATTAAATATATTTACCAATTCACTTATATCAATGTAACTTTAAACCATAAATAAAAGAAAACTGTTGTCTCAAAATGTCATTAATAAATATATTAAACATTATGCCATCATCACATAAACATCTCTCTTACTTCATTCATTCATTCAGAATACACATGTTCAGTGTGTCCATTCTATATATCTGGATCGAATAACTATCACGTATGCGGAGTCAAATTCAGTTTTATAAATTCATAGTTGAGCTCTTTGAATAAGGATACATAATTATATAATTCAAGAGTTTTAAATTCGTCTATTCACTGATGATGTGTACAGACAGTTTGAGAGAATTTGCAGGACATGCTTCATAGAATTCTCATAACTTGGATGTTAAACCTTGAGTGTAACTCTACATGTTTCCTTCGAGTGTTTTAGAGCCTACTGATTTGATGCATCCAAAGTTGAAATGCTCATTTTGTTAAATGTCAAGAATCAGCGTGGGGAGTTTATTGGGCTCATTTACACAGTTATTATACTACTACATTAATGATCAATTTATAATATGGCTTTATTACACTGCTATGCTGTGGTTAATGTGGTGAAACAGTTTTAATCATCGCTATCAGGGGAGACTACTGAGTATGAACAGAAACGCAGGTGCGGAATATGCGGGCCAAGATGTCTATTATCATCATCCGAGGTTTATCCACTTGAGTTTTTGGTGCTATAAATAAACCCAGTTAACCCCATGGCGAAATTGAATTAATTACATCTGATCAGACTATTGTCGACAAACCAATTATTACAAACATGAATTATAATCTAAGACATATTCTTGCTAGATATTTAAACACAATGTTGGATATCATAGCCTTACTAATATTGATCTAGACTTGGTATCTTGTAACTGCATTTCATTAAGACATGATAACTAATTAATGACTTTTTTCCACATGCAAACAGTCTGCACGAAAAGTCAAGCAAATGTGTGTCTTGGAAATTTGTGATGTCTATACTGTACAGGGCCGTAGCTAGACCTGAAAAAAATATGCACACAATGAGGCACGTAGTGCCGAGTAGGGGGAAGGGTGTGGGAGGGGGTTGACCACCTCCTACTGGTGGGGGTCCGGGGGGCCTTCCCCTGAAGTATTTTGAAATATACATGTAGATGCAAAATGCCGAATTGACATATTTCGGCTGCTAAAATTTTGAAATTTGTATCCTTCTCAGGACAATATTTACCTGGTATGTTTTTAGCTTTGATCTATATATAAACTGTTTCGACATCTCTCCAGGTCTCATTAGGCGGTAATGGCCACACAGCACATAGTTTTCCCCGATACAGTTTTATATTTATTCTTTTTTATCCTTTTTGTGGTTTTATTTTGTGTGTGTTTTTATTTTCATTTTTTTTTTAAATTTAATTTGTAAATACAGTAATGTTGTTTTACAATTGCGTGGAAACTGTTCGCAACTTCACGTTTGATCAGTCAATTCTATTCAACGTCTGATGCATCATTGTCTTGTTTGACATTGTCAAAATCAAGTGCAATGCATCTGTGACCAGAGACATTGAAATTGTTCAGCACTTGCTCAATTTCTATGGGTTGGTTCCGGTGAATGTGCATTAAGGCCAATCCAGTTAGTCGCTGCCCTGTCATCGTACTGCGCAGATAGGTTTTTAGTCTAAGGCCACTGAACGACCTTTCAGCAGATGCTGTTGAGACAGGCATTGTCAACAATACCTTCAGTATCGAATGCAGGTTTGGGTAAAGCTGGTAGCTGGCATCGACAGCTTCTACAAGCTTTTCAAAGGCGGCACCACAACCTATCCGATACATTTCTAGTTCAGCATCTATTGCTTCCCTATCAATGAAGGGAGCATATTCCTGCTTTAAATCTCTTCCCACATTGCCGGGGTGAGCTGTCCAATTTTGTGAGACAAGATATCTATATACTGTGCCTTCATTCTTGGCCCAGAAATGCAAAGCCCGTCTTCAAGCTGGGTCAGAAGATGGTCGATGAAAGGGATGAATAAATTCAACCTCCAATATTCTTTCACTGTATTAGCATCAATGTTCTGCTGGTCAGCCAGGTCTACAGCTTTCTGCCACAGTTCATTGAAAAAGTCATGTCCACCTCTCTTTTCACGTGGTATACCCTGTAACACTAGTGCATGCTCTGGTGCTTTCATGAGGTCACAGGTTGGGTCTTGCATGGAATCAGAAAGGGGATTAAGATAGTCGAGTGGACTACTGGCGACACAAAGGGCAATGACAATGTCAAATGACAGCATAGCCTTTTAAAAAGACAAGGCAGCTGACATTGTTGTCATGTCCATGCCTACTTGTAGATCAGTAAGCGTTTCTAATATTGCTGCAAATTCTTGTGGAAGGCAGAGACGCTTTCAGAGTGTTGGGACCATCTGGTTGGGCAAAGTTTCTTATTTTTTTTACTGTTGTCACTGAGCTGCATATATATGCCAAGTCGTTTCGGGGAACTGGTAAGAAAGAATAGGATGTCCCCTACAGTAGTGAACATGGACTGAACAAACGCTACTCTACAGGCATGGCATATTGCTAAATTGAGATGGTTCTGACAGTCTACATACTTAGTATTTGGATACACTTCCGAAAAACCTTGCCTGTACACCCCTAATCCTGCCAGACATGTTGCCCTGCACCGTCATGTGTTCACTGCTTTAAATAAAGAAATTTAAACACCGACATTACAGCGAAAATATGCTTGGCCGTACTAAAGAAAGCGCGAGAACATTAGATTGACGTCATCGAGAGCAACATGTGACGCAACATTTCCTACACAATACATCCACACCATAGGCAGGCGCGTAGCTGGGCCCAAATTGACTTTACGCACTCTGCTATATTTTTTTTGTAATTGGAACGGTCTATGGTGTCTTTTCGAGTATATTTTACAACATAGAATGTGGTCCTATTTGACCAAGCAAAAGATATAAATGTATTAATGAAAGACAAAAGATCAAGAATTTCCGGTAGTCTGCACCTGACTGCCCTTAACTCCCAGTGTACATTTTTATTGCGTTTTTCGCATTTATTTCATTTTTATTTTTTCGACCTGTCTAAAATTATTTTACGCACGTGCGTAAGCCTAGCTAAGCGCCTGATAGGTCGTAGTATCATATTGATTTTGTATTGTAGATGTTAACAATCATATTTTAAATAATTGTTATCTAGATTTTTCTCTTACTTAAATTATTTTAATCAAATTATTATTGAACATGTTGAAAACTATCTGAATTTTTTATACGCACGTGCGTACTGTGCGTAATGGGCGCTACGCCTACGACTGAGCGAGTGTATATATTGGTCCCAGGTCTACACTAGACATGTACATGCGTTAGGACATTACGATTATTTTTCCATAGCAGGTTTTTAATTTGCACCAATTTGAACCATCAAACTGCGATATCCGCTGAGACATAGGCGTAATATACCATGAAAAACTGTTAATTTAAAATGGCGCTGACAATAAAACGAGCGCAGACAAAAACAAAGAATAAAAAAATGTTCCAAGTATCAGCAGACTAGATTCATGTAATCCATCATCACGCGTACATCCAATTAGACAGAACTAATCTATATATTTTTAAGTAACAGCTCCGCAATTCTTGCAATAAATATCAATTTATTTACGTATAAAAAAGTAACATATCGTCGATATATGTGTAGAAAATCAAATGGGAGTTTAAATAAACGTAGATCTTATAAGTAAAACGATTAATATTCACAAAGTACATACCTTTGAAAGAAAATATTTAGATCTATATTACATTACGTGTAACTGTATGCGTGAACTGCCTGTAATCTATCCGCTGTCGTGTCCTTGTATTCTAGCCGAAAACGAAAGTAGAACAATCTTGGAAATCTGCGGTTAACTGTCATTATTTCCGGGACCTATTCATCAATGATCTATTATTAGATCCGTGTCAATATGTATTTTACTGACTTAATTGTTTACACAATGATTCAATAAACGTTAAATGACTCTGATAAGAAATGGTGATATTTTAAGCAGTCTTGCTTTACTAGGGACCGTATATGAATTATAGTGTTCTGATAGGGGTCAGACGATTATTATTATTATTATCACATATTCGTATTGCAGAGTTCCTTCCATTTGTTATTATTCGCCATTTGTATTAATCTGCACCGAATGATGACCTCCTTACCGAAAGATTAGAATTTGTAAGTTTACTTTACTTGTCATACGTAACATGTGATGTACTGACTAAGTATGTCTTTATAAACGTGCGTTACGTTTGCTACCTACAAGACAAGACAGACCAGGAAGCGTTGTCTAATGTTGTTGGACACACAGTGGTATGTAAAGTTCTATGTATTTTCATCTACGTACATTAGCATTGTCAACTTTGACAAAGATTTAACGATGCGCCAGAAAAAAAAGTTTAAAAGAGATATAGTACTAATGTAGAGACTAGAATCGTCAATAGTGCGTGAATGTAATGACAGTAAAAGAGTAGAAATATAGAAAGAGTTGTCCTGGCTACTAATACCACCCATGAGATATTGTGTGACCTTGGAGCAACCAGAGCGATAGAGCCCCACAGCATCGCTTGGATCTTGTATTGTGAGGTATAGTAGCTGGGGAAGAAATTCCCTCTCTCACAACTTTGTTCGCAGCCATAGGGCCAAAAAATATAGGGTCGGTAGGTAGGTTTTTTTTTTGGTTGGTTACCTTGTGCAAATGGTGCTTGCATATAAATATTAACACCCCTTTACTTTTCGTTTGTACATATAAACTTGTTAATGATTTCACTGTATTGTAATAAAATAATAAAAGTATACATGATCAATCTTTGTTTTAAATATATCTACCTCCATATATATACATATATATGACTTTATCCTCTTCAATAATTGGTCATACTCTAAACAGACAACATTTTCACATTAAATCTGTGACATTTCATATACATACTGTGTCAATGCTGAATCAGTATGCCACATTTTAAATATCAATTAATACACTGCATCTCCATAATAATGTGATCGGGGTTTCCAAGACATATTTACCATAGAGAAGGGATACCAACTTACCCCTCCCACCCAATATAGCGTTGTGCATACTACGTTTTCATAATTTTCGTATTTGTCTTAATAAATAGGTAGATGAAAATATATAAAACTTATCTATGCGTTATTATTTTAAACTACTTCAAAACAAAACTCATTTATTTAAAAAAAAACTAAAATACGTTCATTTCTCTTTTCTGAACCGCAATATTTTGGCGGCGTTTGTATTATTTGTTATCCGTGAAAATTACCCCTTGTGACACTTGCAAAATACATGTGAAAATTGCAGATTTCGAGTGACAATTTATTCAATAATTATATCTAATAATATTTTCGTACCTATCGATATTTATCCGTTCTTCACCAGAACAAAGAATAATCCATCGCGTAAAACTGTTGATTGGACAAATCACACGTGAAAAATTGGATGGTCTACAGTTTTTGCACCATTTTATCGTATCTATATAACATCAGTCTCATTAAGCATTTCACGCCAATTAAATAATATCAAAATGTGTATCATTGACAAAAACACCACCCACGACCTCGGAAATTAGAAGACAACGCGGCGTCTTTGAACTCTGCGAGTAGAAAAGTTCCGACGAGCGTGGCATCAACATTCAGGGCCGACTACACTTTTGATCTAACAAGTCGAGAAGCGGCGCCTTTGTAGTCTGCAAGAACATTGTTTTTGACTCGCAGCACTTCAAACATTCCGCGCCGATTTGTCCGCTTTTGCCTCGACTTAAAAGGTAAACATGCCGATACACAACTACTTTTTGTGAGAGATTGAGATGTAGTCGACCGACAGTATTAATCGAAAATTAGCGCATCCGGATATCGCAAACAGGTTTGCATTGTCATTATTTAGTTTATTGTGGATTAACAGTGCTTTGTTCCATGATTGACAAGCCCTAAGGTCATTCACTCAATTAAAGAAATCTCGCCGGTTCGCGATCATTGGTCAAGGTAAGGAGAATAATTGAACGTGGGCGTGTCTAGATGACTCTGCATCAGCTACACCCGTGACGTCATAGATTCAACACAATCCCAGGTCAAATTACGTTGATGTTTATGGAATGTGTTGAAAACATTAGAAGGTGATATTTGTGTAAATATTGATGGTTATCATAATCAGACATATATCTCAGTAGACTTATGGCTGAGTATATTCAATTTAAGAAATCTCGCTGATTCGCAGTGAGGTTCGTTAACAGCCGGTGATTTCGCGAAAGAGCAGACAGCAAATCGTGGAAAACAGACGATTTTGAACATTATTTTCTTTCTTTCTTAGTTTTTTTGTGATTTGTTTTCGGAAAATGTAATTGAGACAAGGGATTTTTTTACACATAAAAAAAATATTACGGTCGGCGGCAAAAAAAGACAGTCGGTCGGGCCACCAGAAATAAAACTATTTTTTGTTTGGGCCTAGTCTGTAACTAAGAGGTATACTCTAGAAACAGTTTAAAATAGTTTGTAACTTGCACCTGTGTGTATGGTAATACTGAAATACATTACATTATTTAATATAATTGATACAATAAATACCTAGGTTTGAATAGTATCCTAGGAACCTGAAATTATAACAATTTGGTCACAAATAATGAGTGTTGAGTACTTGCATAAACATGGTTTACCCACTACATTATTCATTACCAAATTGATGTAATTTCTGGTTCATTGATAGTGTTCTCATGGAAGAAATATGCAGAAGATTTAGACACATCGTGACCCAGCGAATTTCTCTGCTTAAATTGAACTACAATATTTGCTATACACATTGATTCAGTACCATTGACATTTGAAAGATCTAGTTGTGTTATAACATTAACATGTTTTATATTGTTTATTTTTAAGAAATTGATTCAACATGTTTGAGATATTGCCAGTGGACTCGCCCTCTCTGAATACTTCTGTATGTTTGACATTGATAGTTCTTGCTTGCTATCAGTGTATTGTATGGTATAGAAGATACACAAGATGGGTGGCTGTGTACGATGAATTACCACGCAAGAAACAGAGACACTGGTTCTTTGGCCACATGCATGAGGTAATAACCAATAAAGATTTACCACCATTAAATATCCTACAGAATGGAACCTTTTTTATGGCAAATATTGGGCCCCATTCCCTAATGAAAAAAGTATATATTTTTCCCCTACTTAGAAAGAAAATTCCCCTTCATTTTTGTTTTAATTTTAGCCTTATAAATACCAAATAGTGATTCATGAGGCAAATTTCCCTTGTCAAAAGGACCCGCCATACTTCCCCAAAAACTGAAAAAAATGGCTGGAAGTGTATAGAAATGACTCTGTCTGTCTGTAGACTGTAATCTATGTTAGTTTGTCTGTCAAAAATACTTCATGTCTCAGCATTAACTTTTATATAATTGTTTAACATGAAGGGAAAGAATGATTCCAGTCTGTACCTTCAAGGTCATGGTCACTTGCAACACTCAGCTTTGTCTGTACCTTCAAGGTCATGGTCACTTGCAACACTCAGCTTTGTCGGCTTTCATCACTAATTTGTGACTAATATAATTGATACTCAAAAAAGTGATCCAAATTCAGCTTGCCCCCAACCATAGGGGCAAGATATTGATAAGTGATTTAGCACTGGTTATTAACCCAAAAAGACACAGTTGAGACATGTTGTAAAACTCTAACTCCAATTCTACTTACAGCATCCTGGACCATCAGAAGCTGGTATAGAATATCAGGTGTCCTTCACCATACCCTACCCCAAACTTCACGCCTTTTGGTTTGGTAGAATACGTTGTATCCTCATCATTCATCACCCGGACACAATGAGAACAGTCTTAAAATCTTCAGGTAAATAGAATCATAGAAGATTCTCACAGACACTACTTATCTCCCTTTATCTCTTCTAGAGTTCTCTTCATTTATGCCTTCTAGAGGTATCTTCCTTTATTCAGTCTAGAGTTCTCTCCCTTTATCCCTTCCAGAGTTCTCTTCATTTATCCCTCCTACAATTATCTTTGTTTATCCCTTCTATCTTCATTTATCCCTTCTAGAATTCTCTCCATTAATCCCTTCTTGGGTTCTCTCCTTTTATCTCTTTTAGTTCTTTCCCTTCATCTCCTCTGGTCTATAGAAGATAACTCTAAAATGGATAGAGGGAAAGAACTTGTTACAATTGCAAATAGAATTGTAAATTATATAGCAGTGTGATGCAAGAACGGAGGTGTATTTACTGTATTTACTGTATTACTTGTGTTACGTGTAGCAAGAGATGTTGTTTAGTGAGAGAATGTGTTTTTGTTATGTATTCCTGAAGGATCAACTGATCTGGATTAACTTGGTCCAAAAAAAAGCCATTTATGAAGCAGTTGCAGTATAACTTTTCCTGTCACTGCAAAAGTTTAACTGTGATACAGGTATTTCCTATGCTAGTACTAACTGGGCGCATTCGTCAGAATGGAAAAATACCTGTAATCATTTATCTATGGTTTGGGAAACATGCAAGAAAAATAATAATGCAGAGTTACACAATACATCAGCGTGAATACCACAGATTACCTCATATTTATAACTTAGCTTATTTTAACAAAAATCCTGACTGTCTACCTTTAAGACTTTAAGTGGCACACACATACATGTACCTTATTTTGAATAATACATGGTTTTGAATAGCCCATTGTCAGAAGATTCATTGGGACCTGGGGTGTGTTTCATCAAAAATCCTAGGAACGAAAAGTTAGGCACGAAATCTAGCGCACTAGGGAGTGTTCCTATGTGCGTTTCATTAAACTATCCTAGGATCATTTTAAGAGCTACAATTGCTAAAATTCTCTACATTTTGCCTGCTTAATCAACGTATTTTGCTACGTTTAGCCCCATTTAGCAGGCAAAGTGTAGTATTTCAACGTTATAATATTAAATTTTATAAAAATGTGCAGAAACTCGCAACATTTTGCTACATTTTGCCCTGTAATCGCAACATTTTGCTACATTTTGCCCTTTAATCGCAACATTTTGCTACATTTTGCCCTTTAATCGCAACATTTTGCTACATTTTGCCCTTTAATCGCAACATTTTTCTACATTACGCATTTTAGGCACTTGCTAAATTTCTCTACATTTTGCCCCTTTAATCGACGTATTTTGCTACGTTTAGCCCCATTTACCAGACAAAGTGTAGTATTTCAACGTTTACAATATTAAATTTTATAGAAATGTGCAAAAACTCGCAATATTTTTCCCTTTAGTAGCAACATTTTTCTACATTACACATTTTAGGCACTTGCTAAAATTCACTCGATTTACATTTTGTTTTTATTTAGGCGTATTTTGCTCAATTTAGCCCCAATTCGCCCACAAAATTTAATATTCTAACATATATGATATTCAATCGCACAATTATTGCCAAAAGTCACTATACCGTACATTTTGCCCTTTAAAGACGTATAAGGGAGTAGTTTACTATTTTCTTTTACGATGCAAAGATTTTTTCTGAACTTTATAGTCACCAAGCACAATACAAATAATGATGTCATTCTGTTTAATTGAAGGATTTCATTAGTTTTGCAGTTTTCCTTCTACTTTCTTTTTCTATATACTTCATCATTAAAAACAGAAAAGTCATTGATATTTGAAATTCTACATTTGAAATTATAAAATGATTTTCAATAAATATTTAAAACTAACACAGTTTATGAAAATGTAAAATGATAATGGGTTACCAAGTGTATTAAGGGTAATTTTTTTCAACTTTCACTTTCCATATATATACATTTGAAACACAATAAAACAATCTTTATCTTACAATCAATCAAGGTGACCTGTTATTTTTATTTCATATTTTCATTCAGACAGTGACTCTCATATAGTATACCAAGTTGTAAGAAAATCTCTGCGCTAGAAAAAATATAGTAAACTTGTATCGATTTTGCTCTATATTCATATATATGAAATATTCACGTTTTAAATCTTCATTAAATCGAGCAAGGTGACCTATCATTTTTATTTCATATTTTGGTTAGATACATTACACTGATCAAATATACAAAGTTTAAAGGAAATCTCTGCGATAAAAAAAAACGGCCTTATTGTAGGATCGTCTTTAATTGCAACATTTTGCTACATTTTGCTACATTACGCATTTTAGGTACACTGAACAATATGAAGGATAACATGCCGTGGAAATCAATAGCTAGTAATGATATCCGTGTCGTTCGGGGTATCCAGGGGATTTTGTCGATCTCTGAAACCCCTCTCTTTGAATTTGCGGGCGTTGTTGTAGCGTAAACAAAAGCGGCCATCTTCCCGAAATGCAAAGCGTTTCACACCTAGGAGTGCTCATGACTGCTCCTAGAGTTAGGTGCAATATCGTTCCTAAGTGCTAGTGGCGAAAAAATGTTGAAACGCACCTAGGAACGAAAAACGATCTAGGATTTTTGATGAAACGCACCCCTGATCTTTATTTTGGTTGATACTACATACGTATTCAGATTGAAGGTTGTAACATAAACGATTATTATATTTCTATTGTTGTTATGATTTCTGATTTCAGCACATACTGCTATCAAACCTCGTGGATCCGGTACCGCATACATGATTGGTCTCAAATGGCTGGGAGATGGACTTCTTATAGCAAACGGAGATAAATGGGCAAGAAATCGTCGACTGTTGACTCCAGCATTCCATTTTGACATTCTACAACAGTATTTGACAGTATACAATCAGTGTACTGACTTACTACTAGTAATAAAAATCTTCTTATTACATACTTTGTCTGTTTGATTTGCCCTGTGCGACCTAGTCTGTTAACAGACATGTTAATTTCTGCTAAATTAACTGTGATCTGGGGCTCAGCCATATTAAAAAAGTCACCAATTAACAAATTACTGCCCAGTTTTCTTCAATCATTGGGCTTGATATCTGACCACTTCACACATAACCAACTTTCTTCGGAACCAAAGGTGGTACTTATTATTGAGGTGTCACTATATAACATTGGCATTCATTCTGTATGTTTTATAGTTTGTCATTCAAACTTTCAGAAAAAAGTGAGTAGATATGCTCAGAATGGGGAGTCATTTGAAGTCTTCCAACATATTGGTTTATGTTCTCTTGATATCATCACCAGATGTGCCTTCTCCTACCAGACTGACTGTCAAACACAGGGGTATGTGCCTTCTCTTGCTGGACTGACTGTCAAACACAGGGTTATGTGCCTTCTCTTACTAGACTGACTGTCAAACACATGGGTATGTGCCTTCTCTTGCTGGACTGACTGTCAAAAACGGGTATGTGCCTTCTCTTGCTGGACTGACTGTCAAACACAGGGGTATGTGCCTTCTCTTACTGGACTGACTGTCAAACACAGGAGTATGTGCCTTCTCTTACTAGACTGACTGTCAAACACAGGGGTATGTGCCTTCTCTTGCTAGACTAACTGTCAAACACAGGAGTATGTGCCTTCTCTTGCTGGACTGACTGTCAAACACAGGGGTATGTGTCTTCTCTTGCTAGACTGACTGTCAAACACAGGAGTATGTGCCTTCTGCTACCAGACAGACTGTCAAACACAGGAGTATGTGCCTTCCCTTGCTGGACTGACTGTCAAACACAGGGGTATGTGCCTTCTCTTGCTAGACTTACCGTCAAACACAGGAGTAAGTGCCTTCTCTTGCTAGACTGACTGTCAAACACAGGGGTATGTGCCTTCTCTTGCTGGACTGACTGTCAAACACAGGGGTATGTGCCTTCTCTTGCTAGACTGACTGTCAAACACAGGGGTATGTGCCTTCTGCTACCAGACAGACTGTCAAACACAGGGGTATGTGCCTTCTCTTGCTAGACTGACTGTCAAACACAGGGGTATGTGCCTTCTCTTGCTGGACTGACTGTCAAACACAGGGGTATGTGCCTTCTCTTGCTAGACTGACCGTCAAACACAGGGGTATGTGCCTTCTCTTGCTGGACTGACTGTCAAACACAGGGGTATGTGCCTTCTCCTACCAGACTGACCGTCAAACACAGGGGTATGTGCCTTCTCTTGCTGGACTGACTGTCAAACATAGGGATATGTGCCTTCTCTTGCTGGACTGACTGTCAAACACAGGAGTATGTGCCTGCTCTTGCTGGACTGACTGTCAACCACAGGAGTATGTGCCTGCTCTTGCTGGACTGACTGTCCACCACAGGAGTATGTGCCTGCTCTTGCTGGACTGACTGTCAAACACAGGGGTATGTGCCTTCTCTTGCTGGACTGACTGTCAACCACAGGCGTATGTGCCTGCTCTTGCTGGACTGACTGTCCACCACAGGAGTATGTGCCTGCTCTTGCTGGACTGACTGTCCACCACAGGAGTATGTGCCTGCTCTTGCTGGACTGACTGTCAAACACAGGAGTATGTGCCTGCTCTTGCTGGACTGACTGTCAACCACAGGAGTATGTGCCTGCTCTTGCTGGACTGACTGTCCACCACAGGAGTATGTGCCTGCTCTTGCTGGACTGACTGTCAAACACAGGGGTATGTGCCTTCTCTTGCTGGACTGACTGTCAAACACAGGGGTATGTGCCTTCTCTTGCTGGACTGACTGTCAACCACAGGAGTATGTGCCTTCTCTTGCTGGACTGACTGTCAACCACAGGAGTATGTGCCTGCTCTTGCTGGACTGACTGTCAAACACAGGGGTATGTGCCTTCTCTTGCTGAACTGACTGTCAAACACAGGGTTGTGTGCCTTCTCTAACTAGACTGACCGTCAAACACAGGGGTGTGTGCCTTCTCTAACTAGACTGACCGTCAAACACAGGGGTATGTGCCTTCTCCTACCAGACTGACTGTCAAACACAGGGGTATGTACCTTCTCTTGCTAGACTGACTGTCCACCACAGGAGTATGTGCCTTCTCCTACCAGACTGACTGTCAAACACAGGGGTATGTGCCTTCTCTTGCTGGACTGACTGTCAAACTGAGGCGTATGTGCCTTCTCCTACCAGACTGACTGTCAAACACAGGGGTATGTGCCTTCTCCTACCAGACTGACCATCAAACACAGGGGTATGTGCCTTCATCTTGCTTAACTCACTGTCAAACACAGGGGTATGTGCCTTCTCCTACCAGACTGACTGTCAAACTGAGGCGTATGTGCTTCATCTTGCTGGACTCACTGTCAAACACAGGGGTATGTTCCTTCTTTTGCTGTAGACAGTGTCTAGTTACCAAGACTGTTGAATGTTTCAGTAACTGCCTGATTTGTGTTATTTTTCTGCTATGTAACTTGAAATTCATTATTGTATGCTGAAATAGTTAATTTACACTTTTTAAATGCTGTATATATTGTTGACATGAATTAGGAGGCTATCATGATTACAAAATACAATATCTACTTCCAGTGAGAACCATGTTTACGTCCAAGCTGTACATAAACTATCAGAGTTATGGATTAAAAGATCACTGTAAGTTTTCAAATCGTATAAATGCTTAGTACATGCAGTTCTTTCTTGTTTGTTAATTGTTCTACCTAATTGAGCATGAATACATTTATAGTTTAACTGCTATACAGACTTAATGTAAATGTATTTAAATAATCTGAAATGTGTCACAAACATTTTGAATTGCCAACCTAGTACAAGATGCAGTCTTACCTTTCCAAAGCAACATCCTTTAGGTGGAATACATTCTGGCTGTTGTTGAGAAGTTGTTGTTACAGGGAAGTTATATTGGTGGTATATTGGTAATGTTGCTGAAGGGTTATAGAAACGTTGGCATGTCACTGTATGTCCCTGTGTTTTATGATGGGTATATAGCCACCAAAACACACAGCTGTTCTGTCTTTGTAAATTTCTCACTATCTATTGTTTATAGAAGATTTTTTACGCACCAATAGTAGAATATTCTGTGTTGCAATTTCTTGGACTTTTGTTAGATCTTTTGTCTGAGATTGTAAATCTAAATTTAGAGACCAGTCTCAAAACTGAAGCAGTTGATTGGTTGGTTCTGAGCATTGACCAATGCAAAAGCTGCATTGTTAGACTGGTCTCCAATCTCAATCTTATTACCTTGGGTCATTGAATAGATAGTTCCCACATTTACAATATTTACCTCCCTTGTTCTGAATTGTCGGCCATATTGTAGACAAATTTCCTTTAAGTTTATAGGGAATATAATGTAAGCGATGATTAACTAAACACATATTTAAAAATAACTTATTCATTATACTCATGTGGGCAGCTGGCTCAGTAAGTTGAAGAAAAGGTGGTTGTCTCATGCAAATTGTTTTGGTATTTTCTCAATTATCATATACATGTACATGTATTTTGAAATTACTCCTATAAGGGCTTATCAGTTTTGCCTATCAAAATGACTGATGATTTAGAACAAGGGAGGTAAATATAGTAGATGTGGGAACTATCTATACTTGTTCTATACATGACTGAACAAGGGAGGTAAATATAGTAGATGTGGGAACTATCTATACTTGTTCTATATATGACTGAACAAGGGAGGTAAATATAGTAGATGTGGGAACTATCTATACTTGTTCTATATATGACTGAACAAGGGAGGTAAATATAGTAGATGTGGGAACTATCTATACTTGTTCTATATATGACTGTACAATTTCAGGAGAGTTCAAGACGCATTTGACTTTATATACTTTAACTTCACACAAGATGGGAGAGAGTTTCTCAAGCTGTGTAATTTCGTTCATCATGTGTCGGAAGAAATTATAGCAAAACGTAGAGAAGTTATTGTAAGTGTTTTGATACATGTTTGTATTTGTTCATCGCAGCTTGGACGGACTGGTAGAAAATTCAGGCCTCCTTGTGAAACCTTGAAAACCAGCAATCACCTTTATTTTTTTCTGAAAAACCTGTAAAAACCTGTAATTCACTCTTCTTTTGATTTTTTTACTCAGTTTGCTGCGTCTTTTGGACCAATGAATGTTGTATTTATATTGTACTATTCACTTGTGAAAACTTAAACCTTATGATACTACTTGCATATATCATCTTGAGTATTTGTGAAGACAGTCTCTGATTGCCCAGACAGTATCCTGTCATTCTCGCAGAAGCTCATCTCGCCCACATCCATCAATCAAATTAGATGGTCAAAATCAGCCTTTACTTGCTCTTTATTTTTACAGAAATCAACCTTAAAAAAAATATTTTGCTAAATTGCAACCTTTATACAAACCTCTGTTTTCATTGAGGCCTGGAAGTGATGACTCATCATATACCCATTCATATCGAGCACATGCTTCAACCTGTCCAAGGTCAAGGTCACACTGATCAAAGAAAGGTCATATGACAACATTTCTTGTGCGCTTGATATATTATTCTAACATCCTGTATTAGTCTTACAATTACTGGCATACTGCCATGGGGGAAGACATGTTTTTTGTTTCAAAGCAACCGTTTTCAGTATTTTTTTTTTTTATTATATAAAATGAAATCCAATTTTGTCAATAAAATAAA
Source organism: Mactromeris polynyma (assembly GCA_032209605.1). Classification (NCBI taxonomy): domain Eukaryota; kingdom Metazoa; phylum Mollusca; class Bivalvia; order Venerida; family Mactridae; genus Mactromeris; species Mactromeris polynyma. The sequence continues at coordinate 4,001,756 of JASFXZ010000036.1, forward strand.
TTACTAAGCCAATTTTGTCTTATCCAACAGTGGCCTTGTTGTTCATGTTTCACTGTATATGACTATGTCTGGAGCCAGTGTTTGCTATTTCAGAAACTTCATGGATTACCAAACACTGATGGTGATACAAAAAGAAATCTAGACTTCCTCGATATCATTCTGACAGCTAAAGATGAAGACGGAATAGGTCTTACCGATTCGGAAATCAGAAATGAAGTGGATACCTTCTTGTTCGAAGGTATGTTATTTGATCAATATATGTCCTTCATACAATGTTGTGTTTGGAATTTACAATTGTGGTAAAACAACATTTAGTATGGAAAAATAAGTTGTTCCATAGAGTAATTGGTGTGATCATTTACATGCATGTAATATGTTTGGAAAATATTCCTTTATTGAACTAAACATTGTTGGATAATATGCGTTGTTTGAATAATGGCGGGGATCAATATGACAAGAAAGGTCGAATTGACACATTTTGCACCAAATCTTTGATGTTTACCTGTTTGATACAGATGGATATTCTTACATGACAGGGCTCAGACAGCTTTAGGGGACAGGTTCCCGTACTGGCATATGGAGGAATCTGTGCCTATCTAGATAGGGGAAATTTATGCCATATTTATGATGTCACTTTTGAATTTATATATATCAGGATTTTCAATCAGTTTTGACTTATTTATAACAATTCTTTATAAACACAGCTATGTCTTAATATAAAGGAATGTGGATTCACTCCAACTGATCTTATAAGAATTTTTCATTTGTTTTCTATTGTGAGGGGAAATTCAGGGAAAACCAACTTTTTAAGTAGGGGAAAGGTACCCAGAAACTACCCCAAACTGGTGCCCGGCAAGAGGTTGGTAACCTCTTCAAGTTGACATCTCTTGTTATTTAACATTTACAGGTCATGACACGACAACATCAGCAATCAGTTTTATAATGTATGAGTTAGCGAGGAACCCGGATATACAAGAGAAGTGTCAGATTGAAGTGGACGAGATCTTAAAGGACCGGGATACAGACTATATTGAATGGTTTGTCACTTATTGTAAAAAGCACTCTCTCAGATTATTAGCCGATTGTTCAGAAAGTGAGATAAACAAACATTTGTCATTACTAGACAATCTGATTTGAGTAACAACCATATACAGCAGATTATCATGAGTTCTCTCCCTTTTTCCCTTCTAGAGTTTTCTCCCTTTATCATTTCTAGAGTTCTCTCCCTTTGTTCTTTCTACAGTATGTATATCTACATGTAGTCTTTTATACATTACATGCGTGTATACGATAGAAGGGATATTTATACATATTGTTTATTCACAGGAAAGACTTGGGAAAATTTGATTACCTCACACAATGTATCAAAGAAGGATTACGTCTTCATTGCCCCGTCTTCTTCATACAACGACAAGTTACGGAGGATATTGAACTGGATGGGTACAATATCCCGTCTGGAACACATATAGCATTGGATATATTCAACCTTCATCACAACCCGTCTGTGTGGGGGGAGGATAGGAACGAATTCAAACCAGAGAGATTCTCGCCGGAAAACGTGAAGAAGATGGATCCATTCGCTTTTTTGCCATTCAGTGCCGGCCAGAGGTATACAGTAAACACAACTTACAACAATATCACTTACTGTGATATACTGCTTATTATGATACAAATCTCACGGTCCCCACCCCCCTTGCTCTATATTTCTACTTATAATATTCCGTATACGATAGTATCGCATACTGAAATATTTTGAATGCACGCCTATGTTTTTAGGGTATCAAATTCAAACTTTTGACACTTATAACAATATTTGTGACCCCATTCAGACCTGTGAACTGGTTAACACAACACAATTAATCCCTTTATATGTGAATGCAATAATGTGTGGCAATAAGATATTTTGACACAGATATAAAAAAAATACTCTGTAATTATGTTTAATATAAAAATGGAAAATAAATATTTATTTGTAAAAGTATTTGAATTTTTTTTTCAGGAATTGTATTGGTCAGAATTTTGCAATGAATGAAATCAAGGTGATGGTCGCTAGGTTGATACACAGGTAGGATTTGTTTAAACTTTTAAATAGACATTCTCTGTTATGTACTTAAAAAGAGAAAGGATTGCACATGAAATTCCATATTCAGAGAAAGGGGTCTCCCCATACAAGCCCAGAGAGTACAAAATGATACTGAAAAAAATGTTCTTTTTGTTTATACATATAATTATTGAAAATAGGGTGAACAATATTATTAGCAGAGATGTAAGTCGTCCGGGTATTCCCGGTTTTTAATGTGCCAGAAAAATTGTTTCCGAGGTCAGGAATTTTAAGTTTGTTTAGAGATGTACCGAACAGTAACGGACGGATATTTGATCAATTTGACTTGACTTGTAATAAAGCTTATCATTGGTTGATAAAGGGTCAATATGCTTAGTTATGGATATCTTGACGAATCAAAATGCTTGATAGACTCTTGATAGTTGATTACAAATAACCGAAAACATGTAAGATGCATTAATCAGCTATGAATTTGTAGAAAAAAGCTGTTCTTTAAAGAGATTGTAAATTAGATGTTATTGAAAGTCTTCCATTACAAACCCTGTATTAGTCATGTTGCATTGGTTGCATCAAGTATTTCCCAATGAAATTTTCATGTCAAAAATTTAGCGCTTTCTCGGAAGTGTCTTTGTTGACTAATTTTGATTAAATAAAATAAAATTAACATGAAAAATGTTGATATGTGTCATGAAATTTGTTTGTTTTCTTTTGTAAAACGGAATATTTGTAGGAAATGTCCATTTGAGTACAGCATTTTTGAAACAACAGCTTTTTTGTACTTTTACTTTTGCATTTTGTTCTTAATATTTGAATTGCTTTGAAAAGAAAAGTAGATGTCCGATTTTATTATTTTTGGTATTAAATGAAAGTAGAAAAACATATCTGTTAGAAAATGTAAAAACCTGAAAAGTTTAGCCACTAATAAATGTTTTGTCATGAAACAGCTCAAATTATATTTATCGATATATGAAACATTATAGTAGTTCATCTTGCTGAACCCTCTGTATTATTTTCAGGTATAAATTTACCTTGAAATCTGGACACATTGTTCGAAGACGTTTATCCGTTGTAATGAGAACCGAGGATGGCGCCTGGCTCCATGCAGAACCAAGACATTAGATATCTTTGTAAATTAACTAACAGTTTGCTATAAGTTTGAGTTTTCCATTTCCATTGTCATCAAACAATAATGTACCATTGAAATTGTGGTGGAATTGCAGTGAAACCAAATAAAGGACGTAATGCTTGCACTTCATTGTAATGCTTGCACTTCATTGTAATGCTTGCACTTCATTGTAATGCTTGCACTTCATCGTAATGCTTGCACCTCATCGTAATGCTTGCACTTCATCGTAATGCTTGCACTTCATCGTAATGCTTGCACTTCATTGTAATGCTTGCACTTCATTGTAATGCTTGCACTTCATCGTAATGCTTGCACTTCATTGTAATGCTTGCACTTCATTGTAATGCTTGCACTTCATCGTAATGCTTGCACTTCATTGTAATGCTTGCACTTCATCGTAATGCTTGCACTTCATTGTAATGCTTGCACTTCATTGTAATGCTTGCACTTCATTGTAATGCTTGCACTTCATTGTAATACTTGCACTTCATTGTAATGCTTGCACTTCATCGTAATGCTTGCACTTCATTGTAATGCTTGCACTTCATTGTAATGCTTGCACTTCATCGTAATGCTTGCACTTCATCGTAATGCTTGCACTTCATCGTAATGCTTGCACTTCATCGTAATGCTTGCACTTCATCGTAATGCTTGCACTTCATTGTAATGCTTGCACTTCATCGTAATGCTTGCACTTCATCGTAATGCTTGCACTTCATCGTAATGCTTGCACTTCATTGTAATGCTTGCACTTCATCGTAATGCTTGCACTTCATTGTAATGCTTGCACTTAGTGAATTCAGGCTTTCATGTATTACTGGCGTGCTCGTGGCTTTTTGTGAGTTTTATGCAAAACACTTTAATTGTCACTCATTCAGGTATTAGAAATAGGTCAGACAATAGGACATTGATCTCAACATTGAGGTTTACTGGTTCATTGGTTGTAGAAACTGTAACAGCTGTTATGTACAACGGGTGTAGGAGCCCTGTTGTTGAGATTCTATCTACAAATTGCTGTGTTATTGAAATTATGTTATAACTACAATGTATTGTTGAAATCGTGTCTTAATTTAGATGCAGTATTGAAATTCGTCTTAATCCGATTAATCGATAAATTTGTAAGTTTAGTTAACACCATTGTTGAAATTCTGTGTAGCAATTGCTGTGGTTTTGAAATTTTATGTTAAATCACTTGTATATAGTTGAAATCCTTTGTTTAATAAGCTGTTGTATTAAAATTTTGCTTTACATTAAATGTATTGTTGAAATTCTGTGTTTAATTAACTGTTCTGTTGAAATTCTATATTGAATTAGCAGTATTGTTTATATTCTGTGTTGTGAAATTAGCTGTAGTTTTGAAATTTTATGTTGTGGAATTAGCAGTACACATGTATTGTTGAAATTCTATTTGAATTTGTAGTATTTTTGAAATTCTATGTTGAATTAGCTGTATTTTTGAAATTCTATGTTGAATTAGTAGTATTTTTGAAATTCTATGTTGAATTAGTAGTATTTTTGAAATTCTATGTTGAATTAGTGGTATTGTTGAAATTCTATGTTGAATTAGCAGTATTTTTGAAAATCTATGTTGAATTAGTGGTATTGTTGAAATTCTGTGTTTAATTAACTGTTTTGTTGAAATTCTATGTTGAATTAGCTGTACTGTTGAAATTCTATGTTGAATTAGCTGTATTGTTGAAATTCTATATTGAATAAGCAGTATTGTTGAAATTCTGTGTTGTTGAATTAGCTGTTTTGTTGAAATTTTGTGATGAATTAGCAGTATTTTGAAATTCTATGTTGAATTAGCTGCTTTGTTGAAATTCTATGTTGAATTAGCTGTTTTGTTGAAATTCTATGTTGAATTAGCTGTTTTGTTGAAATTTTGTGATGAATCTGATGTATTCTTGAAATCCTGTGTGAAATGGTGTGTTATCATTGTTCAATATGTACTTATAGTAAATATATACAGTTAAACTTCGATAACTCGAGGACGCCGGGGTCCATCCAAAAAGCTCGAGTTAACCGATGTTTCGAGTGACCCAGAGTTTCCATCATGTCTTTTTAATGATTTTTATGAAATGCCTTATTTTCATAGTGGTTCACCCTTGCACCAGTTGTTTCATATTTGTGTCATAGTATCATATTTCTGTTCACTACATTTCCTCATTAAAATAAAAGTAAAGTCAAATTCTTATTACGAGTAGTATACTATTACCGGTAGTATTGTTGATTTACAGACGAAATAAAGTTCATGAATATACGTGTTCAATCCGGATGTTTTTTCACGCTTGCACCGTTATATTTATGCGTCATGGAAATCACTCCTAAATTGAAAGGTTAACAATCTCATAATTAAATTTTCATAATTATTTTCTTATCATAATCATCTCAAATGGCCTTTTTAATTGAAATCTGTATGTTTTATACAAACTGCAATAATCGTTTTTCACACCTAAATACTTCTCCTTTCGACCATGATTTTGCAAGTTGTACAACTCTCGAAAATGTTAACACCGTTTCATTGTTTGTTTATTTGGAGCTCCCATTTGAACTATGTGTGAAAATGTGTCCTCGAGTTACCAGTTAGCTATTGTGTATAGTTTGAGTACTGGGGACCGGCAAGGGTGCTCGAGTTACCAGTAAGCTATTGTGTATAGTTTGTGTACTGGGGACCGGCAAGGGTGCTCGAGTTACCAGTTAGCTATTGTGTATAGTTTGTGTACTGGGGACCGGGAAGTGTCCTCGAGTTACCAGTAAGCTATTGTGTATAGTTTGTGTACTGGGGACCGGCAAGGGTGCTCGAGTTACCAGTAAGCTATTGTGTATAGTTTGTGTACTGGGGACCGGCAAGGATACTCGAGTTACCAGTTAGCTATTGTGTATAGTTTGTGTACTGGGGACCGGCAAGGGTGCTCGAGTTACCAGTTAGCTATTGTGTATAGTTTGTGTACTGGGGACCGGGAAGTGTCCTCGAGTTACCAGTTAGCTATTGTGTATAGTTTGTGTACTGGGGACCGGCAAGGGTGCTCGAGTTACCAGTTAGCTATTGTGTATAGTTTGTGTACTGGGGACCGGGAAGTGTCCTCGAGTTACCAGTAAGCTATTGTGTATAGTTTGTGTACTGAGGACCGGCAAGGGTGCTCGAGTTACCAGTAAGCTATTGTGTATAGTTTGTGTACTGGGGACCGGCAAGGATACTCGAGTTACCAGTTAGCTATTGTGTATAGTTTGTGTACTGGGGACCGGCAAGGGTGCTCGAGTTACCAGTTAGCTATTGTGTATAGTTTGTGTACTGGGGACCGGCAAGGGTGCTCGAGTTACCAGTTAGCTATTGTGTATAGTTTGTGTTCTGGGGACCGGGAAGTGTCCTCGAGTTACCAGTAAGCTATTGTGTATAGTTTGTGTACTGGGGACCGGCAAGGGTGCTCGAGTTACCAGTAAGCTATTGTGTATAGTTTGTGTACTGGGGACCGGCAAGGATACTCGAGTTAACAGTTAGCTATTGTGTATAGTTTGTGTACTGGGGACCGGCAAGGGTGCTCGAGCTTTCGACTTATTTCTGCTTGAGTTATCGGCGGTATATTTTATATGAAAATAGAAGAAATTAAGTTCGGGACTCTGCCATTTCCTTGACAAATCTTAATATAGATGCAGTAATGAAATTCGTCTTAATCCCATGAATCGATAAATTTGTATGTTTAGTTAACACCATTGTTGAAATTCTGTGTAGCAATTGCTGTGGTTTTGAAATTTTATGTTAAATCACTTGTATATAGTTGAAATCCTTTGTTTAATAAGCTGTTGTATTAAAATTTTGCTTTACATTAAATGTATTGTTGAAATTCTGTGTTTAATTAACTGTTCTGTTGAAATTCTATATTGAATTAGCAGTATTGTTTATATTCTGTGTTGTGAAATTAGCTGTATTTTTGAAATTTTATGTTGTGGAATTAGCAGTACACATGTATTGTTGAAATTCTATTTGAATTTGTAGTATTTTTGAAATTCTATGTTGAATTAGCTGTATTTTTGAAATTCTATGTTGAATTAGTAGTATTTTTGAAATTCTATGTTGAATTAGTAGTATTTTTGAAATTCTATGTTGAATTAGTGGTATTGTTGAAATTCTATGTTGAATTAGCAGTATTTTTGAAAATCTATGTTGAATTAGTGGTATTGTTGAAATTCTATGTTGAATAAGCTGTTTTGTTGAAATTCTATGTTGAATTAGCTGTATTTTTGAAATTCTATGTTGAATTAGCTGTATTGTTGAAATTCTATGTTGATTTAGCAGTATTTTTAACTAGGTTTTCAAAGAAAACCAGGTTATTAGAATGGTGCGTGTCGTTGGGCGGGTGGGCGTCTGTAAACTTGGGGTTTCCGGCGAATAACTTGAGTTCTGTTGATCATATTGTAACCAAACTTGGTGTACAGTAAGAATATATGAAGAGCTCGCTTGGTATTGCCTTTGGGTTCGTTCCGCCAAAGGTCAAGGTCACCATTACTAAAAATAGAAATTTGGTTTCCGGCGAATAAATTGAGTTTCGTTGATCATATTGACAGCAAACTTGGTGTTTAGTAAGAACATGTGGAGAGCTCGCTTGTTTTGTGTTCGGTCTGCCAAAGGTCAAGGTCACAGTTACTACAAATAGAAATTTGGTTTCCGGCGAATAACTTGAGTTTCGTTGATCATATTGTAACCAAAGTTGGTGTATAGTAAGAACATGTGTATATCTGGCTTGGGATTGCTTTTGGGTTCGTTCCGTCCAAGGTCAAGGTCACTTAAAATTTAAAAATCAGTTTCCACTTAATATCTTCGCTATGCCAGGTGTATAGTTGTTGCATATATATATAATATATCTAAGTGTGAGTGTTTGTATGCATGTATCACCTCTGGCACCTTTGCAGCATTGATGATCATCATGTATTCATTATACAAATAGAGCCTTGGTTACAAATAATTAGGTTTAAAACCTGGTTTGTGGGCATTGTCCTTTTCTTGTTGAAATTCTATGTTGAATTAGCAGTATTGTTGAAATTCTATGTTGAATTAGCTGTTTTGTTGAAATTCTATGTTGAATTAGCAGTATTGTTGAAATTCTATGTTGAATTAGCTGTTTT